>JAOWBP010003659.1:3217443-3240543 GCA_028571105.1 Tragopan temminckii | reverse complement strand
AGCTAGCTTGAAAACTGAATCGTATCATTCCTGGGATCATTTCACCTTTCTCGGCAAAATCCAGCTCTTTTTACTATGAGAGCACCCATTAGCATTATCTTCAGCCAATTTTGTGTGAAGCAAAGATGTTTTGCATCTTGCTGCTTTCTCTTTCATTTCAGTATTCATTAGTTATCTATGCAATAGGACTCAATTATCCAGAATATGCAAAAAGCCATGACTTGATCAATAAAACAACAGAACTTATTCTCAGGGCTGTTAATTGACAGCACAGAGGCTATTTCCTATATTTGAGTTATCCAGCTTGCCAAGCTCTTGGAGCAGAAAGTAGACGTAGTTAGGTACAGCCGGTCCACTCTGCAGTAACTGAAGCTGTTGTTTTGTTCTCTAGTGGAATGAATGCATGGTAGGCTAGGTAGGAAGGATTTATAAAAGAACTTGAGGCTTTTTAAGGCCGATGGAAGTTTGCAGACACAGGTAGATGCTGTGCTGACCTCAAACAAGATGTCACAAAAGCAAATAAATGCTATTTTATTAGCCTTCAAAATAAGGAAGTAAAATGAGGTAGCTTCAGTAACAGCAACGTGTATGTAGGAATAGCAAACTTTTCCCCAGAAGAGGTCAGACTGATCAAATCATTCCTCCCTCTAAAGTGTAAAATGTATACGCAAAAATTTAAAACAGAACAAACATAAGAAGTAAATAACACGCAGTTTGTTACAGCAAATGTCTGATTGTGTTTCTGTGCCTTCTAGTAGGCAAACAATGTACGGCTCAAACAGGACAGGAGGACAGCTGCTGCTGGAGCACATGCACTGGTCTGTATGAAAGGACCATTCTATCAGCACCATGGTTACCACCAATTCAATATTCCACCAAAAAAATAACATATTTCATCCACATAGACCTACAGCATTAAGGTTCCAATTAGTTTGTCCAGACAATGCCCAGCCTTCCATGCATGTCGTGGAAGAACACAACAAATTGCATTGCCATGGGAACAAGGTTTGCTACTTGCCTTACAAACAGATTAATGCCTACTGTCAGCAGGTTTTATGATAAATGATCGTCATTTTGAATTTCTGTAATGAAGATGCATCATGCTTTCTGTTGTTCACGCTGTAGAACACTCTTCTTCATACTCATCAAGGGCTTTTAGTCTCACACATTATTTTCCAGAAGCATAAGCTGTTTAGATAGTGATAATAGTGGATTTTATCATTAGAAAAAGGAAGATGCTTCAGCCTTGAGTTTTCTACTGTGCTAGAAGGTCACTGTGCCTGTGACACTGGCCTGGGATGTGGTGCAAGAGCAGGGATCAGCAGATATAAGGTGTCTCCATTCACATATTATGTGATGTAGCTTGGAAGCTGCACTCACACCCCCACCATACCTGTGGTTCCAAGCGGACGAGGGATCCATCACTTATACCCCTGCTGGAGGGAGCAGAGCATTTGGTGCCACTGGAACTGGGCTTCTGGATTGGTTTCCTCTAAAAGCAATCTCATTCACATTCACCACAACTACTTTAAACTGACTCGAAATGCAGTAAACACAAAGGATTGAAGGATTCACTTCAAAGATATGCCAATGCTCCAACACCAAACGTTAACTCTATTTAATCCCAGAAGAAAGGGATGGGATATAAAAAACTTAAGAAAATAACACCAGTATGGCAGAGTCAAATAAGGATGTGCTTTTTATAGAATTTAGAACTAATTTCTAGCCTGTGTCTGAAAATACTATGTAGTATTGAAGTCATCCTGGGAGGCAAGAACTGGGGATCCTTCAGTTATGCGGTAAGCAATCAGTCAGCCCTAAACCCAATCTCAGATCAACGACTGGACATTTGGCCTCTTATTTCTATCCTGTTACTTCAGTGATGCAAGAACCAACAGAAGGCATCCTGAAATTCTGCTGCCATCTTCTCTTGTAACCAGATGTGTACATTGTCATTAAATTACAGAGGAAGCGCAAATTGCATGTTTGTATAATCATTTCAAATTATTTTGCTGACTAAATACATTCTCAAGACTGTAATTCAAGACTCACTTAATTTCTACCATTGATAGCTGCCTAAAAAACAAATCTTGTCATTTAATCTGAAACAAGTTTTCAGTAAATTTTAAAGATCCTCAGTTTTTTTGAGGACAATTTTCTCCCTTCTGAGTAACACGATAAAATATCTCTCCAGTAGCAGAGGAAAAAGGACAAGCTCGTGAAGAGGACATATTCAGAAAACTCTGCTCTTGAAAGAACACTCATGAACAATGCCAAAGCCATGAAGTAGTCCTGCCTAGAAGCCTACAATTATTAATTTCCTGAAGACTGATGGAATTGATGGGTAAGTACAAACACTTCCAGAATACAAATGGAAAATTATTTGCTGTAAGAAGGGTCGGGTTTCCAGCAAGGAGTTGTGTGGGAAGACTACGAAACGAAGAACAGGAACACAGATTGGGCAAGAAGGTACAAGAGTATGACTAAGCCCAGGGGTAGGAGTCAGCATCCCCGAGTGCAGCTGCACCAACAGCACCTATCACTCAAGAAAAGGGATCTTACACATGGTGGAAAGAAGAGCTGATCAAATGCCTAGTTGTCTCTTTCCCAGTCCTTACTGTCCTAGGAGGTTGTTCGTCATGAGACTGCTGACCCTAGAGCTCATAGCTCAGACAGGCTCTGGAGATGGTGAGATCAGGGAACTTCCAGCCTCCTTGGCTACCCTAAGCATGCTTCCAGTCACAACGAGCACTGTTCCCTTCCCACCACTTAAAGTTTGCCCGGTGCTGTGTGTAGCAGCTGGCTCAGCCATGCCATTATCCAATGCCATGTAAAAAAACAAAAACAAAAACAAACAAACAACAAAAAAAAAACAGCAGCGTAAAAGTACTTGGGTTCTGATTTGAAGTAAGCTTTGACATTCAGAATAAAGAACAAGGGAGAGACGTAAGGCTTAAGCTGAGGGTAGGGTTTCCAGTAGGTGGTTACACTTTAGCTCATGGCCTACCTGAAGGTTCCACGCCCCTCACCTCCCAGAAACCACCACCTCTGTTGACCTAGCTGCAGATACCGCTCATGGAGGATATTGTTCGTTAGGAACTTCTGAAAAGTTCAATTCATTAAGTTTACTTTTCGGTCTTTGACGTAATCTCTTTGCTTCCACTTTCACTCAGCCTCTTCTCTCCTTCACTACAATGAGTGACTCAGAAGTAGTTGTAAAAGTACGTTAAAATGAGCATGAAGAGTAATATCATCAAAACTATCTAAGGAATGCAAATCCACGTTTTGCATGAGGCAAGAATCTTGAACCTCTCAGGCATCTTTGAAAATTACCATCTTTATTTTAATTAGGGAAATGTTACCTACAGTGATGCTTACAGTACATGTATTTCCATACTTAACACCTTAGCAACCTCCATCTCTACAATTTTTTGGTGTCTGATCTTAAATCCTTACACTGCTAGGATACACTCAGTAAACAAAAAAGAAATCACGAATTAACATCTCTGTGAATACTCCTAACTTGCTTCCCGCACAGACTAACTACATGTTTTTCCCCTGCTCACAAGGAAACTCTCTCCCCTGCTTAATGGTCATGCTGAATTTGGATTCTCTCCTGGTTTTCACAATGCACCCTTTGGAGGGACCAGCCTCACCCAACACAGAACACAAGATTTTGAGAAAGGAACTTGAAGACTTCAGGGGTCACAAAGGATAAATGCATGAAGTCCTGCAGTGCAGCACTGATAGCACTGAACTCCGATCTGTCTGGCTACAGATTTCTAAGACCATTCCTCCTACAGGGAAGTTTTTGTGTAGTCAGCTATTGGGTTGCATGAAGCTGTGTTCCCTTTTCCTAAGAGAGCCAACATCACTAAGCAGCTTTGGAGAGGGGAAGCAGATTTGCTTGGCATGCTAACATTTCTTCTCCTCTCCTCTGCTTGGTTCTGCCAGAAGAATTTGTGTAAACTAAAGTTTCCATCAAGATGAGCACAAATGTGGTGATATTCTCCTCACTATACAACTCTATTCTCACTCACTATACAACTCAACTGCGTCCAAGGTGGAAGTGGAGAATTTCTAGCAACTCAGCTCTCCTTACAGAAATGTTGTCCAACACCTGTGAATAACTACAAGTTGAAGTTGTGGTCAGACATCTCTTTCCCTGCAAACCTCTCCCCTTCAGAAAGACAAGCCATCTCCAGACAGAGTCCTACAAACTCTCAATGGTAGAAAGCTGGCTCTGGGACAAGCTGGTCAGTGTGACATCCTGGAGTCCAACATCTTTCTGTTAAATCAGATGTCAACAGAACAGGCAGTAAAACCAGACATTGAATTTCTCACATTTTTTGAAATTTCATTTAGGTGAGCTTCTAGTCCAAACAACAGATCACACAGGTTCACACCTCAACCTGTAGACCATGAAAGCCCTGCTGTGATTGTGTGAATCATTTTAGAAATATGACAAAAGAGAGGACAGTTCCCAGAAGACATTAGAAAAGCATGCAGAAATGTATGATGCTCAGACGCTTAGAAACATAAGCACAGGTGACTAAAATACACATACAGTTTATCAAGAGTTTATCCTCCCTTTGATTTCTCTCTGTCGAACATCACTCATTCTCATAGAAAAATCTACACGAGAGCTCCCTCTCTCTGGGTTTCTCCTGTTATGCTGACAAGACCTTTCTTCCACTTTATGTGTTCCCAAGAATTCCTTTCCAATCATCTCTGGTCACACTGCACCAGGATTCACTGAAGGAGCATCCTGCATTCACCCAGCAGCTTACCATCTCCTCTTTTGCATACTGTGTCTGCAGTGTCGTGGCAAAAGGAATCAGTTGAAATCTTGCTGGGAAAATGAATGAAGTGCCAGTGTCACTTCAAACCAGAAGCAGAGAAGCATTAGTATTATCTCAGTCTTCACTTTTGCCTTCAGTTCACTCACCGGGGATGCTACCTGCCTTTGGAAAGTGTTCTTTGCTGAGTATTGCTGGATACAGCATTTAACTAACACAACATGGGAACAGTGCCTTCCTCCTTTCTCTTCACTGAGGACTAAAAGCTCTTACTCCATTCAGAGGATGTCTTAATGCTGGAAACAGATGGGTCATCCAAAACACAGGATGGTCCCACTGGTTAAATATAAGGAGAAATACAGGCAGTACCTTTTACTATTATTTGGCTTTCTCAGGTTGGAATGGCTTTAACTCAATTAACACCAACTTCTTTATTAAAGCATAAAACATGATGCCAGTCTCTTCCAATAAAATGCTCAAAAGGAGAGCAGAGAAATCCTGGGAGTGGATGATGTACAGTCTTCAGGCATAATCCCTCACTCAGACTTGGTGCTCTCCACCAGACAAGCAGGAGTTCCTGAACTGGGATGATGGGATCTGCATGACACAGCTGTACTGAGCTTTGTACCAGTGGCTGCTCTTCCATGCTTGTGCATACTCAGCACTGAGCTCTCTCCCCCACTCTGTGAAAGAGGCAGGAACGTTCTTGAGCAGTAGATTCTTGAGCAAGAGTTCTCTCAGTTTTTTATCCCCTTGTGTCATTTTAGGCTGTGTTTGACTTGTTTAATATTATCCCTATTTACATGGATTTATTCAGCCATGTAAACAGACCAAAGGTTCCAAATACATTAATTCTTGGTTCCATCTTCCCCATTATCTCTTCATCCACAAATAAATATAATTAATAACAAAATAATCAACTCACGCCTTTTAATGTTCACAACAACACACCCATCTGCAAAATTTCCAGCACCTGAAAGCAAGTGAGTATCTACAAGCCCAAGGATGTTGAGGATCACAAACTTACATGTGTACGTGTATGGATTTGATGCTAGATCGGAAATGGTTCAGAAATATTTCTATACTGCATAGTGCCATTGGCCCTGTAGTTTTGTGCTTCAGTTCCATGTCTTTTCTGTTTCTCTGGGTAATGTGCAATGGCGAATGAATTGCCTGCAGGTCTCCCTGAATTTGTGGAGGAACCAACCCAGCCAATCACTTAAGCATGCAGCTTCTTACACAGCCAGACAATCCTGAGAATGAGAACAGGATCTGAGACGCAGCATTAATACATCACAGCCACATTAAGGCTTAGCAATGCATGAGTTCTCCCGATTTGTATTCAAATGTGTCAAAAAAACTGTCAAAAACAGAAGAGGTCTCAAGATGACATTCAGTTTTACTTTTAGATTTTCTCCCTGTAGACTACAAGGCTGGGTTCAGAGGCTTGGCTTCACCACGCAGTTTAGAATATCTGGCTACAAATTTGTTTTTTCTCGTCAAAGGAGACTTCTCTGCCCCATTTCCACTTTTGCAATTATATTATGTAAATATTAATTTCTGCAGTCAAACTCTTTTTAAAGATGGTTTACATAAGAAGCTTTTCAGTCAGTACATTGTCACTGTCGTTTTAAAATATTTACGTGCCTTGTTTACGTTACTCTGTTAATTTTATTGTAATTTAGTACTAATTAATAGCTCCATGGTTATAAAGTGTTTAATCGGTTATAACTCTTAATTATGCCATGGCACTCCTTAATAAAACAATACACTATTGGGATTAAATCAAACTAATTGAATTAATCTGTTATCCTCTTTTACGGGTAATTTGGTGCATGGATAAAAGCAGTCACGGAGCTGTTTTCATGGCAAGCAGCCCAAAACGACTTTGCATGCATTCTTTTCTTTACCTTGAAAAGAGAAGAAGCGCCCCTGATTTCAAAGGGCATCTACAGGTTAGCAGGAGGACTGTAAGTCTCTCCAGACCAGCCAGAAGGCAGGGCCATTTGGGAACGGAGGGCACTGCTCCTGCTCAGGCAGGAGCACAGCATAGCTGCTGAGGCAGAAGGGCAGCTTCCCAGCCCCGCTCGCTGCCAGCTGGATGATTTCATTTTATACATTCTCATCCCACTAAATCACCTGCAGTTGCTTTTTCCTGTCCATCCCCTGTGAGGCCCAAGGCCAAGGAGACCATCCCCAGCCCACCTCCCCTCACACACGGCCACCCTACCAGTCGCCCTTCCTGCCACCTCCTTCAGTCCTATTAGCTGCGCAGAGCCGCTTACTCTCTGATTGGAATTGCTTAGCACTTGTCACGACTAAATTCAGGTTTCATTATTTCAGATCATTTCTGCATGTGTCAACACCACTTAAAATCACCGTTTTGTCCCTACTGAGGTGCTCTTGAATCTTGCTGAGGCCGGTACCATCCACGCCTATGCAACTCCACGCTTTATTATACCACACAAGTGAATGGAAGAAGAAATTGAACTTGACGGCCTCCTGTCTAGCATTTGTCACATGCTTGTGACAGGCTTAGAAACACTCCCAAGGGACAGCATGCACATAAGATGACAGTTCTGCACTCAGCCATAACCACGGTTACTGGTGAGCTACCCTACACTGCATTTCCCAGCAGGCAGAAATGTTTTAAAAGAGCAACTTAGCTTGAAGCAAACAGCAGTTCTCACTCTGTCCCCACCCACTAGGCGATACACAGAAAAGGAATGTACCTTCTGTGCAATTACTATCTGCTACGTGCTCTAAAGCTAGGCACCCAAACACAGATGCCAGGTGTCCCCATTCAGTCCTCTGTCACCTCCTGCCACCCATCAGCCTCTAGCACAGGTCCTGCTAACAGCTCAGCCTGCTCTGGCAGGTTCTGCAGATGCTGCAGGGTGAGCTTCATTAACACGGTGACTTGAATGAGAATCATCCCTCATTATCTTAGCTCTGTCTATTCCTCCTTGCACTCTTGAATTATTCTCCTTAAAATGCTGAAGAAACTCTGACTATGCGTCCAACACCTTTCTTGATGAGTAAAAACAGGCATTTAATTAAATATTTGTAGGATATATTATTCAATGCTTCATTTCTTTCCAGAATGAGTACCATGCATTTTACTCTTCCTTCAGAGCAAATCTCAATTTAAAAATACCGTAAGACAGATCATTTACCCCATCCTAAAGGCTAGCTTGTCTCTTCTGACTCTGATCTGCTATGCTGGAGGCTGCACCACAGCTCTGGGACGAGCTGGCACTGACAGTGCACAACTGCCACGGCTGTGGGACAAAACAAGTTAGGAAGAGTTCAGCTATCAGGCCTAAGAAAAGGGTTCTGAGATGGCTGAACTGGTACAGCTTCCCAGCACTACCTCACATATTCGCTTAATAGTTGGTAGGTGACACCTCTGCCCTAAACTTAATTTAAAATTGTTCCACCTCCACAAGATATTTGCAGAGACGAAGTTTTACACCTAAACACAATCACGTGTGTCCCATTTGTCCCTTACTTAGTTTTGCAGACCACAGGGCTTTAGCAAAGTGGTGCTTTTAGAAAATTCACACACACAAATTCTGAAAAACGAAGGGCTGAAAACCAAGTTTGGGGCTGGCACTACTCAGAGGTCTCTCTGTCACACGAGCAGCCTGGAAGGTGCTATCAAAGAAGACCAAGTGATGTAATGATACAAAATTTGCACCAGTTTTCACAGGTGTTCTTTGCACTTCACATGATCTTTTTGAGCACAGGATTGGAAGGCCACAAAGAGGTCTCCCCACAGCCTTCTCTTCTCCAGGCTGAACAAGGCCAGCTCCTTCAGCCCGTCTTCATGGGAGAGGTGCTCCAGCCCTCACACATTCAGCCTCATGAGGTGGTTTCAGATTCACTCCACTGTTACAGTGGGAGGGATTTTGCTTTCCTGACCCCCACTTAGAAGTTCAGGGACTGAACATGAAAACGGAGGCAAAGAACTCCCTAAGCACCTCAGTCCGAGGCCAGCTCTCTCTTTTCATCTATCAGAGAGGGTACACACTCCTTTGCCTCTCTCTTCTGTCAAACATAGCTAAAGAATCCCGTCTTGCTGTTTTTCACATCGCTTGCCAAGTTTAATTCCATCTGCACCTTGACTTCCCTGACTCCATCCTTGCACATCCAGAAAGCATCCCTATATTCTTCCCAGGTCACCCAAATAGGACCAGTCATTCATCATTAATCTGTATCATGGCAATCTTTCCAAAACATTTCAGAACTTGCCATCATCATGGACAGCTATTTAATTATGGGATGTGCAGCACAGATTGCATGGTATTGTACTTGACGTGTTTGGCACAAAAGTAGTCATCTCTCCAATGAAAACTCCCGTGTAAAAGCAAATCTTGAATAGTAGGCTGAAAGCGTTTCAAGCTTCAAATGTCTGCTTGTGTAGCAGCTGAACAATGGTTCTGCCACCACAGCAGTGGCAGCCAGGAGGAGGCCTCATGCACCTTAAAAGCAAGAGAAAAGCAGAATAAAGGAGAAAAAGATGAAGCAAGAGTGTTCAGTGTTTTCTTTCTACTACTGTGTTGTTATGGCCATGTATTTAGACCTCTCATATGAACACAAGCACCCAGACACATTCTGATATTCGTGATCTGCCACACTGCCTTCCAGAGACAGTTAAATGATGTCTGTCAGGACATCATACAGTGCAAACTTCAGTGACAAGATGGACTTCACACAGCTGCAGATAGAGACGACAGCTCTCTCTGCTAACCCCAGGTTGAACACTAAATTATTCACCACTGAAGACATTTTTGCTCTGGTTCTCTGGTAATGGCCAAGAGGCACTGCACACTAACAAGCTATTTTACAGCTTGTAAGTTTAATCCACTTGTACTTTCCTCTCTCCATTTCTAGCAGGTCAGCAGCTGCCTGTAATGCATCAATCTGAGCTGCCACCCAACTAGCTCAACAACTGCAGCACAAAATATGTACGCATATGGAGGTATATAAATAGATAAATATATATATATATCTTGCATTCCATAACCATCACCCAAGGGGATTTTTATTCATCATTTTTGCTTAAAGCACAGCCAGTAAAGCAGGTGACATCTCAGAGAGCCCCACTCGGGACAGAGCTACTGACGGCGTCAGAAGAGACCCAACATCTACCAGGCAGTGTTTAGAAACAGAGCGAATTGATCTTGTTATATCAACTTTTTGAAACTGCCTTCTGTAGCACCCAGAGAGAGCTTGCCCTTCAGGCAGGTTTTTACAGGCTCTCACAGCTTTACTTTGATTGCTGTTGTAGGCGAAATATATAGCTTTAGTTCGAAGGGATTATCTGTTATCCCACCCTTTGGGAGAACCTCATACTGTGACAAAGACTTTGCTCTGCTGAATCTCTTAAATTTCACAAAACTAACAAAAGTACAGCACTCCTTGCTTTTCCTTTTTTTCTTCTTCTTATTTTCTGATGTCCCTTCAGCCCCTCGAGGGTTAGACAATCATTGGATGGTATTTAAAATCCCTGTATATGAATCTTGATTTACTGATAAACTGGAATTTGGTGACATTTTAAGGTTTGTAATCAGAATTGTCTGGAGTCACAAGCATCTCTGCTGTAGCTTAGGGAAAGAGCAGAGCCAGAAAGCACTAGCTCATGGCCCTGAAAATAAACAACATTATTCACTTCGGGTTCAACTGATATTGGTATACTCTTTCAAGCCTTGCCCACAAGCATCACCCCTTGGGGTCAAGAGAACCATTTAATCCCTCACTGTGGTTTCCTGTACTCTGTCCTGCCTCTGAAAAGTCTTCACCAGCAGCAGCCTCCTCCTGAGAGATAGCATCCTGCTAGTGAAATGCCAGCAGCCTGTCTGGACTGAGCATATGAATCAGAGCTCATTATAGAGAAGAAGCAGGAGGCAAACCCCCAGGGCTTATATTGAGCCTTGTGGCCAGTCCCCAGGCTTCTTGCACCTCTGAAGTCTGGAGGCACAAATGAAAAATCGGGGCATTTCCACCCTGAGCTCAGCTCAGATAACCTGGGAATACTTGAGTTGTTCAGAGTGCAGCTGGTGATTTGGGTCACTGACCTTCAGAGAAGGGGCAAGCAAGAGAGCACAGGCCCTGGACCCTCCAGAGGGCTTATGGAACTTGTTTCTGCAGCTAAGGTCCAGCACTAGCTGCCATCAACAGTATCCACTGGATCTCAAGTCAAGAATGACTGAAGATCTCAAGGTCACAATACTGAAGGCTATATTAAAGAAATGGCTAAGAATGAAAATGAAGAAAACTCTTCTTGTCCTACTTCAGCTCACTTGGGTTCAAATATAAATAGAGAGACAGGAGGCTACATCGCTGCCTACAAGAACACACTGCAATGCATGAGAATTTGAGCAATCTCTACCACTTCTTCCCTTCTACCAGCAGCCTTTCCATGGGGGAAAGGCATGTATAGCATTCCTTGACAGAAGGGGATTTCTTCTCACCTTCTCAGCAGTGACATTTCACCAACAAACGGCCATATGCGCTCACAAGAACTATATGGAGAAGTTTTTTTATCAAAGGATGTACAATATTCTACATTGTGTGGTCCTTTATGAACACGGTCTGAAAATGCAAAGCTGACAAGGGGCTCTAGAAATCTGCTGGAATGTTTAAGTAGTGAAGTGGAGAAAAACGGCCCAAATAGAATCACGTTGTTAAGAATATCCGTATGTTACAGTATTGGTAAGAATACCCCTGTTATAACCAAGTTAACAAGGGCACGCTGTGAGCATGGAGCAAGTGCACTCTTTACTAAGCACCCAAAAATCCCATTTCAGCACACACTGGCATGATCCACAGACGTCTCCTTTGGCACAATGACTCCCTCCTAAACATCAGATCAGGCCAAGAGAAGAATACCAAACCTCAAACATTCAATCAAAAGGGCTTCCAGATAAACAGAAAGGACTTACACCTGTGTTGACACTATCTCATTATGGTGAAGAGAGGAATTCTGGAAGTCATCCACTGACTTCAGAAGACAAGGATTCTTTTTTTTCCCTCCCCCTGAAGATAAATACTACGTTTTTTTCCTGCTCCTTGTCTTACATTCTACAGAGCTAGTATTACAAAATAAATGTTGTTTTGTTTGTTTGTTTCAAGGCCTTTTCACATTTTTTATTAGTCTCCTATATTTGAATACTGTGCAGAGAAGCAACATAAACTGGTAGGCAAAACAAGTCTGGAGGCTGCTTGTCCCTTTGCCAATGAAAAATGGGTGCATCCAGCCAGATCTTAAGTCTCCTTATAGCAATTCACCATTTCCTTGAGGATTCATAGTACCTGTGTGGAAGCTATGTTTTCTAAAAACAGTTAATTTCTTCCTCTTGTTATGGTTTTGCTGAGTATGTCAGCTGGGTGTTTTATTCTTTCAACAGGACGCTGAGAAAGAAGGAGACACTCATTAGCAGAGTCTGACAGGACAAGGAAAAATGGTTTCAATGCAGAACAGGGGAGATACAGACTGGATATAAGGAAGAAGCTTTTCACAATGAAGGTGGTTAGGCACTGGCACTGGCTGCGTGCAGAGGTGTTAGATATCCCATCCTTAGGGAAATACCCAAAGTCGGGCTGGCCAGGGCTCAGAGCTCCAGATGCAGCCGTAGGTGTCCCTGTTCATTGCAGGGGAGTTGGACCAGATGGCCTTTAAGGGTCCCTGCCAACTCAAACGATCCTAAGATTCTAAAAGATAAGATTTTTGCCCTGCTACTAGGTAATCAGGAAGATAAACCATTTTTCCCATTGACTGTACTGGGCACCATATGAATGTTTCTGAATGTCCAGTTTTGCACTTCTTATTGACTCTATCAACGCCCTCAAAATGTGAACGCATGTATAGACATCAATCTTGCAATTCACTTGTAAGAAGAGAAACCTACCACAATGTATGGGAAGCGACAGAAGTACAAGAAAATCATTAGGCAGATCTCCTGTCCTTCCTTTTTCATCATTCACTATAGAATTTCATTTGGAAAAGGATCTCCATTCGTTGTTAATATGCATGTTATTTGATAATTTTACTTATTTTATAAATAAATAGAAAAAGCAAGACAACATCTAAGGAAGGAAATGGCAACTCCCAGTGGATAAAAGGATGAACAAGAGGAATTTTAATGAGAAGACTACATGAGAACATTTGATTTTTTAAAAATGAGAATGAATATAAATTTGAAGCATAATAAAAACTGATTGCTTGTTTGAGTAAGAAGGAAAAACAATCAAAGAAACCAATCATGCAGAAAACAATCCTATCCAGTGGTAATTATACCACTATTCCAAACAGTTAGGCAGTATGTGAGACTCTGGGCAAGCCAGATTTTTGTCTCGATATTATCATTTGCTCTCACCCCAAAATATCACTGCTGCTCCAGTCAAACCATCGACTTGCTTACGTGTCTGTCTCTGAATTATTTCAGCAAAAGCATGCTTGAGAAAGCATGAAAATGTGTGACCACCATGAGTTAGTGGGAATGAACGTGGAGGCTGTGCTTTTTCCCTTCCTCTATCTGGATTCAGAACATGTTCAAACAGAATGCTGGTTTTGTTTTTCCAAGTTTCTTTTTTTCCTATGTAGCAAGTGGACGTTCACTAAAGCTTATTTTTATACTAATTCCATGCCTTTCATGCACCCTCCTTTAATTGATCTCATTTGTGTGCAATGCAATGCCTGTTATCTATGAGAAATGCAATTTCTTCTTATGCCACAGTGGGGGAAACTAGTTTATGATCCAGCTGTGCTAACTTATTTTCTTACAATGAATTCCGTATTGTTAGCAAACACAATGCTCTTTAGTACTTGAAATGTAAATAATATCTAGTTTAAATAGAATATTTTCCCATATTTATCTTTCAAAAAGATCCTCTGATACCATCCCTATTTAAATTTTAAGAAGTGAACACTATGACCCTTTTGTAGAACTTCTACCTAACAAAATTAATCATGAAATTAAATGCGGAGAAAAATACTCATTAGCTGAATCAGAGATTATTTCCAGGAAGAAAGCCTCGATGCTGCCAATAGAAATGCTAAGTTTCCCCTTGTTAAATCACTCACTGCGTGTGAGCAGGTTTTCAAAACTAATTCTCCTTTGCAGGATAAGCAGAGCAGCCAAGGACAGCTCTGCTGTGAAGTCCCATCCCGCCCCTTTCCTTTCCCCCAATATTTCCCCTCCCCTTTGCTCTCACCAAATCACAGCCCAACTCTAGACCTCTGCTAGTGGCAAGGAATAATTAATTTAAGGCTGCCGACATTTTACTTTTCACAGACATCTGAGTGTCATTTTTAATTATATAAACCAAAAATAATATTCATTTACTTCTGGATGATTTCAGTGCTCTCATTCCAGACACCACAGCTCAGTTTGCTCCTGTCAGTAAGGAGGAAATGCATAGTTTCCCATTCACTTGGTCTCTGGGACAGGCCCACCAGGACATCCCTGCAGCTCCTGGACAGGCAATGTCTCAGTGCTGCTCTCTCACCTCATCTCCCCAGCCCCAAACTCCCCCCAACACAAGCTCACTGTGGGATTTTTCTTCTCGTTAATTCATCCTGCATTGAAATTGGGAACACAGCATCCACTGGCATACCTCCGGGATTCTCGCACTGCCTGTTAGTTTTATAACTAATGAATACATTATAGATGTGAAGTTACAGAAGCTGCTTCTCCTTACTAATTCAGAGGGGAAAATACCCATTTTATTTTTCAGTGGCGTGGAATACCCATTACACCATGCAAAAGGAATTTTTTTCAAGTGCTCAAAACTGACGTGAAAGAATGACAGGTTCTGGCTTTCCAGCATCACCAGAAGAACGCAATGTGATCTTTCTTGTATCTCCCTGCAAGCTGCCAGAACGAGCAATTTGAAATCACATTAATTAATGGTTTTAATTTAACCATGAAAAATACAACTTCATTAATATACCAAGCTGGAAAAAGAGATGGGTTCATAAGTAAAATCATATGAGGTGTGATTGCATACTATGATTATTAAAACATACAAATCAATTCTAACTATAAAATCATCACTGAGAACAATTACAAGCCTAAGCAAATACGTCATTTCAGTCTCGTATCATGAAAGCTGTTATGTTAATCTGTGCTTCTTTATTAAGTTACTTTAAAAAAGCTGAACTAAGAAAATCATACTAAAAAAAAGTCAGGTTTTTTTTCCTTTTTAAACACGAAGCTAAAATGCCCAATAACATATTGCACAAAATTGTATGCGTGCATCTTAACTTGAGACCATCACCTCTCATCCTATCGCTGTTACCTGGGAGCACAGGCTGACTCCCACCTCGCCATAACCTCCTTTCAGGAAGCTGTAGGGAACAATGAGGTCTCCTCTGAGCCTCCTCTTGCAAAAACTGTAATTCATGGTTGGTTTTACTGCTTTAAACTCCTCACTCCTAACACTCACCTTCCAACCTCAGCATAAGGCCTAGCAGTATTCCAAGTGTTCGTACATACAGAACTAGGGAGCATTCATGCTACAGAAGCAGTAGGGTTTCACACATTTCTTCAGATGATGAGCCAGACTGAAACATGGGTTCCACCCAGCATCTGACTGCTGTTATTTTGCAAGGAGGAGACAAAGAGCTCTGTCCTAACAGAGGGGTAGAAACAAGCCTGCATCAAATTACAGCTTCCAAGTACTGCACAAACAGCATCAGCTCTGAAATGGGAAAAATTGCAATGCAAATTACACTGGCTATCAGGACACGTTCTTGACAAAGGTGTAACATTCTGATGCATAAATACTTTTTGAAAATAAAATAAAATCATTATTCTGCAGTAGTGTGAACCTGGCAATTTAAATTATATTTCAGTCTTAAAAGCTTTGACATTGGTATAACACGAACGACAGCGCTGTTGTAAACTTCCAAATGCAATTTCATACCGTTCTTCCTCTGAACAATAACGCAGCATTAGATTTAATGCCACTGACTGGTACTGATGCAGCTTATGTGGGAGAATATTAGGAAGATATATGAAGGACAAACACACCTCACATTCAGGCAAACCTAGCACAGATTTACACGCCTGGTAGCCGCTCTCTGCTAACTTCCATGCGGCTCTGTGCAGAACAGGCAGCACCTCGTGCCTAGAGCAGACTCAGCCAGGCACCAGCCCTTGTCCCAGGCAGCAGTGAGCCTCCTGCTGAGGCTCACACACCCAGGTGGGCACTGCTGTGCCACTGTGTTTCCCCTGGCCTGCATCTCTTGCAAGAGGAGGAACGATTTTCAGTAGAACTTCTACCTGCATTTGCAAGAAGACTTGTATTTGAAAGGTACAACCAATTAACTGTTATAATTTGAGGAAATTAGAGAAATGTCCAGGCGTTTGCACAAGCAAGAGCCTCCTCCCACCTACAATACAGACCTGATCCTTACTGCCCCTATGTTTTCCAGCTGATCAGCAGCAGCACATCCCTACAGAACTCCAAAGCACTTCCCCATGGATTTAACATGGTTAGTGTGAGAAAGTCTCACCTCTCATCCAGGATTAATATTCTATGGTAAGAGCTTCCCAGGCCCAACACGGAGCACTGCTGCTGGCTGTAAATGCTCTTGCATTAAATACCATAGAAGAGGAAAGAGGTGCTACTCCAGCTCACCTCTGCCATTTGTTCCATGTAAAAGCAAATAGTTATAAAGCAGGAAAGATTCTGCCCAGACTGGAAACAAGAAAGCTCAGAATCACAGAATGGCCCGGGTTGGAAGGCACCTCAAGGATTATGTATCTTCAAACCCCCCTGCCACAGGCAGGGCCACCAACCTCCCCATTTAATACTAGACCAGGTTTCCCAGGGCCCCATCCAATCTGGCCTTGAACACCTCTAGGAATGAGGCATCCACAACCTCTCTGGGCAGCCTGTTCCAGCACCTCACCTCTCTCACAGTAACAAACTAAGCGAACCAGTTAGATTATATACAGCCATCAGAGGGAAGATTTCAGAAGAGTACCCCACGGGAGCTGAAGAGGAAAACAAACAACTTGATGATTACCATGGTAATTCTACGAACAGAAGAGCCCCTCTGCCCCACTTGCAGGCTTCCTTTGAAACCATTTTGCTCACCCTCGGGTGCCGGAGCAGCACTCGGTGCTGAGCCTGCACATATAATGATATCTGCTCTGCTGCCTGGAAGCAGACAGAGGTCAGACATTAACTGCATATATCCTTAACACCAATGATATCAAATATATCGTGGTGCCCAGGGCTGACCTCAATCTAATTCCAGGCAGCATCCTGAGAGTGAAAATAAAAACTACCTGCACCTATCTATTCCCAGTTTCCCTGGAATTCCTTTTGCACTTATTCAAGGCTCAGTATCCCCTGTGCATGCAAGAATCTTTACCAATCAAAGCCAAAACAATATATAAAAACTGTGATAAAAATAGGAAGAAGATAAAAGGCAAAGAAACAGGGATCCAAAATGAGTACAGCAGCTACTTCTGAAGGTCTTGGACAGATAAATTTACAGACATTTGTTTTCTCTAAGGTACGTTATAAAACTCCATTTCAATGGTTTCTCATCTGCTCAATGGTTTCTCATCTGCGTCAAAGATTTGTACAGAAGAAACATCATGAGATAAGGATACATCATCATAGCGAAAATTAAACCTCTATCCCAAAACACATTGATGTTGTTCATTTTCCTCTGCAGAAAGGAACCCGTAACTCACTCTAAGTGGCTGACTCCTAGAGGGGAGACACCATAAAATTTTCAATATCCTGCAGGGCAAATGTCTGCATGGCAAGACAGTGTAGAATTATGAGCCTTTAGCAACCTTGCCAGTGACAATGTTTAATTACCTGCCACACAGCTACAGCAGCCCCAACTGTAAAAGGGCAATGACCCACTGAACTTCAATTGGACAGAGGTCAGCTAGGATCTTCTCAAAGATGTGAAGGGCAAGCTTCTTTTGTTTATGTTTTTTCTTTTGCACATGTTTTATAGCCTGCAAAAGACTTAAATGTGTTTATCAGAATGTAATAGCTATCATGCAATGGCTTCCAACCAGTTGATACATTCGACCACTCTGCCTTTGACAATTTCAGGTTTGGACAGGTGCTATTATGAGGTGTTAGTTCAGGGAGGATGAATGCATATGCACAAAAAGCTCAACAGTAGACCAGTATTTTACAGCTGGCTTCTAATACTGTAAAGCTGGAAGGTAATTACTTTCAGAAGATAGTGCCTCGGATGATAATTTTGTTCACTCACTTTCAGCACTACTGCTTTATAGCGATGCACTAACTTTTCCCATTATGAGAGCTCTCACCACAGACCCATGGTGCCCGGGAGGATCCAGTGTGCCAGTGCTGAGCCTCCTTTGGCCCTTGGGATCCCCAGCCTTATGCTGGCTGATGGCTCGAAGAGTGAGTGCAGTAACTGCTAGCTACACCCAATGATGCAACGAAAAGGGTGCCTACATACATACACTCCTAACTTTCCACTTCTTCCCCTCCCTGTTTTTTTTTCATGCTCCCAGGTAGTCCCCATCAGCTTTACAAAAGGTTTTATATTACCACAGAGCACAAAACAAGTTGAACATTTTTCCTGTTTTCGCAGCAAGGTTTGAGGATTGTTCTCCGCAACTGAAAAACGGATTAATTCTTCTCTTTCGTGTTTCAAATAAGAAGTTGAAAATGTAGATAATTAGAGCTAAAGGCATTTGCTCATGGGGCATTTTCATTAATACAGATGTTGGTGACTTCACACAAGAAGTCTGGACTGCATTAAGAAGTATCTATCATGTTAGTCGATACTTGCACTGCAATTTATGAATTTGTATTCACATAGCCATGATATAAAACAAGATTACATGAATGTAAAAAAGACATTTTACCTCACAGCACTTCATTCCCACAGCATTACCAATACCCTAAGTAACAAGTAAACCTGATGTTGAATGATTCCAAGGTTTCAAAGACTTTGGGAACAATTATGTAAATATACAATGACTTATACAACTGAATTTCTTCAGACATACATTCACAACTCTACACCCACCTCCACAGCCTCAAGACTTCCAATAGTGTCCTTGACCACATACACAAAATCTTACCAAAAGCCTCACTGCATTACATGCAAGAAGAGACTGCTGACTGCAGGATGCTATTATCAGCTCTCCATTAAAGAACTCGGAAAATAACATGGTAACTGCCAGCTAATGCCATGCTGTCACACTCTTTCCTAACCTGGCTGTAAGCATGTGCTGCTGGACACCAGCATTACGTCCTAGAATGCCTTGCCACCTCCTTCACTGCAGCAGCATGCTGACATACCTGTGGATTGGAACGGGAGTTGCTAGGGCATTACATCAACTTCTGCGACCTCAGCAGAAGACTAAAAGAAGCTATAAAATGAAGATCGACACAGGTACATTATCTTTGTGCTCCTTCTGTGCCTGGCCACACTATGATTTTTGCTGGTAGGAGGCAGTTAGATGACAAACAGTGAACTGCCATGGCAAAGTGCCTTTCTGATAGGCACTGGCCTGCACACCTACACAGCTTGAGGAAGGGGCTGAAAGCCCATCACTACTTCCCTGCTGCATGGTGGTTCAGGCAGGCACGTTTCTCATAAAGCACACAGCACTGCACGTGATTCTGCTCACCCAGGGGACCCCAGGAATGATGGAGCCAGTAGTCTTTACCACCTGGTTCAAAAGCCAGCGGCAAATTGCTTCCACCTTTAAATCGACCTGGATTATATGTCTTAGGGAAGCACAGAAATTTGGCACTGTTTTTCCCAAGGTAGGATTTGTTAGTAATCTGCTATCTGCATCTACAAAGAGGCTGAAATCTTTAACACACACTTTGGGAGAAAAAGAGCCACCACCCCAGTTCCCCTTGCTCTCTGACTCATTCTTCACACTGCAGCACAGTAAGCCAGGATCTCCACAGTATGCCCACCCAGACCTGCTGACATCAGAGCAGCAATAAAACATTACTAAATTCCACTTTAAAAAGTGATTATACACTAGCCTAGAACTACAGCTGTGAAAAATAATCAAGTGTAACAGTATTCTTGATATTCCTTTTTGCTACTCTTGGAATTGAATTCCAGTTCAACCTTTAGAGTAGCAAATACTGAACACTGAAAGAAGTCAAATGAAATTTTGCAGGTTATCATAGTACATGCCATTGTTTGCATAGATTCTATTCAATCAGTAGTGGTGGTTGTTCTACTTCCAAGACTTTTTGAGCTCAGAGAAACCATCACCAAAAAGAGTAAATAAGTCTCTCGCCACCATTAATCTTGGTCTTATTTAACAATATTAGTAGCACGCATTAAAACTTCTAGGCCATATGAAAGAAATGGCAAATAGGCACCAGCTGACCTGCAGTGTTTTAGGGTCATATTTTCAATATCATTCAACACGGAGTCACATCATCTTTTTCAACGTATCAGTGATCATTATGAAAGCAAGCTTAATTCTACACATGATCAGTCTCTGAGGACAGAACATGCTGTCCACTAACTAACTGCCACAAAGTTATTACATTTTCTCCAAAATTAAGATATATTTCAAGATAATATTATAACAGTATACAAAACCGCTGTGGAAGTCCAAGGCACCAGTGAATACCATTAATGTGGAGACAGCCTACTCACAGCGAATACAACTCCTCACATGTTATACTGCTGAAAAATATATGGCATAGAAGTATTTGCTGAATGCTGTAATGAAAGAGGTACAGTACTAAATAAAAGTGGTACTATCAAAGGACTATTTGCTCCTTTTTTTGTAAGGTCGGCTCGACTGGCTCTCCAGCTCTTCTTCTGAAGGGCCAGCTAGAAGCTGCCATCTTACAATTCACAAAGACACGCTGGCTTTGCTGTGGCACTGGTGTATCTTTCTAAAACTTGGATGCACTTCGTGTTTATTCAGATCTTAGCCATGACTTTAAGTTTTGAAAATCTTGCTCTGTAACATCAAGACTGGCACCTCAGTGTCAGATACACACAGGGAAGCATTGCTACACGTACCAGAAAGGAACAACGCATGGTGCAGACTATTGCTGAGGTCAGTATCAATGCAGTATCACTGCTCAGTGCAGGTCTGTGACATGAAAGCACACTTTGTAAGCCTCAGAGCTGGCTGCTCACATCTTCCAGCAATGCTGTGACTACATGAGTTGGTAGAAGGAGGTGTTGTAAAATACCCCAGGCCTCCATTGACAAACCAGGTAGGCGGCAACCCCAGACCTCACTGCAGATGCATGCCCTGAAGAGGAGGTTATTTCTTCTGGTTCCAAATTCTTCTAGTTGCAAGTACAAACCATCAGCTGAGGCATCTCCTTTCCTGTCTGGCCTGGCACATAACTCACAGAGCATGCTGAAGCGAAGAAACTCAACTTTTTTGTAGAATTTGCTGGTGACTTAATATATGTTCCTTAGCTTAATTTTGTAGCATTTGTTTGGGCCTTCTGATAATCAACAAGCGAGTGACAAATACTAAAAAAACTGTCCTGTAGGTTAGCGGACATGTGTTTCTCAACATCCAATTAAAAAACACTCCAAACTTGCCCGTCTGTTTTGTTACCCATATGCATTTGATACTTGGGCAAGCACAGGAGTTGAAGATAGTGACCATACTGTACTTCTGAACGTGTATCTATATTCTAACAGTGGTGCCTGTAAAGTGAGACAGTGTCTTCTAAATGAACATTTCAGCAGGTGACAATCACCCTTCTGAACGATCATAATTTCACAGTGCCAAAGAGCTTTCTGAATTTGATTGTTTGGCTTTTGAATTCTGACATTTTCCACACAACTGTTAGATTGCAACTACCCTTGCTGCTATATAATGTGCTTAAAATTATACTCCTCAGCAGAAGTCACACCAAACCATCTTATTATGTGTCATCACTATAGTCAGTATGTCATTCCTAGCTCTGTAAATGTCCTCCGTGAGATCAGAAATAAATTGGTCACACTCCTCAGAACAATTACTTCTCGATAGCTGAAGTAAGAAACAAACCTCATTTAACATTTTGTAGACTACTCAAATCTACAGTCAGCACAAAATGATCCTCCAGCATTGCTGAATTTTCACCCTACATGTTTCGTTATTTTCAATTTTACATTTTCTTCAGCAAGTACATCACGTTCACACAACCTTCGTTTCAGCTTCATCAGTTCCCATCCTTGCAAAATACTATTCTTCTTAAATGCTAAACCTGGAGGCCAATGGCACCTCCCAGTTCCCAGGTACTCAGGCTGCACAACTGTATTCAGTCTTCCCTATCTAGTTCCCTTTAGACGAAAAACCGAGAGCATGCAGGGAGCTATGGGACACTCAAAGAGACTCTCTAAGCTACAGCACTGAAGGACCAGGAGTATGAGGCACACCACGAAGCTCTGACAATGTGTCTTACCATCAGCAAGCACTCCAAAGTCTCACTGCTATCTTAATCTTTCTCCCTAACAGCAATATAGAGTAAATTTTTGCATTTTGTCCTTCTTATCTGCTTCAATGGTCTTTCCAAAGAGAAAATATTCTCATCTACAACATTCTACATGCCTGTCTCCACACATTTATGAAGTGCTCCAGTGGAGATGTGGTCCATGGCTGTCTGTCCCCACTCCTCAACTCCCTCAGCCCCAGAGGTCCAGAACGGAAGAACAGCTTTCCGCTGCTGTGCTGATAGGAGCTGGGAAGGGTGTGTAAAGAAAGAATAGGGAAAGGCTGAGCTTTTCTTGCAACAACAGTGGTTTCTGCCACAACCCATTTATCTTCCCCCTCTGTCAGCCAAGCGCCTCGAGAAATATTCCCATGCTCCATTAAGCCAGATAGAATCTGCCTGGAATTGACCCACTAATGCAAAGAAATCATATTATTATAAAAGGTACAATTTGTTACAGGATTGCATGCAAGCCTGCAAACTGTCCAATATGAGAAGAGTTATCTCCTAGCTAAGCAGCTGTGTCCACTTGTTGAGTGGGATCTGCTGAGACTACGGAACAGCAAACACAGGAGAACTAAGTGCCATCAGAAGACACCAACAGCTCACAGTGTGCCCATACATGCTGTGACACCAGGGGCATACTGTATGGATGCATGCACTCATCGTTTCTCCCAGGCTTCTCTAGCAAAAGGTATCTGCCTCTCTCCTTTCACTATATAACGCAATTAGCCAAAGGTCCCACTTCATCCTTAGAGTGCTAAAGGATACCACAGTAAAAACTTTCTGTGCTTAGCACTGGACATCAACCAGAACGTTACAGACGAGATCCCCATAACCTAAATACATT
>JAOWBP010003659.1:3161119-3176130 GCA_028571105.1 Tragopan temminckii | reverse complement strand
CTAGGTGGACAAGTGCCCAACAGCCTTCAGTGTGTTCAGAGCTGCTCCATGAATGCTCATTCCACAGGTTCATTCAGGCTCATATTTTTGATACAGACGTAGGCCAGGATTATAAAGTCTGATACAGAAATGTATGGGAATGCTGGGAATGCCTAGCGCCTGCAATGAAAGCAGGGGGAGAAAATCCACAATGCATACACGTGATTGACATTCAGAGGGGAAAATAAAGTTCCTTGTTCCTATACATTGTTATTTCCCTTGTCATTTAAGAAATTAATGCCTTTGTCATGTTCCATATAGCACTGAACATCTTAAATGCAGGCTGGAGTGGAGAAGACCCCAGAAAGAACAAAAACTTATCTTCGATCCTGTCAACCAAAGCCAGAAACTCAAGGCACTAAACAGGCTTACAGCCTCTCTGTAATAAACAGCCCAATACTGCACCCAAATTGTACTCCCTGTCATTTGAAACAGTTTGACACAGTATTATACACCAATAAAAACAAATACATAAAATATTCTTTTCTGCATCCTTACTATGAATTAAAAGGTTGAAAGCATTTCAAACTCCTGTACTTCCAGACACACTTCATGTGGGTGTTTTACATATATCTGTAAAATGCCCGGCATACAAGGACAAGAACAATAGGTACAAATGGAAATTGAGGGAATTTCTTTTTAACAGAACTTCAGTGTATGATTTATTTTATTTTTATTTATCTTATCAAATAAATATGCACATGCCATTCTTTCTATTTGTGTATGGTATGTCTGTGTCTGCTCTACATCGGATCCTTCTAAAGCCCACTAAGGCTCTTTTTGGGTGTAAAAAATTGGACTCCTTCATAAAGTTGCCTTGCACAATGACCTAAATGCAGGCCAAGATGAAACACCAAAATGTTAGTTTCAGTGGGCAGACAGTCCTGAGAGGGCCAGTGAAGTCCTTAAAAGTTGAACACATCTATACTTTTTGTTGATTCAGGATTGAAGATGACTTTAGGCGGAGTATCTTCTAGAGGATATCTAATGTTTTAGGATTTAATATCATATATAGTGATATCTAAACTACTATTTTTTGATGTAACAGTTCATAGGTTTGTAGCATGGCACTCAATATTCATTGTTTTCCTAGAATGGCTAAAGCACCCCTGACACACTCCCTTTAAATTCATTGAATACACTAAATCGAAATCAACATCTAATCCAAAGTGGAGTCTCTCATCTGAAGTCAGAAGCCACGTCTGAGGTGGTCTGGCTCCTAATGCAAATCCATGTAAGACAGAAAAATACTCACAGATACTACCATCTATACAAAATCCTGACTTCTTCCCATATTAAGTCATTAAAATGAAAACTGACAGAACATACTTGTCAGCTTCATTTAACCAGATGATAACTGACAATTTCCACAAAGAGTTGGAGAACTGTGTCTCAAAGGGGAGGTACAACTGCAAAAAAATGAAGAAGAACTTGTCAAGTTAGGTGACGTGGATATAGACTTCATAAAGGAAAAAGGGTGAATTTATTAAATCAATTTTAAATTGCATGATAGCTGAGGCAATCACTCTGGCCACTTTGCTACCATTTTGACAGCAGTGCCATGTCTGCATGGGAATAAATGCTTGAATGCTTTTGAAATATCTAGAAATGCTGGGCACTGTAGAATAAAACGTGCCTCTTAAAAACCTTTTCCTTCCACTTAGTTTTAGCATTAAGAAAATAAAATGTCTTTTAAGAGCATGGCAGAATAAATCAATAATTTCAATTGAAGTATATACTCCTTTAATACCCTAGGATGTTGCTAATGCAAACTCGGAGAAGAGTTTGGGACTATTAATAATTTATCAAAAGTCTGACAGAGGAGAAAAAAAAAAAAAAAGGTAGAGCTTCAACTGGAAAAAATTCAATTTATTATTTATATATGTATATATTTATTTATGTATATATATATATTAGCAGCTGGGTATTTTTAGTTCATCTTCAAACACCTGATGAGAAGTGTGCAAGTGCCTTTCATTCCATTCTGTCAAATCTATAAGAATTTTCAGCTTCAGAGATGCAGATATTCCCACTAATATCTCAGTTCCATAAAGATCAGGTTCAAATTGCTCAGCTTGTGTGGGACAGTTAGTGGTTGCTTTCTTGTTTCTTCTGCCCGTTCCCTTTCTGCTTACTTCCCAAGCCCAAGAAGCTTACTATGGATTTAATCTGAAACAGATGAGCTCAGGTAATCCAATCCATATTATTAATCCACAGAGAAATGCACTGTTGTGGCTGCCTTCTGCTATAGGAATATAGCAACTGTCTAGGATTTTGAGACCCTTCCTATTGGAAAAGGTGGTGGTAAACTTGAAAAGCTCACTGGAAAATCATCTCTCAATCTGAAGAGATGTGAACCTCACTGCTTACAATACTACAGGTACCAGGACTTTGTTTAACATGACAAGGCTGAAGTAGGTGTTCTCTGACCACCTCTTACATGCTGGTTGCAGAATCAATCAAACCTGGAAAAGGCTCTGACTCTCCAGTAAGAAAACAAGTATACAGAAGGCAGGAATTATTCTTTCAAGACAGATAAGGAGGAAGTCTGAGCTATGTAGCAGCTGTTCATGAAAATAAAGAGCCACAAGGCAAGGACAGAGGACAGGCCCCCTCAGGACTCCCCATGTCCCTTGGCCTTGCTCACACACTGGTTCTGCACAGTGCTGCACCTTTCACACCCACACTGCAGGCCACACTGGAGGAGGCCACTGCACACCCAGAGCTGGGCACTGCTGTATCTCCCCACAGTCACAGGAGGGCACCCAGGAGGCCCAGCTGCCTTGCAGACCTGCCCTACAGCCCAGCCCCACCTGGCAGGGAGGGAAGCCAACCGCAGGGCCTGGCCATGCTGACAGATGTGCCAGGTGACCAATACATCTGTCTAGAGGCACGAGCCTCGCAGTGAGCACAGGGACACCTGACAACCTACATCCAATTTGGAGTGCTTCCAGGAGCCAAGGAGAGCACTGAACCACTGAAGCCCAAGGCTGCCTAGCTTGTTGCACAAAACACCAGATGCAGGGCATGTGGTCTATTCCCTATTTAACTAATTCTGTTGCAGAAACTTCACTAAGTACTGATGAGAATGCAAAACCCACAGCCTTCTCCTATGGTGTCTGATGCATGAACACAAGCCAGGAACTCCAGGGGAGGAGATGCCAGCAGCTGAGGAAACAGGCAGCAAGGAGTCCTACTGCAGACCATACACACACAATCCTGGGCACACCTCCAAAGAAGTTTTTTGATTTATGACCTGAGTGGAAATTAGGTGAGAAGTAGAGCCAGAACTGGGGAGAAAATTCTAGCCAATTTTCTTACTGTGAATGATGACTGCATAATCTCTGATGTACAATGGGATGGGAATTCCCTTGGTAGAACCTGGCGAGTATCTCATTTCTCCAGAGCAACCTTTCCCCTACCCTAAATTCCAGAATTCAATTCTGAAGAGAAATGGAATATATCGGTCTCGCTAAAATTCACAAAATCATAGAACCATTTAGACTGAAGAAGACCTTCAAGATCATCAAGTCCAACTGTCAACCAATAACTTGCAGTGATTGCAGTTATTACTTGCAGTGTGATAGTGCATGTGAAGTGCATGCCTTCCTCCCTGGCCCCCTCAGACTTCTGTTATTGCTGCCCTATCAACACACAGCTACCAGAGGGCATCTACCAAGCGGTAAACTTCCTTGCAGTTGTCCTCCTTAAGCTCAACAGCAACATACTGTTTGAGCAGAGGACATCAGTTCTTATGTCTGCAGTCTTCTGCATTCATATTCAGCATCCTTTTTAAGATATGAACAATGTTTTCTTCACTCACAGCACAGAATTTCTCAAAGAAAAAAAAAAAAACAAGACACTGGGAGATTTCAAAGAAAGACAGACACCTCTAAAGCTCACAAGGCCTCTCCACTCACTGATGTACCACCCCATTATGAACAAATGAAGGTGAATAATTGAACGTACTGCTATAGAAGATGACTCCAAAATAAGCCATGGAAAGGTACTCCAGTGTCACCCAGTCTTTACTGTCAGAAATTTCTTCACATCATCCAACATAAAATTCTGTTTCAATGCAGTTTCTTGTCCTGTCAACCAAAGACAGTGACCCAGTTTTAGCTGGGACAGAGTTGGTATTTCTTCCATAGTGTCTGGTATGATGCTATGTTTGGACTTTAGGAGAAAAACAATGTTGATAACACATGGATGTTTTAGTTATTGCTAGCAGTGCAAAGGACATTTCAGTTTCTCAGCTTCTTATGCTATTCTACCAGGGAGGGGGCTGTGGGAACACAAAGAGCTGGGAGGTGACAGAACTGGGACAGCTGGCCTGAACTGGCCAAAGAGATATTCCATACCATATGCATGCAAAAAAACTGTAAAACTGAGGGGAGTTAGCAGGGGGATCTGCCACTGCCTGGGGACTGGCTGGGCACTGGTTGGTGGGTGGTGAGCTATTACTCTGTACATCACTAGTTTAGCATGTGTACATATATCAAATTACCATTGCTGTTACTTCTTTTCTGATTCAGTAAATAGTTTTTATCTCAAACTGTAAGTTCTACCTTTGTTTCCAGTTCTTTCCTCCATCTCCCTGGGAAAGGAAGAATGAGTGAAAGGCTACGGTGGTGTTTAGCTGCCTGCCAGGTTAAACCACAATAGATACATGGAAAAAACTCCTACTGGTAGCAGTATGTCCTGTATTTGGAGAATGGCGTGTCCTGTCTCCCCCTTACCCGAAATCCTCTAACTGATCCACATACTTGATGTTCCTAAAGAAAGTCAGCACAGTTAACATATCTGAAGCCTGCCCTGAAGAGCCATTAGGCAGTTAGCGCGCTGGATGCAGCGGCACAGAAACCAATACCTGTGGTGTCTCACAGCAGGCATCGCTGATTGCCTATGCAGCCCATGAATCAAAAAGGCTTTCCTCAGCTCCTCCTGACCTGACCTTTCCCTGCTCAGCTTCAATTGGCTCCATGCAGAGGCAGCACATAGAGAACTCAGGGAAAGCTTCCTATTACCACAAACTTTCCTGGCATCTTTGAAGCCTGCTGCTGTGCACACCCAGAGGTGTGCGTCCAGACTGCTCTACTGTCCCTCCCCACACGAAGACACACACACTACTTTTGTCTGATCAAAAAAAACAAAAACAAAAAAAACACCAACAAAAAACAGAAAACAGTGACTAACAATGAAGTGCTAACAGATGTATTATAAATGGATGCTACTAATGACCTCTGGCACCCACCAGTTTGCTCATCCATGAAATTAGGCAGCTTTTAAAATTCTCCCAGCCAATGTGGCATTTCAGCACAGCCAGATAACTGTTGTGTTCTAGTGCTCCATAAATTGATCCTTCTGAACTGTCCAAAGCACCTCTTGACAAAGCACTCCTAAAGTTCTTAAGACATTCATGCTCAGGGGAGTTTTCCATATGTTTGAAGCAGATGTGTTGAATATTTGATTAAAATAAAAAAAAAAAAAAAAAAAAGAGGAAAAGGTATCTTCTACTTCAAATTCATAATGCACCAAAACAGGACTGAAAGATGAAAAGCAAAAGCCTGTTTTTCCTTTTAGTTCATATGAATATGGCACAAACTGCAAACCCTGTGAGTGCTTATCCAGCGTTGCCTGCTTACCTGATGCTACCTAGGTGTAACTTTCTAAAGACAGAACGATGCAAGAGAAAACATCTGGATTCCAATTATACTCTCCCATATAAACACCTATTCATGCGCAGACACGTTCAAGAAAAACAGAGTATACCAGTAACAGTCTTCTCAAAATTACAAATTTGATCCAATATGAGGAAATTCAGTATAATCATTTTTATATTTAACTAGAAATGAAGAACCAGTTCTAATGTAACAAGAAGCATTTTGGTATTCATCTGCTTGTGGAATCCGCTGTTGCAATTTTGCCATAACAGTAATCATTCACCCAGCATCAATCCTGTTAGTTAAGTCAAATATGACTTCAAATGTAGTACTACTATTTCAAACATGGCTACCTGAAATGAATCTTCTTTTATTAAGATCCCACAGTCTTATTTTACCTCATCGTTTGAGAACCAGTGCTCTCAGGTAATTCTGCTCAGGTAATTCTGAATACACATATTTATCAAAATGTTAATGTAGTCTGTTTGCTTGTTTAGAAAAGAAAATAAATTCTAGCCTCACTGTTGTTTTACTCAGATATGTGCCAGTCTTTGCTTCTGAAACTGACCTCTTCCCTTCTACAGTTTTTACCAAAATTAAGCATAATGCAGATGCCAACATTTCACTTTTTAATGGGTAACTGCATTAGGTCTCTCATACTAGTAGTAACATTTCCTAATCACTTTCACCTCCCCCAAGAATTACTTAACTCAGATTCACACAACTGGATCCCAATATACTTTTTTTTTTTTTTAAATACTGTTTTCAGTATGTCAAATTGAATGTCTCATGATCTTGTTCACACCTGGAAGCTTTTGAGAAAGATCCAATAAAATGAACTTATCTTAGCCAAGCATCAATTCCAAAATATTAACTTTGCTTTCTGGTTTGACACTTGGAAGATTTGTGCACAGACTAAGCAATTAAACTGCCTACAGACATTCAGAGGCTGACGGCGCAGAGGTCTGTAACCATCCCCAGGTATCAAGTCAGAGCAGTATCTGCTCTTTGATTATTTCATAAAAGACCAGAGAATTTCTAGTGATTTCAAGATATCTTTTGAATTAAGTATATCTGGACATTTACCCCACAATCAACATGAAAGAAGAGAGCTGTTGCAAGCTGAAGTGGCTTGTGGTTTGTTATATTGATCCCAATCCCTCCTAATTAAGACTCAGAATGGAGTCAAGGTGTTGATTGACCAAGAATGTGCCTTCATTACTATAAGACAGGCAAGTGAGAGAGGGAAAGGGGAAGAGGGAAAGGGAAAAGGAGTTACTAATGAGGACTGTCATGGCGGGTCATGGTTGGGGGCACCAGAGACCTCCTTAAACAAGACAGCTAACTCCTGGCTTCTCCATTGTGCATAAGCACATATGTTTGTTCTGAGGTTTTCACAAGATTGTTACAGTTCTACTTCACTACTCATTACTTAGCTGCAAGCCTCTTAATCAAGCAGAAGGAGAATGAGAATTCACCACTTTACAGCTCTGTATGGTGTTGTCACAGTCTGAGCCAGAAACACGTCATTTTATTCTCACAACAGTAGACCCTCTTATTATCCCTGCACTGGAGTTATGAATATTCCACAGGCTACATAATATTTTATATAATCAGAACTATTCAGCAGTCCATAAAACCATGTAAGATGATTCAAAGGTCCAATTGTAATCTGGTACTGAAATTTTCCAAAGGGAGGTCCCTCTTTCAGGCTATATAATTCTCCATTTAGACGAGATCTGTTGAAGGCTGAGTGATTGGTATTAACATACAGTTGCATGTTTCAGATGGCAAAATTTTTGCCATGTGGCTCCTGAAGTCGAGCCAGTCCTTTCAGTAGATAAATTTGATTTATTTACTGAAACTACCTCAAGTTTATCCCAGTTGGGATCACCAAAAATTTAGAGCACTACGTGTGACTGAAAAAGATGCCTTATTCTACTACAATGAACAGAGACAAATCACATTATTTATTTATACTGTAAGAATATTCCATTATTATTCACAACTTTTAAAATTTCTTCTTATGCTAACCTTTTTTTGGCAAATGTTTTAAGCCCATTATCCAAGGATCTAATAGTCCTGCCTATATAGAGAACATCCACTCAACTGAAGTGAGATGTACACTGAGTATATGCAAGTCTTTCATAGCTGTAAGGTCTATGCGGATCTGGAAAACAGAGCTGAGAAGAGAGCAACCATCATTTAGAAATTTCATTGCCCACATGTCATGTTTCCATGACATTAAAGGTGACTGTTCTGAATGAATTCAACTGAAAATTAAAAACAGATTTCTTTACTCATTAGAGTAAAGTGCATCTGGAACAGTCTCCCAAAAGCACAAGGTAAATAAAAATACCAACCATTATTCAGATTGAGCTTGATTTGCTGCAAGGAAATGCATCTTGTGATTTCTTACAACAAATGTGGATGAAAATTTGTGATCCTGAAGTTCTCACAGTCTTTTCAAAGAAATAATACACCATTGGTAATAATTATTCAAGTAATTCTGAATTACACATCTACTTCAGAACACTGTGATTGCAGTGGAGATATCCATAGCATAATGTCAACTTCAGTTCACCAAGAATACAAAAATACGCCAAGAGTGATAAATTCTGTAGAAGATGAAAAATAGCATAATAGCTGAAAAAATATAAAGACGTTAAGTTCTTCAAAAAACAATATACAGGAGTTTTGTATAGTCTTGAAAACTCTTGAGCATTCACCAACAGACAGAGAATACTTAGACTTCATATGCAAACTACAGACATTTCTTAGGCGGCACACGGTTATGCTGCTATATTATATTCTAGAGATATTCAGAGCTTGCCTGGATGCTTTCCTGTGCAACCTATTTGAGGGAAACTGTTTTAGCAGGGGCTGGACTAGATGATGTCCAGAGGTCCCTCCTAACTCCTACAGTTCTGTGATTCTGTGCTGCACAATCCTTGGTTATCAGACTACCCCTTCAAGTCTTACAAAGCCTTTGCTCATAAACCAGCAATATGACTCCAATATATTATACCCATTACAATCTGATTATAAATTCATGCTGAATATAAATACTTTTCCCACTAGCTTGCACTGAGAAGACACCAATTTTGCCACAATATCTTTAACTGTCTCAGCACTTGATTTCAATGAGGACTAGGTACTAACCTAAAAGATAAGATTTTTAATAATAAACATCTGACTTCAAGGAGTTCCTGTTTGATTCACTTAACTCTAAAAGATATATTAATTGCCTTTCCTGTGCATGTGATAATATAACTGCAGAAGCCCGCAGACAGAACAGACCTCAGAGTGCACTTGAAATGTCAGCTGATTCTGTTACTATAGAAAACATTAATTTCTCTCAACAGACTGTTTTCTAACTAATGATTCAGTTTTTCACCAATATAAACATACACACGCAAACATTCTATGGCAAAGAAATATCTAGTGACATTGCAAAAGATATCAGCAATGGATTTTCCTCTCCTATTCATCCCTTGATCGTAAGTAACAAAAATACAACTGTGTTAGTCCCTTCCTCTTGACTCAGTTGATTGGTTTTGGATCACAAAGTTATAAAGTGCCATTCAAAGTAAAAAATATAATTCTATTCATTGATAATGGAACTGAATAGACAAAAATGATTTCATAAAATTCATATCAAAATTAAGTAATCAAATCTATTTTTTTTTGTATTTGCTAAAGGAAATCTGCTAATTTTTAATTAACATTAAATGAAAACTATCGATCCAAACAAATATTGACTTCATTACAAGACTGACTTATGTATTTAAAACAATTTTGATAATTATCTTAAAGAATTTTTGACTGAAGCATAACATGTAGGTTGAGTCAAACTGAAACTCAGAATCATGGAATGGCTCAGGCTGGAAATGACCTTTAAGAACCAGATGATCCCTTCCAACATCTTAGTCTATACTATGTATGTGATCTTGTTCGGGTGCAATGGACATCATGTATGTAGACACATGTAAGCACAAACCAAATGGGTTCTAACCGTTTATCTTTGCCAGAGGACAACAAATGCCTGGCATGCGAAGGTAAGGTAAGTGGAAGGTCAGCCTTGCTGGGTGTTTCATCCAGGCTTTCTTTCCTGTGAGAAAAGCCATGGGTAGATAGGCCAAAGATTTGACACTAAAAAGAGGAAAGGACTGTTCAGCCAAAACAGTATTAGATAACGCTTCCCTTAAGAACAGAATGCAGCAGCAATATATTTTACAAATAGTCATAGAGAGTGCTATTGTTACGTGAGGATGGGGCATCAGCCACCTCTCTGGCAAGTCTGTTTCAGTGTTTGACCACCTTCATCATCAAGACAATTTTCTTCATGCCCAAGTCTGACCCACCTCTGGCACAGCTCTGTGCAGTTCCTGTCCAGTCCGTGGTTCCCAGGAGCAATCCCCAGCCCCTCCCCTTGCTTCCAATCTTCAGGGAGCTGCAGAGCTTAATGTGGTCACCTCTCAGCCTCTTCTTCTCCAGACTCAGCAGTTTAGGTATCCTCAGTCCCTCCTCACAGGACATGCCCTCCTGCCCTTTCCAGGTGCTGAGGTTAGACTTATAGGGCTGTAGGTAGTGTAGGGCTGTAGGTAGGGTGATTCCCCTCTAGCTCCATGAACTTACAAATGTTGAACTGATACAGTTCTTCCCTTTCAACATCAGTAACCACAAATATAAAGTCACTAATCCCCTAGTCATGGGTCTCCAACTCCGAGGCCTAGGTAGCCCAAGACCTGTTGTTACTGATAAATACTGAGGTAATAAAGGCATTAAATGCCTTCACCTTTTCTACCTCCTCATTAAGTGTATTTATGCTCCAAATATCACTTCACTGTCTTCCTTTTGACCTCCTCTTGCTATTCATGTGCTTGAAAAAGCCTTTTTTTTTTGTCTGAAACCACAGTGTTGTGAACTGAAGTTGGGCTTTTCTCATTTTCTCCCTGCAGATATGAACTACAGCTCTATTCTCCCTGTGAAGCAACTCCTTTTTTTCCAGAGATCCATATCTTCCTTTCCCGCCCTAGTTTAACACACAGGTCATTGTTCAGCCAGGCTTGTCTTCTGCCCTGCCTGACCCATGCCCCCCTTGCTCCTGGACTCATAAAAGGACATTCTAGAAAAGTGACCAGTGCTCATGGACCCCTAATCTGCCTAGAGCAGATTCCCACAGGACATCAGCTAGCTCCTTCATTAACTCTGAGTCTGTTCTTTTCAAAGTCCAGGGTGGCATATCGACTTACAGAGACTTTGTGCTAAGTCAATTCATGATCATGGTGGCCAAGACAGCCATGAAACAGACAGTGGCTGTCTGTCCTGTGATGGCATTCATCTTAAATGTTCTTTAAAGAAAAGAAATAAGACATAATGGGTGGCAGAACAAAACCAAATAATTGAGGAACAACATTTTCACTTGTTACGCTGTTATCAAAAACATGGCCAAGTACCTCTATTAACAGGGGAAAAAAAACAACACGAAAAAATGGTAATCATACATTAAAATACATTAGTGTGCAGCACAATCCTTCCACTAGCTTTCACACTTTTGTTTCAAATATTTCACTATAGCATTTTCTGTTACAGCACACAGTAATAAAATTGATCTGTTGTTCTACAGGCTAAGAGCAGCTCGAGGGTGAGAGCCACCAATCTCGGGAGAGCCATTAAATGAGGAAGGGAGGTGCTGGGAGGGATTTCAGTGACAGAACAATTTCCGCAGTGACTTCACTGAAAATGAAAGCTACCTCCAGCAAGCTCAACCCCCTCCAAAGCCCATCAGTATTTAATTAAACACTAACTTAAAGAAAGAAGAAAAAAAAAAGGGAGCTGTGTCAGGGGAGGAGCAAGTCGGGGTGAGGGAAAGGCTCTGCCCAAGAGGGCTGTGGGCATGGAATGGGCTGTGCAGGGCAGTGGGCACAGCCCTGAGTGCCGGAGCTCAGGGAGCACTGGGATACTGCTCTCAGACATAGGGTTTGAATTTAGGTGATGCTGTGTGTGTCCAGGGGTTGGATTCTTGATCACCCTGCCAACTTGGGTTATTCCATGATTCTATGCTATTAGAAACACAGTGTTGATTGTTGAGGTTAAATTTCATTTTCCTCAAAAATCATCACGTGTTTGAGACTACCTGAAGCTAGAGCATCAAAATTGAATCTGTGTATGTTCACCTAACATTGTAAAAATCAAAATTCATAGCAGATTTCCCGGAGGAACTTAAGACTTCACGTTAGTGTTTGCTCTTCCAACATTAATAAAAATCAAAGCATTAATCCAAAAGCTGTCACAGAAAAAAATATATATATATATGTATATATATATCTTTTTCCACACACAACTATCCACTGCTTAATTTGTTATTTCATTAAATTTTAATTAGAGAAGACTTAACTTCCATGGGAGTTCCTCCTTCCTTTGACCATGACGAGTGCCCTGTGGACCTAACTGCAATTCTGACAGGGAAATCCCTAACATTATGACTAGAGCCCTGAGTGGGACAAGAGGTCTGCCGGCTCGTTTATGATCCTGAAATATGTTTCCCACAAATGCTCCTGTAGTGCTTCAGATCAGGAATGTGGAAGAGAGGAATAATGACTTTTTAATACAACTTAAATTGTTAAGGACTATGAAACCACACTATGCCAGTGAGCAGATGGTGTAAAAGAAGGTGGAAAGGATCACAGGGAGGGACTAGAGGTTGGATATAATAACAAATGGAACAGGCAGGAGGCATCAGCTACAGAAAGAGAAAAGGGCACAGGAAACTGAAAACAGTGAAATCAAGAAAAAAGGAAAAGAGTGGAAAAAAGTGGAAAAAAATAATCATAGCTGATTAAATTCTGGGAGCAAAGGATAACGGTTTTGTAAATGTTTTATCTGCCGTTAAAAGTGACGAAGTACATAAGGAATTTTTTTTCTTTTCAGGAAAAGAATACAATTACACCCCAGGACAAGAAAACGACATCTTCAGTTCACTGAAACACATCACACCGGTTGATTATGTGAAAAACATTGCCGTACTACTGTTTTAATGTACCACATCAAATTGCTCTACTACTACAGCCGACAGCATGCAACGAGCTACAAGGTGAAATCGCACACTTGGCAGAAATGACCACAATATTATCATAGAAAACCACTTACAAAACAGACAGACAACCCAGAGATTAAGTCGCCATCCAGAGCAAACCTATGTACTTAACTTGGCCTTGGAATTTCCAGGTTGGGAGCTGGCTGTACCTGAGTACCCAAGTGCCCAGCCAGCGCACAATGGACAGCTCACAAGTAAGGCCTGCCTCAATCCCCACCGGACTCACTTTATACTGAATACACCTGATCTGGGAGAAAGATCCTGTTTCCACTGTTTGGCTCTGAACATAGGTGCCACGTTCCCTCCTTCTTCCAAAAACTTATTTACAGACCTATATAGGAGAACAGTGGACATTTCCATGGTGTGCTAATCTCTTCACAGAATCACAGAACGGCCTGGGTTGAAAAGGACCACAATGACCATCTGGTTTCAACCCCCCTGCTATGTGCAGGGTCGCCAACCAGCAGACCAGGCTGCCCAGAGCCACATCCAGCCTGGCACGGAATGCCTCCAGGGATGGGGCATCCACAGCCTCCTTGGGCAACCTGTTCCAGTGCCTCACCACCCTCTGAGTGAAGAACTTCTTCCTAAATGCTAATGTTCTCTGTTCTTTCCCAGAATTTTGGCAAAGACCTAATTCTCCTTAGAACATTTCTTTCTGGAGGAGGAAAACAAGTCATCCGCATCCATTTGTTAAACCAGCTTGAAACTATCTGGCAGGTTTGCTAGAAGGGGTCATCCACCACAATCCTGTAAGGATACAAGCCACAGGTGGAGACAGAGGAAGAGCTGCACTGCATTAATTAAACCTTTACAAGGACTGGTAACAAGAAGGCACTCTGAGAAATATACAGCTATGATACACTGATGAGATAGTTTATATTCCAGAGGTGTGGAGGTGGAGGACACTCAGTGCTAAGGATTCAGAGGTGTTCTGTGTGACGGCTAGACTCTCTGCTGGTTAGGAAATAACAAATGTTGCAGTAGAAGGAGATGGCATAGAACAGAAATACATTCAGTTACCTGAGTTCATGTTACCATGAAGAGCTGCAATTTCACATTTATCTTTTATTCATGCTACTTGAGTAGAAGGGAGAATTAATAAACACTGTACAACTTCTAATTTCTTATTCTGGGCTGAAAGGACCATCTATTTTTCCTGAGGAAAAAAAAAAAAAGAGTACTAACTTGTCTTCATACCTGAACACAACTTCATTGCTATTCCCAAACACTCATGTAACTCACCTACACAGGGCATAAGGCAACAGCATTTGAAATCCTGAAGACCATGACACACAATTCATAGCTGAAATCTATTTCCACATCAGCGTGAAATGAGGTATGTTGCAAAAAATGTTAAATATTTCAGTGCTGGCACTATATGAGTACAGTACTGCTCATGTTCAGAAGCTGCTCTTCTTCTCTTGTTTCAAGTTAATATTTTTGAAGAAGCAAACAACTTGCTGGTAAGGTGACCACAAACTGAACACAGCCTCTCCCTTGAAATGATATTTTCTATATCCATAGGACCCATAGCAACAACAAAATGGCTCCTAGGCAGCATTATCGGATGAAGAGAAAGCCTCAGCTCTGGAAATCAAGTCACTTAGCTAGAATCTTAGACAGAATTAGAAAATTATCTACCCTCAAGTCTTTTCAGGAGTAACAGCTCAGGACACTCCGAATCACAGAATACTGCAGGCTGGAAGCACCTTCTGGGTGCTGATCCAACATCCTGAAACAGGGAGAACTACAACAGAAAACTGAGCTGCTCAGTGTGCCCAGTTGAGCTCTAAATCCAAGCTGAAAATCCCTCCACACCTCTGAGAATCTTGCTTTCACTGGGTCAACATCTGTGATTAGGAGTTTCTCGTCCAACATCAGAATTTCCTTTGATGCAATTCTCTATTTCTACAGGTCCTTAGGACAAAATGAACTACTTAGACTCTTCCTCCCTAATTCCATCCACTAAGAAAAACTGATAGGTTTCCCAGCCATATTCTTGGTTTCTATCAATCTCTGAAACAATTTCATACTCCAGTAATCCTACAGTAATTCCACTTACAGAGAACCTAACTATAGTCAAACTGCATACATTACAAGTTAAGACTCCATATGCTTCAAGCTAATATGAGTTATCACAGAATCACAGAATCACAGAATGGCCAGGGTTGGAAGGGACCACAAGGATCATAAATCTCCAACCCCCC
>JAOWBP010003659.1:3149957-3160241 GCA_028571105.1 Tragopan temminckii | reverse complement strand
AGACAACCTTTTTCCAAACACGTTCTGCACAGAAGAGGATTACCAAGGAGCTTGTAGAGACTCAAACCATAGAAAATAAATTCACAGAATTGTATTTTTCGACATTTTCGAAAGATTCCTTCTTCACTGGTGACTTCTTAAAGGATCTCTCACAGTTACTAACAGAAGGGGCAATGGGATAAGCAAAAAGTAGGTAGTTGATAACAAATTCAGGACCAAAATTATACAAAAGAAATACGGAATTAGCTTACTGGATAATATTTTCCATTCATCAGTCTGCTCTTATAAACAGAACTCCCTCAAAGAAAGTCAGTACTGGTTTTGGGGAAGATTCCTGGCAATCCAGCACAAGCGACAGCACAATGATCTGGAAAACAGTGTTCCAAATCTCTGCAGGACTCAGCTATGAAATTAACACAGACATAGTGCAGGGTCTGGGACTGCAAAGGAGGAGACGATACGCACAAAGAAAATAGTACATGACCTTACAATTTAGAACAAAGCAACTGAAATTGGTATGCAGAGTTACAGGGAATTACTGAGGCTTCCTCAGAAATGTGAAGCAAAAGGGTTGCCTGTTTTAAAATAATCAAATTACCACAGAGAAGAGCAAGGAAACAAAGAAAACTGGGCATAAGGCATTAACAAAGCGGGGAAAGAGGATCAGAATGGTTAGGAGAGTTTGAATAGAAAACCAAATACAATTTTAGAGCAAATAATACTCCTTCTATTCTAAGAGGACAGAGCTGGAATTCCATTCCAGGACGCAATCGCACTGCAGCACTGTATCGACTCTTCGGAAACAGTCACAGCTTTACAGAAAGGTACAGCATGAATAACTTCCAGCGCCATGATGAAAAAAAGCATATATATGCAGAAGTCTCTCAAGCACCAGGAATCCTGTACCTAAGCCCATACCAGACAGACAAGCATTGCACAGTTATTTGCATAACAGGCTGTCACTGTTCATCTGCTCATCAGATTTACTTTGGGGCTGGGAAGCTGCACAACCTTTAGATGTAGACCACACTCATTATTCAGCCTCCTTCATCTTATTCCTGAAACATCAAGTGCCCTGAAAACGGAGCTCTGCTCCTCAGACATATATACCAGAACAAGACTGATTCCTCAGAAAGCAGCTGCTTGTTGGAGCCTCCTGTTCTGGATCAATATGACTTTGATTATTCCCTTAAGAGCCAAATAGATGAGGATTAGTCTCCATTTGCAAGCAATCCACTTTGCTCATCCCTCTTGGTAACAGAAGAGAGGCAGTCTAACTTTATGGCTCCAAATCACGGCTGGGAGATGGCTACTGACAGCAGAGAAATGGCATGGTGTGATGCATCAGTCACACACACACTGCAGATTTGAGCTCTGGCATGGAGAGCTGGCTTACTTTAGCCCTAGGGAACAGAGCGCTTCTAGATCAGGTTTAGGAAATGATGCAATATGAGCCTGAGGTGTTCAGAATGGAGAATTAAGAAGCAGTAAGACAGATACAGGTTTAGCCCCAAATCTAATATATGATGTAGACAAAAAAAAAAAAAAAAAGCAGGCAACGCAGCAGTTTCCTATATCTAAACTAGGCATTCTAGACATTTTGGGGGAAATGGCATTGAACTGATTTCCAAATCAGTTTTCTATAAGTGTTTTTGTGTACATTGTGTACAATATATGTCTTATTTTTGCACTGCTTTCATTCTTCTTGTTGTTCTCTCTAACTTGCTAAGAAAACACACAATGAGCAGCAATTTAGTTTCTCTAGGCAAACACACGTAGTGGTGAACTGAGCACTTTTAAACAAAAACACTTTCAGAGAAAGCCTATTCTGTTTTCTGTCTTTGCAGTGGTTAAGGACTGACTTGTGTGACTTCTCTTATTTGCACATCATTGCCTGCCATATGAATAAACCAAGTCCATGTGCTTGACCTCTTGAGAAAGCTGCTTTGGATTTTAGCTACAGCAGAACAGCTCTCTGCAGTAACAGAAGTCTTGATGGGGTCATGCTTATGCCGTGTGAACAGCAGGCATTATCTAGAGGCTAGTTATCTCACATCATGAAATTACAGAAGAATATTATGAAAGTTTAACATTCAGGGTTAACATTCATTTGTCATTTGTTTCGTGGTTTGTACTACCATGTTTTACTGAGTATATTGGAACAAGGACTTGATTAAGATGAGAGAGTCACTCAAGTTGAGATTGGGATGTGTTAAAATACTCACCAGTGCATTCTAATTCAATTGTAGGTACCATATACTTCCCTGAAAGTTAAAGCCTGTAACAGGCAGCAGCGAACACGGACGACAAAAGGATGCCACTGATCTACAGTCTTAAATTACTACCATTTAAATAATAATGTGGAAAAGACTTCTAAAAATATTTATAGCTCTTGTATTTCTTGTCTCTGAGTAGTTGTGATAGAAGTGAGCAGTGTAGGAGTTGGCAATGAAAACAGACTATCAGAAAAGCTGCTACAAATACAAAGCCAGGTGATCAGTCAGTCTCTCACATAGTCAAATACATACACTCACATGTCTTTCTAGCTGAAGGCTAACTGGTTTTGTATGGCTTACCAAAATTATGGAAGCTTTCAACAGATCCAACGCTGTGATACTTAGCTTCTGAGCTTCCTTTAAATTAGTGATATGACACCATGTCCCAAAAGATCATATATCATTCAAAACTTCTGAGCACTGCTACAACTCTCTAGCTTGTAAGTGGATTTGAGCAAGTTTGCTGCAGCCTTGTACCTGTTATTGAAAAGACAGAACCAAGCTCGGGTGTTCTTGTCCGCAAGGAAATTCCACTATTCATACTTCTCATTTGCTCATGTTGAAACCCTTGTAAGGACTCTACTGTTGTGTAGCTGTGAAAGATAGTGTGGCTGAGCAGCAGCACAGTGGAGAATACTATTCTCATAAGCTATAGACATATAACAGCTCTTTGAGATTAGTCCACTTAATTTTGATGAAAGCACTAATTGATTATTCCAATAAATATCAGCATAAAAGCTTAATGTCTATGAAGACAATTAGTTCACTGGAGGAAATTATGCTACTGTTAATTCTGCCCTACCACCATCTTATTACAAAGACACCAGGAAACAGAATTAATGAGTCTTTAAATGACCCTTCTCCCAGAGATCATATTAAAAGTGTGGTCACTGTTGCAAAAAATACCCTTCAAAGAGCCCTGTCAGAGCTATTGACAGTTCTATAACATTTTACGAGCGTCAGGCTGTTGTGTGTTCTGAAAAGAGATAAAGCGTGAATCTTGTTAGAGGTCATTACTGCAGATCACACAAGCAAATTTCTTCTGAAAAACAAACTGCCACCACTTCAGTCTCTATGGGGCAGGGAACAGAAAAAGGTTTCACATTCTATTTGAGCAGAACTATCCATGTGGAGATTTTCTTTTTTTCTTCCTCTATTCCAGTTGGTAACTGCTGCATACTGGCAAGATCAAAAGGAGATGGAAGCCAGAAAGCTGGACTTTGTTTGCTTGTTCACTTCTTTTAATTGAGATTACCACGTTGGAGGTTTCCTGGCAGAAGCAGCCTGTTTCAGACATGAAGCCAAGCAGATGTAGACCATTCCTCCTTGGACAGCTCATTCAGCATTTACGCACTCAGTGGCCCAAGACAGTTTTCGTGAGAACTTCTACCAGCATGCTGCTATGCACACACTGAGAAACAGCTTTTATCTTTGCAGTCAGGAAGAAGCCTGAACCTTGGTCTGACTGACCGCAGGTGAGTGCTGCAGTCACAGCGCTGCTGGATAAAAAGCAGGTAGGAAGAAAAGGTGGAACGATGGCAATCATTCTTCGTCTGTGTCTGAAAGTCGCTGGAGATCAGCAAACACCTCACCCAAAGACAATGCATCAAAACTGTGTACCTCCCTACAGCCTACTGCTTCAGCAGGCTTTATTGAGGCAAGGTTCCTTCACTGAGTAAGGTTTCGAACAAATGAAAAAAACAAAAATGGAATAACAAGTTTGTGATAATGCTTCTAACTAAAAACTACGGAATAAGGCTTTTCTCACGCTTTGCTTTTTATAGATCCCACCAAATTTCAGAGAATATAAGCTAAATTTAGATACATCTACATTGATGTTATATGTTGGCAATAATTTTTAAGTTATATTCCGAGGGGATGAACATAACATTTAGAACATGCAGTCTGAATTGCTGTCATGTTTTAAAAGTATTCATCTATCAGATTCACACATTTCTGTAGAAGACCAATAAAACCTGTCTGTATCTAAAGCTGGAGAAATCATGCTAATTCACATTTTAGTAAACACGTACAGCCATCAGCATTTCTACTAACTTCCTCCTGTTCACACACGATTGGCAATATATTTCATGCAATCTCATCTATAGTACTGCACAATAATAATGAGATATCAACAAAGCAAATTCAACAACAACGCAGTCAGTTCCTTGCACCACATACTGAAGTAATATCGTTTGTGACAACTAGAGCTTAAACTCCAGATTTTCAAACAATTCTGAGTATGGATCATACAATAGCTGATCTTCAATAAATCATCAAAGCTTTGAGACAACAATTTGAATTTACAGTAGCCAAAAATGTTGGCCCTTAAGCCTTAACTCCAGCGAATGAAATAAAAGAACACAGATATATAACTTCAGAATAAAGCACCAATTTTAATGTTTAATTTCCTATCGTATCCATAGGCCAGAATCTTAATATTATTCTAACTTCAGTTCTTCACACAAATCACTTCAGAATCCTTCTGAAGTTCAGCCAGCACACAAAGGCAGCCCATCTCTGAAGCAGCTGATTCAAACCCAGAGCTCAAAGCACGAGGCAGTCTGCTGCTGCAACGTTCATCCTTTCACCCACAGAAGCACTGCCCTACTCTTAAGACACTTGTTTCTTATTTCCTCCACTGTCTACTTGCATTTGGAAGTTTAAGAGAGTTTCACCAAAGCGAGTGCCGACTTCGAGAGTACCACCGCCTTCATAAATCTAGTAGCATTCCCCCAAAACCCCATTCAAGCTTTCTGGAGACTGAAGACTATTCATTTTTCATCAGATCAGGAACTGCAAGGTTGAACTCAATGACAAAAAATAACATCCTCAGTTTGGCTGGGACTTTTACTGGGGTTATGGAAATGGGTAGATCTCACACCGAGTGACTTGGTCTAGAGCAGTCACAGGCATGGGTTGATGGTTGGACTAGATGATCTTAGCTGCCTTTCCAACCTTAATGATTCTATGAAATACGCTGCCAGGCAAGGCCAACAGAGGACCCCCTGAAGATGCTACATCTGTATTTCTCATTCTGGGCCTTCAGCCACCCCTGTCCAGTCCTGAAATAAAGTCCTCTCTGTACTTCCCAACCCGACAAGGAGGGGATGCCCTTGCATTTTGGCACTACAGCCATGTAGTTGACTTGCACAAGGAGGTATCCATACCAGCCGCATTCTACAGCTGTGTATCTCATTTACAGAAAGATGACATTCTGAGGCATGCAACGCAATACAAACGCTAACAAGGTCTCCTAATATAATCTTAAAATCAAGATTTACATTTATAATTAATTAAAAGTATCTGTCTGATGAACTATCTTATGCTTCCTTTTTCCTGTTTGTTAACACAGGAAAATACCACAGACATTTCTTCCTTTTAATGTTCTCAACACTAAAAAGAAGGGGGAAGAAAACAAAACAAAACCACCATCATTTTATCTCCTCACAACCTCCTTCCATTTTGTCAGCTTCCCAAAGCAATGACTCATCTGCAGCCTCTGATTAAAAACAAGGTTCAATCAACAATTGGAAGGTTTTGTTCATTTTTCATTTTGCATACTGCTACATTTAATATTTCTACAAAAAGAGCTTTTTTGGTCTCTGAGTGTTTTTTTGTTGTTTTCGACTATATATATATTGTATCTTCTCCTTAATTGGAGTCAGTGCAACTTTTATCATGTATTCAGATTTTATCATATATCCTCTTTTTAAAAGTTTGCCCCTTGCATATTCTGAGTCTTCCTCCACTACCTTAGTGCTATAACTCCAGGTTTTCATATCACATGTGACAGATTTTAAAAAAAAAAAAAAAAAAAAAAGTGAAAATCCTTAGTTATGTAAAAATAAATAGGGATTTTTTTTATCATTCATTTAAGTATATGAGAACACAGAGAAAAACGGAGGCTACTTCTGTAGCTTTTAAAAAAATAAGTAATACTGTTCTATTCATAAAGTGATTATTGTCTCATATTTATTTTTAGAGGGCCTGAAATAGTTCTGATTTTCTACTCACCGCCTCCCATCAGCCTACTAGGTGTTTCTCATAGTTCATGGTGCCCTACATGGCTTTCAGAATAAAAAAAACCCTGTCCCTTATGAACAATATTATATAGATTTTAAAGGCCATCACATAACTGAGCACGCATTACCAAAATACCAGTAATTTGGTCAAAGTTGCAGATACAACCCGTACAGATACAACTTGTATAATAATCATCCATACTCTCCCGGTTACTGCTTTCTCAACATCTACTTCCATGTCACAAATTTCCCGTTCATTATTCCAATTTCTGTGTAAGTATTACAAATCTCAAAATCTTTCTAGTTCACATCACATATTTCATCAGAAACTTTCACTGACTATGTAAACATAGAGTCATAGAGTAGATAAGCTCGTATTTGGATTCTAAGTTTAAGAATAAAGAATTTAAAATGCTTCAGGTGAGATTAATGTGCAAAACAGCAGTATTTTTGATGGATTATAGTAAGCATTCATGAAGTCCTGAAACTATCAGACAATCTCTTCCAATAAAGCAATGGAGAGATTTTTGGGTTTCCCTGGCCCACGCCTCTGGGGACTGTGCTAGACCTTACAGGATGCCTTTCTTGTTTCCTGAACACTCAATTAAGGGTTCATAAGATTTTGGCAATGTTTTGAATTACACAGCAGTCACATCTAGCCCTCATTCATCTGACACTGAGACAAGCAAGAAAAAGCCACTGCATGCCATCCCTGCCACATTACTGTGATTGCACTATAAAGCAGAGCAGTGCTGAGACCGCTTGTCATTTATCAGAGGAAAGGGACCACTTCTGTACATTCAAGGGTTTAGGACAGTTCAGAACATAATTTCTTTCTGTAGCTTAATTCCTATTTTATGTGATGTTCCTGTTTTGGTAGTGGATGTTTTGTAGACCCAGTTCTGTTTTCAGGTTGCTCCAAAAGCAACATCTCCTATTTCTTTCCATAGAAACTACAACAGATACAAAGAGCACAATGACATTAGTTAATAGAGCAAATTCTCAGCTACAAAACACTATTTTTCAACTTAATCACCACCATTAGCTATGCATTTTCAATGGGTGCCATTTGTTCATCATGGAGGAACTCAATGAGGCTCCTTTTCTTCATATATACTTCCATGCCATAGAATCAACATAGAACCATAGAATGGGTTGGGTTGAAAAGGACCACAGTGATCATCTCGTTTCAACCCCCTGCTATGTGCAGGGTCACCAACCAGCAGACCAGGCTGCCCAGAGCCACATCCAGCCTGCCCTTGAATGCCTCCAGGGATGGGGCATCCACAGCCTCCTTGGGCAACCTGTGCCAGTGCCTCACCAACCTCTGAGTGAAAAACTTCCTCCTAAAATCTAACCAAAGCCTCCCCTGTCTCAGTTTAAAACGTCAGGTGTCATTTTGTCAGATCGCCGTTCTGCTGCCATCTGTCGCACAGCAACAAAACATAAAAAAATGCTGGAAGGAAAGTTTGGTGTGTACTGCCATACAGCCAACATTCACCTCTGATGTTGTGGGCCAACAGAATAAAATAGGAGGAATTACTTTTAGAGCAGCCCAACATGTGCAAACCTTAACACAGTGTATTCCACTGCATTCCATAAAATGTAGACCCTTTTAATAGTATTGAACAGTGGCAGAATACTAGAATTATGGCTGTTTCTCTCCAGAACTTTCTTCTATCAGTAATTTACACTTTGTGCTCAGAAGTGCAAGATGAGATAATTTTTAAAAAACAGTGGAATAAAAACCACACACAAAAGTGTCAATCTGCCATCACAAGACAATCAGGTCAAATTCAAGTAAAGAAAAGGTAAGAATCATGGAATGGTTGAGGTTGGAAGGAGCCACTCAGGATCATCTAGTCCAAATGCCCTGCTTCAAAGCAGGATCACGCCCAGGGGGGTTCTGAATATCTCTAGAGGAGCGTACACAACTTCCCCAGGCAGCCTGTTCCAGTTCTCTGTCATCCATGTAGCAAATAATGTTCTTTCTCATGTGCCGACTGAACCTCCTGCAGTCCAGTTTGAGCACATTGCCTCTTGTCCCGTTGCCAGGCACCACCAAAAAGAGCCTGACCTCATCCTGATGATATCCTCCTGTAGGGTATCTGCACACATTAATAATTCCCTCCCAGTCTTTTTCCAGGTTAAACAGTCTCAACTCTTTCAGCCTTTCCTCGTAGGAGGGATGCTCCACGCCCCTTAATCCTCTCTGCAGTCCTTCACTGGGCTCTCTCTAGGAGCTCCGCGTCTTTCTTGGACTGGACTCAGTGTTCCAGATATGGCCTCAACAGAGCAGAGGAGGAGGATCACCTCCCTCGACCTGTTGGTTATGCTCTTTTCAATGCAGTACACCATTAGTCTTCTTGGCCACAAGGACACACTGCCAGCTCATGGTCCTCTTTGCACCAGGACTTGCAGGACCTCCTCTGTAGAGCTGCCTTCCAGTAGGTCAACCCCTAACCTGTACTGGTGCATGCAGTTATTCCTCCTCAGTCAGAGATACCTGCACTTGGCCCTGTTCTTCTCTGTGCAATTCTCCAGGATGTCAAGATCTCTCTGAATAGCAGTGCAGCCCCCTGGTGTACCTGCCACTCCTCCCAGTTTGGTATCATCAGCAAATGCTGATGAATAAGTTGAACAAGATCTGACCTAGCACAGGCCCCCAGCGGACACTACGAGCTACAGTAAGAATACTGAAGATTAAGAATAAGATAGAAATACTAAAATATGTCATAGTAAGTAGTGAAGAAATTAACTCATACTACATAGCCAGCTGTAAAAAATTTATAAAAGTTCACACGATGCTGGTCCTTACCACCCCAAAACTTCTTCCTGATGCTGTAATACTAACTTTCAGAAAACAACACTTAGTTAACAAAAACATAAGCATCAGCAAATGTTTTAATGAGTTTCTGACTTTCAAACTATTGTGAGCCACTTTCAAGCTTTATCACAAAAAGCAAAATACCTTTCACTCTCATCTCTTTGGATCCTCACAGACTCTAGTTATCACTTTTACTTGCTTTAAAACAGAGCTCTTTAATAAGCAAAATACCCTCAGATATCTAACATTTTCTGACTTAGTAATGCTGAGTCACACTAACTCCTACACCCACAGATAATGACTTATGTGCCATGAGACAATAAAGGGAAATGTGGCACAGATTTTATATCATAAATTTTCCAGATATAAATCACAGTTAAAAAAAAATAAGACAAGCAAAGAAAGGAAGAAAGACACAGTGTGTGCATAAATTGAACTTATTAGATTAGAATAGTAATTCTGTACTACTAAACTTCTTTCTCAATGTCTTTAATGGCTACTGTAAGACTCAGATGCTTTTATGCTGATGTTTTACTACATTTCAATGGATTTAAGTCACATAAAGACATCAGTGAACCACAGCGTAAGGAAAAAATATAAAACTGCTTGTTCAGTCACGTTTGATACTGTAAAATTTAAGGAGAAACAACACTCCTCAGTGCAGTACTTCTATAAGATAATGTGTCAGTGGGTCAGAGCCTTGAAGGAAGGAGACCAGGTACACACATGGCTGGGGGGCAGCTCAAGCAGAGACATTGCTTCAGCTTAAAGCAGTTCCCAACAGCTCTTGCTGTTCAGGGAGCTGACCTAAGACCCAGCCAGCTGAACTCTACCACTATGCCAAATTACACTCCTAGAAGAGAGCACCCTGGGTCCTGGCAGCAGCTGCAGAGGTCATTTACTAGGACACGTGAGAACTAAATTATATTCTATATTAAAGTACCAATAGACAATGCTTCCTTCTCCCCCCTCCCTCTCAGTGAAGACTGCAACAACAAGGTCTGAGTCACCTCAACAAAATCCATACAGACGTATATAAGCAACTCACTTCCTTGTTAACAAGCATTAAACCCATTTAGCATGTTTTCAGAATTAAGCTCTTTAACTCCTAAAATTTTGTTGAATTACGTTGGTTAACAATTTCTTATCCTTCTAT
>JAOWBP010003659.1:3125249-3135304 GCA_028571105.1 Tragopan temminckii | reverse complement strand
AACACCATTCTCCCACATCACAGCTGAGAAATTTTTCTTTGATTTTTCTCTTCAAACATCAGTGAGGTGATGACCAAAACTTGAGTTTATGGCAGAAGAAAGATTTCAGCCCATTCAGGCGACCAGCAGTCTTTCAATGACTACTGAAAGTCTCCTGTATGTACAACAGAATACTTGTTATCCATCTAACATCCACAGAAAACTGTAGTCTTGGATTGGCCAGGTTCAATCCGCACAATAAAAGAAACAGAATTAGATATAAGTAACAGTTAAATCTCCTTCTTAGTATTTCTCCCTTCAAAACATTGCATTCTAAGTCTGATACGTTTTCATGTACTCTGATTTAAACCTTAAAAACAAAACAAAACAAAACCCTGAATCTAAGCAAAGAAAATGCTCACTTATTTGGGCAGTTTTTGCTTTCTTCATAGCATCTTGCCTAATTGAAAGTCCAAATGCTGGTAAGATGCAGTTCTTACAAATGTCATTACTCCAGCAGAATTGACACTCTGACCTTCAACTCTCATTTCTCTGCTTCAGATATGGCCATGTTTTGATAAATTCAGGGGAAATCTGCACTGCTGTTTTCCAAAAGAAATAAAAAGGTAAAGTCATCCATTTTAATGACTTTACAGAATGAGATTCAACTGAAAGGAACTATATTAGGCTAGCTTCTCCTTCAAATGTTTTAAGAAAGAGGTTTCTTTCATGGTGACACAAAAAAACAAAAAAACAAAAAAAAACAAAAAAAAAAAACAAAAAAAAACAAATAAAGAAAAACCTAAACAAATGACAAATCAGTTCTTCACAGATTCAAGAACAGATGCCATCATTTCACTATGTGGTTTTAGTTTGAAACTGTTTTTCAGTTTTCAGCAAAACAAAAGATTCCTTATTAATTTAGGGATAATGAGATGCAAGTAATTGTTGCCTCATTTTTGGTTGTGGATGCCCCATCCCTGGAGGCACTCAAGGCCAGGCTGGATGTGGCTCTGGGCAGCCTGGTCTGCTGGTTGGTGATCCTGCACACAGCAGGGGTTGGAACTAGATGGTCTCTGTGGTCCTTTTCAACCCAGGCCATCCTATGATTCAATGATTTTTAGAATTTCAGTTGATTTTTTGCTGTGAAATAAACATTTTCTTCTAAGTTAATGCTGTAAAAGTTGAGGGAACAAGTAACACAGACTTGTCTGCAACTTCGAAGATCCTTACTCCTTCCAAAGAGACAAACAGTAGGAAAAAAGAACACGAAGACTCTGAGGGGTCAGATGAGGAAAAAAGCAAAATTTTCCTGAAGAAATTAACACTTACTATGCTCTGACAAGGACGATCTAGAGAAAAAGATATTTATTTTATAGCTACAATAAGAATTTCAAAGGCTTTGGGGAAATAAAACAATATAGGAATTAATAAAACGAATCCCTCCAGGTCAGCATCACTTAGCAGAGTACAGAATAATGATTTGGTTTTCTACTTACTATTCTTGAACTATCTACCTAAATTATTGTGACTCTAAAGCATTACACAAATATAAAGGCTAAGGTAATTGTGGCTAAAACTCAAGAAAATCCCCGTTGCTCTCAGATTTGTGAAGAAGGTTATTTTTATTCAAGATGGCCTAAAAAAAGGTGAAATGAAAAAAAGAGGAGGAGGAAGTGCAACATCTTACAATATTATTTTTTTTTCTCACTACATATTACATTAGAAAAATCAGAGAAGTAGTTATCTTTTACATCATCTAAGCCTACTTCACACGGCTTCCCTTTCATCACTGAAGATAACCTATTGCTTGGATACGAGAAATCAGTGCTGTTAGAGCAGCAGCAGTGAATAAGTCTTTCTCAGAACTCCATGAATATATCTATCCCCACATGAACAACCAGTTCTTGAGGCAGTAAATAAGATTCATCCCTTCACCGGGTATGAAAAAGAAGAGGCCAAATAATCATCCCCTGAATACTAGTTATGCTGTGTTGAAAGCTGGACTGGCCAAGACCTGAAGGTACAGAGATGACCCCGGGATGCTTCTACGGAGTGCAGGGAGATGCTTCTACTGAGTGTAGGAAGAACTACCCTGTAATTTAAACATTCTGTCACATGTCTGCCTGATGCACGGTGCTTTTACATACAATTTGCAGTATCCAGAGCCCTGGCTGGGAGCAAAGACACTTCCCAGAGATTGCTAAGAATCACCTGAGAAAATTATTCCTGTTTCTCATGGCCTTGCTCACCCTAGTATTAACTCTGTTGATGCTAGCACGTCTGTCAGATGAGAGATTAGGCAGTACAACAAAGGGCAAGTACGCACCGAATCTGCACAGCCCACCAAAAGGTCAGGAGTTGGCAAAAGAAATATTGGCAGCTTTCACCACCGCCAATGCTCACATGCAGGCCCGACATGTACACAGTTTGAACATGTGTACTCTGCCCTTGGCACAAAAGCTGGTGTATCAGCAGTGTATTCCAGGAAAGGAATGTCTCTGAAGCTCTTCTATTTTCCATGAACTCCCTTCTAAGGACTGGATGTAAGTGTCTTAAAATCGGTCACTCTACTTTCTTCTTTGCTCTTCTCACTGGCCTCTGTTTATCTTTCTGTATTCAAAGAGCATACAGTCAAAAAGTAAACTGTAATATGCATGAGGGTCATACACAGTAAGTACAGTTATCGCTCTCTTTTACTGTATCAATAAATAAATAAGTAGGATACAAAGGCAGAGAGAAAAACAGGATTAGCATCACGTCTACGTTACCAGAATACTTTTAAGAAAGTTAAAGATCAAGTCTGCTTTAAGGTTGACTGAAGGTATCTGTAAAACTCATTGTTATACATACTGATCTTACAAAACACATTGTACTGCAATCCCATGTATCTAATCAAGCCTTTCCAAAGGCAGCATCTTTCCTTCAGAGTTTTTCATGTCTAGCCCATATAAACAATATATATTCCTTTAAGTGGCAATGATTTCTGAATTATACATTTCCAACTGATTTATGTTCTCAGCAGTGTATAAAAACTTGCCAGGAAGCTTTGAATTGATGAGGATTCCTACCCTGCTTGCACTGTTTTTAAAAGAACGAAAAAAATCCCACAGTATAAAGACGGCTATTTGTTTGAATTCCTTAAACAGAATCCAACTTTTAAGAGACTGCAAGGATTGAAGAATGCCACTGAAGTGGTGAGAGGATATTCAGTATAAAACAACACTAGTGGGAAGCAAACGCTGAAGCAAAAGATCTGCAGAGGCCGCTCTCAGTGGCCAATACTGTACCTGAAATCACTAATTTCCATTGTTACCAACCAAGTAACACGAAGAACTAGGACATCTCTTCTGAGAACAGGTACACAGAAGTCAGGTTAACCATCACTGCTAAAAAAGGCAATTTTGTCATTCAATTGCGTATTAAGATAATTAAATACTAAAATTATCAAAAGAACACCTCAGGGAATAATATTTTCTTTTTTAAGGAAAATGCTTTCTGAAGGTTTTCCGCAACAACTGTTTTTCAGCATTAGTGGCACCTGCAGCCAAAGACAAATAGTCAAAGTTCCTTGCAATGACTCAGACACAGCAACTTATCTTCTCCAAGCTAATTAAAGGGTTTTTCCTCTGAGCTGAAGCTATCTAATCATGCAAGTATTCCCCTATTATTAGAGAGGACTCTCTGGAATTAATTTTTCAGCATGATGTAGACTGAATTTAGTACCTGACTTTTTAATTACACAAGTTAGATGCAAATCTTCCTAAATTTTACACAAACATGAAAAAAAAAAAAAAAAAAGACTAACACAATCATAGGCACAGCCCTATAACCAAGTACTTAGCCACAAACACTCAAGGATCTCTGGAGGTCCAGATAATATATGAGGCATATCTCATAAATCACTGCAAATAATAAATTCTAATGCATTTACAGAGTTACAGATCTAAATAGCAAATATTTTCATTCCCACAGAACAGGTCAGATCCTGCAGCAGACTAAGTGGATAAGGAGCTCACCCCAGTGCTCCCAAGAAACTTGGCTGCTACCCATCAGCAGAAGTACCTGGCTCACGTAAACACTCGCAGAAGTCATTTCAGACTGTTCCACTCCCACTCCTTCAGTTAAAGCAAGAAAGGGGGTAACTGATAGTCAGAGAAGTCAAAAGGACAGAAGAGGGAGGAGAGGATCATGGAAGAGATTATGATAGCCAAAAGACTGAGAATTTCAGTTATAATCTAAGCCCATTTTTCTGTACTCACAGACACATACAGTGTATGAATAATGAAGGAAATGCAAAGCAGAAGCAAAGACAACAGGATTTTCTAAGGCTATGTGAGACTTCTGGTATGATTTCTAGTTGTTCCTTTTTCCTTATTTGTTCTGAGCTACTGAAATAACATTTCCTCTCAGCTCTGGCCTCAGGCTTAGCCTAGCAAGATTTCAAAAGCCTTCTGTGCTTCCCAGGTCAGCTTCAAACCTGCCTGTTTTAAAATGAGGAGAGCACTGGAGTGAATGTGGTCAGGGATAAAACTGGTAGCTATCTCCTGGAGTAACTAGTGCTTCTTGTGCCAGCGTGACACAAAGACTAACATTTGATCATTCAGTAAGACAGACACACAAGACTAAGACCAGGGAGGAGCTCTGGGAGACATACACTTGGAAGCATTCAGCTTGCTGCATTTCTTTCCTAAGCTATTAAAGAATTGAGCTTTGTGCTGGAAAACAAAGATCTAACTCACTGAGTGAAAACACTTCCTTTGCGTTGCACGCCTCTTGCACTCACTGTATGATACATTACCCACCAATCAAACAAGTTAGGTGATACAGCCCTTGTACATCATCAACCCACATCCTTAGCTGCCACATTCAGTCCCACCTTCAATAACATCCTCTGGTTAATGTCATTATGCTCTTCTCCTTTAGATCTTCTTTCCTTTGCAAAGTAATCAAACCATTCACACTGCCACACCATCCTGTAATTGAAGACCCACAAAAGCAAGGAATTCCACGTGGCAGTGCACTCCACCATCCTGCTGTCTGTGTAATTACTCTGAGGCCGATAGCAAGATATTATTCCAACAAGTGCAGCAGGCTTCTTAAAAAGCATTGAGATTTCTCACTCTTTTGTTATTCATAAGTGGACTTCAACTGAGAAATTTTGTTTTTTCAAAAGATGACCATAATCCAAATGATTAACCAGCTCGAAGTCTACATGTATCTGACACTGCTAAAAACACAAAGACTGCATACCCTGACTTTCTCTCAGCCATGCCCGATAAGATCTGTCTATCATTTCTGCAGCTTTATCCTCAAGCTTTTTTAGCCTTAGCAGAAGGAGCAATTGTAAAGGGTAAAAAATCTTTCAAAGAGATCTTTTAATTTCCTTTTTAATCTTCATAATAAACAGAGTATGTCTTATTTTGCTTAGCTGAATTAGGTAAAATGTTTTAAAACAATGTTGGCTGATATCAGTGCGGGATAGCAGCATATCTTCTATCAGTTTCAAAGATCTTTACACATCTTTCTGGAGACGCTGGCTATTCCTGGAAATAAAAACTGCTGGGAAGGAGTCTAAGCTTAGGTTACAGAGCACATTCTGCTTGAAAAGTTTTTATTTTCTCCAGGACAAGGAGAAAGAGAGGTCTCTAGGGCTGAAGCTGTTTCCCATCTCTTCCTCTCAGAAAGGAGATGGTGACCAGCAGGCTGCTCCCAGCCATTTCTGCACCTCCTGCTGCACAGCAGCTCTATGCAGCAGCAGCACTGCCATGCCACCAGCTGGATAACCTGTTAAGGGGATACAAACGCAGCACAGAGGAGTTCAAGTTCTGACAATGACTGTAATGCTCCCTTTACTTGGTATCACGACTAACCAAAACCAAAACACTGCGTATGCAAGAGGCCTTTTAGTGCAGCTGCACTGTCTCAGCAAACCACAGAGTGCCGGCTGGGAAAGCATGCTGCATTTACCACTGATGAAAAATCATTTGCTGGGTGAGGTCTGAGGGAGAGGACGTGAGACACAACCTCCTGCTCTGCACAGATTTAGACCTGAAATTGCTCCCATGTGTTCAAAGCACTGTTGTCTTGACAGATCAACAGACCACGAAACCTTTCACACTGCCCTAAACTGGGCAAAGAAGTTACGTGGATGGACAAGGCAGCAATGCTTTATTTTAAGGAGCTACAGCCTTCTGATCTGCTCTAATGCTGATAAGAAGAGAAAAAAAAGGCACAGTCAGAACAGACCATCAATGTGGGTCCCATCCATGTGGGTGGATGGGAGCTTCCTTACAGGGATGTAATAAAAGCAAAAGTGAGATGAAGGGAGGAGAGGACAGAAGGAAAATGGGATATAATGCAGGCACAAAACTCCGGGGTGGGAAGCAGTTCTTTAATAAGCATCAGGAATTTAACAAACTCTGGAATTACATTTCATTACAAGGTGTTCCCTACAATTGTAGATGAGAAACAGAGACCATGCTAAGGGAAGTGTCAACCACCCAGGGTATGGACAACACTGGCTGCAGATCTGAACCTAACTCTGGGGATGACTGCAGAAGAAAACTGGAGTTTTCACAAAGACGATCCAAAGGGCCTCACCCTCCCACACTCAAGCCTTGAAACCTGGATCAGAATTTTCTTTCAGCAAAAGAACATCAATTTAGTTATGCCCAACATCAGTAGATGCCCCCATGTGCACAGTCCCCTTCTCACATACCTTTAAATAGGCACCCAAATGTTCATATGCACAACACCACCTTGCTTGAAGTAGGTTATGTTTAGTGCTGTCTCTTAGGCTAAATTTCTCCTTGTCTGAAAGTTAGAAAACACATCATTCCTCAATGAGGGATTCGGTACTCTTTTTTACTGAAGGCAAAAGCACCAAAAATAAACAGAACAATTAAGTAACCATTAATGGGAATAGTTTTCATTAAGACACTATCTAGAAGGTAATGCATGCATTCATTAAAAAAAAAAAAAGAAAAAAAAACTTGGAACAGGAATGAATGCAATATAAAAATTATTTAGTGAAACGTTTTAGCAGAAGTGATTACAGTAGTAATTCCACTGATAATCATCAACATATGGGGAAAGTTTCTGTATGGTGTATAAAAACTGCCCTCATGGATAATTTTGTGGACTAGGCTGCAGTTTAATCCAGCTTAAAATCCAACACGTACAACTAAAAAATAAATGCATTTAATTATATTATTCTTCTGTACCAGTATAGATCAAGGAATAATTGGTCCAGAAGGAGTTGTGTAAAATAAGACCTAATTTCTACAGAAGATCCATAGTCCAACAAATAGTTTTATTTCAAGAATATTCTATCCCAGCCATGTGATTAAACTTTTAGTGCCAACTCATTACTCCTAATGGAAAGATTACAGAAAACACAAGGCAAACCATAAAGCCTGTGATATAACAACCACCCAACAGCCACGTTTCAGCATCAAAGCCAGTCACCAAGGATTTGAAATTCTAGCACAAAAAATTCTTGAATGTGACTGCCAATTTTTAATGTCATCATCATAATGCACACCAGAATCATAGAATTGCTCAGGTTGGAAAAGACACAGAATCACATAATCAGAGAATGGCCAGGGTTGGAAGGGACCTCAAGGATCATGAATCTCCAACCCCTCTGCCACATGCAGGGCCACCAACCTCCACATTCAATACTAGACCAGACTGCCCAGGGCCCCATCCAATCTGGCCTTGAACACTTCCAGGGATGGGGAAAGACCTTAAAGATCATCAAGTCCAACCTCAACCTAACCATACTACCCAACTCTAACAACTCTGCTAAATCGTGTCCCTGAGCACCACATCCAAATGGTTTTAAACACACCCAGGGATAAATCTTAACTGGGATTACTATCATCACAGCTGCTAATCTAGCATACACTTATCATGTCTTTCTAAAACAGTATGGATAAGGAAATTAAACAACGAAAGAAGTAAAATTATTATTCCACTTACTTTGCATGTGTACTAAGTACGAAAATCAATTTATACGCTTTCTATGTGCATTTGGAAATGACTGTCAAAGCAGTGAAGGTGATTCTTAGTGCATACATATATGTACAAATAACATACAGTATGTACACAAATAAGGCCAAAATGTCAAACCCTGAGAAGTACTGTCAAAAAATGGCCAATTCTGCAACCTTAATTTGGCCCCCTTGGGCATTCTCTGGGTTTTCTGTGATACAATGCGTGGCTGCATAGTACTTTTTCTATGAGACCTCTTTCCTGACAATTTTACTGGCTGTACAAGGCCAGGTTACTAACAAGTCTAATCTATTTTCTCCTTTAGAGTGCGATTATGGATTTAGAACACTGAGAAACTGCCACTGAGAATTACACACTGAGCTTTGCTGTGATGCTCACTGACAGCACAGCAGCAACAGCTTGGAGAAATCTGAACAGACCTTACCAAGACACAAGGAGCAGCTTTCCTCCCTGGACAGACCAGAAGCAGAGCACAGAGGAACAATAAGGTTCAAAAAGAGCAGTAAGATTTCGTTTTCAATACTCAATTACGTGTGTCCCAGTTTTCAAAGAGTAATTGTAGCATGCTAAATTGAATCACGTCTGTGTTTCTACAACTCAAGGACTATGGAATGCAGAAACAAAAATAACTGTGTGTAGTATGGTTTAGGCAAGCCACCCACCTTCAGTGAAATAGAATCTGCGATGCAGGAGTGGGAGAAAACCTATTTTTTGTGTGTATGGCACTTGGGAGCTTTGAAGGACACGTAAGATCAGCTGTATCATGGAAGGGATTGTCTTTTATGTATGTATGTATTTATTTAAATCAATCACTTGTTTCATGGAGATTCCCAGCATCTCATAACAGCAGGAGTGCTGATGTCCATCCCAGCACTGGAGCCAAGTCTGCAAGCACCAGCTCCCTGCAGCAAGGCCCAGGGCAGGCTGCTGCACTGAGCTCACAAGCAAGCACTTGCTCCCTGCACTGCCAACAGCAACGGGCCTGTTGCCACAGAGTGAAGAACGTGGTCTTGCAGAAGCATCAGAAGCATCAGATGTGCTTTTTGTGAAGTATACCTGAATGGTTTTCATGCCAGAAGAAAGCTGAAAACTTTGTGACACCGGGAGTTCATGAAAGCGTGTTCTGTTTTGACACATTTCAAGCATGTGTTAAAAAATAGATTATTATAGTGTGCTGAAAACTACCTTTGTCTGTTACTTGGTGATTCTGAGTTCCACAAACAGATGACTAGCTAGCCCAGAAATGTCTCGTTAGTCCTACGGAGCACTTTTTTTCAGCTAATGACAGAAACACACAAATAATGTAAGAATGAAAAAAGTTAACTGCGAGCCAAGTCAACAGAGGATCAATCTAACATGCCTGGCAGTAACTTCAAGCACTGAGTCAGAAAGTGCTACTTGTATCACAACTGAGTGCTCTCAGCAAGAATTCCTTACATCCATTATTTACCAATTGTGAGCAAGGGATAAGTCCAGGGAAGAGGAAAACACTTCTCAACGACCACATGTGCCTAATGCCTAAGATTAGCAGCAACTTCTGGTTAAGCAAGAGTTCACAGATATTTGCACTCAACGAAAAACAACAACAACAACTAAAAGCCAAATCTGCCTGATCCAAATCACAGACTTGTAGAACTACTCAGGTTGGAAAAGACCTTCAAGATCAAGACCAACTTCAACCTAACCATACTACCCAAACTCTAACAACACATGACATAAGTGAATTTATCAGCTAATTTCTCAAATTCACCAACTGCTTACAGATGTGAGCCTCTTTATAAAGCTTTTTCCATCACAAGTTTTTCTACTTCCCTTCAGAAAGTCAGTTTTCCCATTATCAGGTTGAGCTAGAGGACTGCAACACATGAGGTTTCATCCAGAATGCGATGCCTTGTCCCGCCAATATACTGGAAATTAATCTTGTCTGAGTGCACAGCAGGCAAGGTACACGGAGTTAGGTAGAGAACAACACTGTTTAACGAGACCAGACAGGTCATCTGGTCATCTTACATCAGGCAAAATGAAGGCCAAAGATCCTGCTATACTCTACGCACAGC
>JAOWBP010003659.1:3076582-3098304 GCA_028571105.1 Tragopan temminckii | reverse complement strand
AATTCAACATGACTTTGAAAGTTCAAGCATTACTTTTCAGATTGGCTGACAGCAGGGAAAATGAAGAGATAGGTTAGAGAGGACTCACGAACAAAGGTGTTCCATCTAGTGTGGAGGTCACAGTTTGGAGAAAAGAGGACAAGAAAACCGAACAAGATGACATCAGGTATCACAAAGCTGCTCAATTAATGCTTTGTCCTTGGAAAAACAGCTTCATTAGGGATCCCTTGAGAGAAGTCCATGAAAAGAATTTCAGTATTAAGTCATATTTAAGAAAATGAAAACTACATGCATGCCCTTAAATGTGCATCTTATAGCATACACCATTAAATATGATAACGTACCATCATTTCTTCATAAAGCCCTTGTGTTTCTACTACAGCTGCTACTCACAGGACCAAGTTTCACCTACGTTCCCTCTGAAAATCCATGTTCTGTTCCTAACTTTTTCCTCATCAGCCACACCAGTTTAGTTCAAGTCAGTGCTTTGGGTAGTAAACTATTAAACATGAATACACACACAGTACTTACTTTATAGCAGCATTTTTACAGAATTGTGAATAGACTGTTTCTTTATTTAGGACAGTTATGACAGTTAAATATGAACTACTTGTCTGAGCACATATATCCATGCAATATACAAACATTTTTTACATATGATACACGTCACCTTTAAAGCCAAGGACAAGCCTGACTTTAATGCACTACATTTTGCTCAAGCACATAACATTTATTACATGGAAAAAAAAATGCCTTATTCTTTATTGCCTCTGTATTGAAGCTTTCTAAACAAACCAGTGAAGTAAATTAAAAGAAATAGAAAACACTAACAGTTAGAAATGAAAATATCCAGAAATTTGAATGCTACAAATGTAAACTGACTGTGAATTTTAATAAAGGTAAGGCTGCCAACTGCTGATGATTTATACATAAGTGAATTGACAGAAATATAAAGACAGAAAAACAGAAAGAAGCAATCACAGTACAACTAAAAAAAATGGTTTTGGCAGAAGCTTCTCATAGAAGAAAAGAAAAACCCAACGCTCGGCGTAACATTATCATATATATCAGATGGCATCCAGGCATGTTGGGAAATACCACATAACTGGTTTGGATTACCAATACGATGTCAGCATTTCAGCACCAACACATTAACTGCATTTCTTTAACAGCATCTCTTCACATAGCAACCACGTAATTTACTTGCACTGAACAACTTAAACTCCCTTTCTAAAGACATGATCTTCTGTTCTGGAGTTTTCTGGACTTTGACAGAGTTTGTCCTAGTAATCATGCCGGATAAGAACCCTGAGATTACAGGCCAGTAAATTTTAGATACTTTTTAGTGATGCGATGCAAGCTAGCAGATGAATCAAATTCATATCCCTTACCAGTAATGCACAAACTCTGGTAGACAATTCCATCAATCAGGCATTTGAATGAACTTCATTAGCCAAGGATTTCATTTGTTACAAGGTCAACTGAAGAAACTGTTGGACACCAGAAGAAACCTGGCATCGTTGCATACTGTCACTGCATCTTTTTGGAATGTTCACTGAAGAATTAATGAGCCCATTACTAGCTTTGATGATTATAAAGATGTCATTTCGTTGGTGTAAAGTAGTTGCCTGAATATACATTGCCTTGGTGACAGCAATAAAAAAACTCGAAAAATCACTTCATTAAAAACAAAGTGATGAAAATTGCTACGAAATGCCCATTACCTCTGGACTTGTGATAAAAATAATGGCCTTGGCAAGGAGCACATCTGAATCATAAGTAAGTGAAGTATGAAGTAGCCCACTAGTAAAAGGAAATGAGAGTTACTGTCAATAGGGAATCATCAGGAGAAGTACCGCAGACTGGATTCTATTTACAGATTAACCCCACGGAAGTAGCAGGTGATGCAGCCTAGACTTCTACAACCATTGAGAAATCTGCAGGGACCATCTAACACGTTTCCTTCTGATAGTGATACTACTTCATTCACTGCTGTACGCTGTGCACCATTCCAAGAAAGGAAACATTTCTGACTGGTATATTAATAAGTTCCAGGGCTACAAACCTGGTCAAATTTAATCCTCTGCCTGACTTCAGCTATGGTGCTGGCCTGTGGACACTGCTGTAGTAGCAGAGCTACAGAGTACAGATGCACACAACTGTGTTCTCTCTACTTTATTATCCAATTTAAAAATGGAACTTCGATATCTTCAAAATCACCTCTCTCTAGAAGATACTGAAGCATGCTAAACACTTGCAGATTCTCCCATTGGTAGTAGATAACGACTGGTCTGAGCAATAAGATATTTTTTCACACACACACACGCTTGTTTTCCCTATTCATACCAGAAACATCCTCTAAAACAGGCACAGTCCTTCATGAGGCCACTCTCAGGTTAATTTGGTATATGAAAGGTCACGTTTTCCAGTAAACACCAACTCTGAAGCCTTGTGGAGCAGAACCTAGCATGAGCAAAACACAAAAGGTTCTCAGTGCAGCAACACAGTGCACAAAACTTTACAAACGTGACGCCCATACTTCTCTTGAACACCAACTCAACATAGAACGAAAAAGAAAAAGACAGAGGCAGCATATTACTGCCAAACTTTGCTTGAATTCAAATCTGTAAATGCAAACTCTACATAGGATTAGTACCTTGTTTACCCGAACCTTTCTGCCTTGAGACTTTGAAGGTGCACACAATCACACAGATGTCACAGCAGTGACAGTACTGATGGAAATACAAAGGTAGCAATCCAGAAAAGAGTTCTATGACCGTTTTTACCTGTTTATATATTACTTCTAACTGTATTCTACTTCAACTTTTTTTTTCTTTTTTCTATGATACTGTGGAATTGCTGACTGGGAACTAGAGCATACTTTTCTTGCACTGACAAACATAGGTAAAAAGGGCTTTGTGCACTACTTGCTTACTAACAGCAGCAGAATTGAAATACGCTGCCCCTGACTCATCGTGTGCCAGCTTTTCTTAGAGAAAACAACTGCAGAAAGGAAAATACAAAAAAGACAGACAAGGCACAAGTTGCAACTAATAAGAATTACACAGAGACATACACATGGATACTAATAGCTCTTCCCAAACTGGAATTCAAGCTCAAAATGCAAGACACAAGGAATGCATAATTTTTTACCTCTCTGGCACTGACAAAATGTAACACGCTGATTAAAAAACCTTTTTCTTCTCCCAACTCTTATCATTAAAATAATGTAACGTACCACAGAGTTGTTGAGCTATTGACTTAGGAACAGAAAAATTTAGCCTACTCTTAATCCAAGCACATCTCATGTTTAGGAGGCACAGACTGAGAAATAACAAGATCTGTATTTGCACTTCTGATCTATTATGGACAAGTAACGTAAGAACACTGTGATAACATGCCAGTAAGCTGAATTAGTAAGTTCTATCCACTTGTCAGTCTTCTGCACTTCTGTTCAGCCTTCCTCCAGCAACTGGACAGAAGTTCTCAATAGACATAAATGGGCTTTACAGCTGGCCTGTAGGAAACCAGACAATCATTCGCCCCTACATACTTAAAACGAATTTCAGACTCATCTCTTCGTGCATTACCTCTCTTTTCCAAAATCGATCCTACAGGCAGCTGTGCATTTATGACTGAGCCAACACCAAGGCTCAAGAACACAGCAGTCAAAGCAGCATATACCTCATCTTGGTTAGGGTCTCAAAGTCCTAGAATTTAGTAAGTAATAGGAAAGTCAAGATAAACTTAAACAAACAAAAAAACCCTAAATACGTAGGAAGATTTGTGCAATCTGAGGGACCTACTGTCTCACTCCTAAAGGTGTGCTCTTCAGTGCTAGGGGTGGTTTATAAAACACACAGGCATACAGACTGTAAATTAGGCTGTGTAGATACAAGCTTTCTATCAGAAAATGAAAGTTATGTGCACAGCAGACTGCCTTCTTCCCTTCTTTTCCCCACAAAGTGAAGTGACAAAGAGATTTAGTTGGTTGTTCTCAAAGTCAGAGGTCTGTATGAGATCCGGGAACAGAAACTTGCTGCCTCTGAATGAAGAGCCATCAGACATATACAGCCCTTACTCAGTCAGACAGGGAATTTAAGAAAAGCCTTAAAGGCTTTACAAAACAAGAGCCATTTCACACTGCTTGTGAAATAGAGCACTGCAACACAAACAGAGCCGTGTACTGAAGTGCTCTTCAGAATTGCATTGATGTCTATTTTGTTTTTCAAAAGTCATAAAACACAGTATTTACTGATAGAAGCCCTTCTGAATAAAAAAGCATTTTCCATAGTGCAACATAACAACATTTGACCTAAACACAGCACTCAGACTGGGTGCACATTTCTCAAGCGCTTGATACCATCTCTTTATTAAGTATTCTCACGCAAAGAAATGTATCTGCTCTTCTTGACAATACACTAGGAAAGCTGCAAGAACAGCAAAAGGATTTATGCCCTTACCACACATAATTGATACTCCTTATTTTGACATCCTACTTCCATTTAAATACAGGAGAAAAAATTGTCCCACCTCAGCCAGCCATTTAGCCATCTTTCTGATGCACCAAGATAGTTCTGAAATACACAGTTAAAACAGCATTTGTAAAGTTAAGCTTTTTTTAAAAACATTTTCTATTTATTTCCTCGAGGAAACGGAAGTGGTGACACAGGTTCACCCATGTTAAACTGGGCCAAAAGCATGCACTGGCACAGAGATTGCATCCAGAACTGCCCTGAAATATTCACTAAGAGGCTCTCTACCATTTCTGATGAGCTGATATTTAGGCCCACGAGCATCACAGAAGCTGACATTTAAAACAAAGCAAAAGCACTCCTGATGCTGCGCAGGATGCCCCGCTCCCTGCACAGCTGGCTCCCATTCTCCCAGGGATGTGCTGCCCTATTAGGAGCCATCCCACAATCAGCAGCCTTCCCAGCCATGCTGCCAAAACACCATGCACACAGCAGCTCCAAGGAAACACAGCCCTTGATGTAAACCCCCAGAGAACAAACCAGATTCTCTCAGCATCAACAGCAGTGTACAGAATTCACTCTTTCTTGAGTGAGATGAAAAACAGCTTCCTTTCGATCAAATCCACTCATAACACCATATCTTCTCAACGTTTTCTATTTTAAAATGTTGATTTTTTAATGCCAAGAAAGCTTCGGTAAGAAGAGAACTCACAGACACTGAGCAGGGCAGCGAATGAAGAGTTCACTGCCTCCCACACAGAGCACTTCCAAACAACAACACCCGAAACAGGACTTGCAAACACCTAATGCTAATACCAGGGAAGGATTTATTGTTTCAATTACCCACAAGATTCTTATGTTATATCCGTAAGACGGTATAAAGCTATCAGAAAGATTAATTCACCCAGCAATGCAGAAGTTTACCCACAAGGAGTAAACAATCCTCGTTTTTAGCCATGTCAAACAACAGAGCACAATCCTGATTGCACAAGTCTAAAGAGATGAATGACATTTTCTAAATGGGAGTGACTTCCCTGTTGTTCAGGGGAATCAATCTACCCATGTAAGCTTCAGATTACCTTCAGGAATATGTCAAACTGCAAACACCAGACTGACATTTGGGATAAACACTAGGCAGGTAGCAAGGACTCCTGCTCTGACACGTGGCAATAGTGAATATGCACAGAGGTAAGGCTTCACGTCAGTCAAAACCATTTTTTAGGAACCACCAAATCGGTAGAAAAGGTAATGGTATTTTAAGATTTCATTGACAGATCTTACATCTGGTGGTTAGCTCATCCTATTTCAGCTCTTGCTTGCACAGGGAAATATTATATGCTCACTCCTTATTTGAGGAACTTAATTAAAAAAAAAATACGCATGCATACATGCACTTCCGGCTGAGATCGCTAAGAGGTGTTAAGAAATTTTAGCTCTCCAGCCACCCAATGACAGTGGAAAGCAGAATATCAAAAATTAAAGCAGTCTGAAAGGCTAGGCCAGGACCGTGCTAGATCACACTGAAAACACGAGCCAGGGTGAGGAGTAAGAACAAAAAGCACATCTTTGCAGCTGTCTCCATGTTGAAGCATTTCCTCATCAGGCATGCGTCACATTACTTCCCCCTTCATTTACTCACTAACTTCAAATGGATTTCTCCTTAAAAATACACCCCTGGCTCTTCCCTTTGGCACACTTGAACCTGCAGCAACCACAGTGCCATCTGGATGCATATCCCAGGGAACAACTGCTTGTGGGGTGAGAACCTACCTCTCCTGCTGGTATTGAGCCCAGCCTCCTGCAGACTTCACTCGAGCTTACCTGGTTCTTCATCTCAAAGCAGTGGTCAACAACTGATTCCTATCAACCCTTAAACAAAGCTTTTTAAAGTTCAGGGATGGATTTTTAACACATCACTGGAAAATCGTCTCCTTACTTGTATTTTCCTGTCCAAGGTGTCTTACCCTGCTTAGACATTTATCAGAGAAAAGTTCTTGCGTGCTTTTGGTTTTCTTATTGCCACTCCCTTGGCTGTTTGTAACTACACACACTGCAAGACAGCAGGCAAGCACATAAAAGGCTGAAGCATGGACACACAAACTGGCAGCAATGCCTCGTCCTGTTCTCAACTGCCTTTGAATAATTCCTAACATTTAAGTTGATGCTTTCACTGCTGATAAATATTGACTGGACATTTTCATGGAACTATCTGTTGTAACTTTAGACTCTTGCTCACAAATGGTAACAATCAATTCAGAGATGAAGTCAGAATTATTTTTCCCCTACATACATCTTTTCCATTTATTTACACAATTTCCTCAGTCATTTCAATGGCAGTCAGTCTCCTAAGGTCTCTTGCAGCAGTTCCTTGCCAGCTCACATCTTTAGTACGCCCTAAACAATTTACTAGCATCCGTAAATCTTCTCATCTTGCAAGCAAACCTATTTCCTAGGTCATTTAATGTTCATATAGAGAACATCAAAGATCGTGGTGGTACACCAGTAGTGAATTCCTTGTTTTCCAAGAACTGGCTGTAGAAGGTCAACTCTTTTCCCAGTAGCTCATCAATTATCTGTCTGTGCAAGCATTTCCCTTTCAAGCCCGAGGTGCCTTGTTTCTTTAAAATGCCCTGCCAAGGAGTTTGGCCAAAAGGACTCGATACTCAGCCCGCCTCAACATCCAGCAGTGCTTGCTGCCCACTGAAAACAAGAGTTGACAGAGTTACTGCTTACAACTGGGACAAAGACTCTGGATGATATCTGGCAAAGCTGTATTACTGTACTTCACAATGTGAAAAAAATATAATAATCACTGTTTAGTCTTTGAAAGTCTACTGTACAAGAAGACTTTTGTACAAGAGTCTTCTTTTTGCCTTAAATCAATGCAATAGAGGTGGTTAGTCTTTTCTCTAAATGTTTGCTATTGGATATCTTCACAGAACGCTTTGATTACATCTATAAGGCATCACATATAGTTCAAAGCTTACATGTAGGATATTTCACAGATTATAAGCCAGGTACTCCATAAGCTTAGAGCATGTTGCCGAGGAACTTCTATTTTTAATTTTTAGATTTCTAAGAGTTAACACCCACTGACTTTGAATTAGAAAAAGATGCCACAAAGGATGAGCCACTGTGTCAGAAGGATGAATGTAACTACAGCTACTGGTCTTTGGCCATCTGTAAGGGACCAGGAAGAAACCTTAACTCTAAGGTGTTTGGGCAACTTCAAGGAAACTTGTGAAAGTTTATAACGTACTGACTTCTGCTACATACTGCTCTGACCGAAAAAAAAAAAAAAAAGTCAAAAACTATGACCAAACCAAGTCAGAGGCTATCAGGTTAGCCTCTCCTTTCACAGAACAACAAAAACAACAATAAAACAATCCAATAGCAACAACTCTCGTGATTATTTCATTAGTATTTCCATATGTTATCTTTCTGATAACAGTGAACTAGCATATCTGCATGGAAAAAATGCACGCAACTCCGTTTTGGAGATCTTACGTTAGAATTCCCTTACCGTGACCTTAAATGTACAGCAGCCAGGATACTGGGCTTAAATGAAGGCATAAACCTTAACAATATCAGATGTGTGAGATGCATAATTCTGTAGTTATTTGAATCATACATACAACAAAAAAAACCCCACACCTTGAAAATTATACTCTGTGAAAGCATGCATCAGAAAAGAAAACAAATACAGATGCATGTGTATATTCATTTATGTAAAGGGAGACAAGAATCACCAAACCTCAGATTATTTTCAAGTGAAAAAATATAGCTGACTAACCAGTTTATTAAAGTGATTATAAATCAAAACTACATAGATAGTTATGTCACTGCGTATTTTAGAACAAGCTAACTTTTTAATTACCAAACCTCTTGAAATGTCTTCAGTGCTAAATCTTAACTTCTATTTTTCAGCTGTCTGAAAGACAAAGCAATCCTTGAAATAGTTTAAAGATGAAATCTCTGTATGTTTTTATAATGCTGTCACATCTGGTTATATCTTATTACATTTTTTTTTTTTTTAAATGCACAATACAGCAAGCTTCCTTAGACAAAAGATAATACAGCTTATTTTCCATAGAAAAGAAAAATGACCAAAAACTACTTCCTTTCCTCTCACGTGATTTCACTAAATTAGTGTTCTCTTTCTAAATGAAGCAAATTACAATCAATGCCCAGCTGGCAATGTTCTACTGATCCTATGACTTTGGGTTGATTGGCACTGGTCACCAGCTCTTTATCCACCTCTCCCTTTTTCTGAAGCGAGTTATTATTACATACATCTTCATATTACCTCAGGGAGCAATAAATAGGATCCACTAAATAAATTTGCTTGAGGAATTTATTTAAGATTTGAAAGTTTAATGCAACTGCCAAAAGCTTCTGGAGTGCTGGGAGAATTAATCTTACTACCCATTGCATTTATAGATTCACATCAAGCCTCTGGACGTCAGCACAGGTGCCACTGCTAAGAAATAAGAAGTTTCCAGGAAATCTCTAGATAAATTTTAACTGGTTGCCAAAAAGAAGAAAAGAAGAAAAGAAAAAAAAAAAGGGACATGACTGTATGCCAGTAGATGCAATATTAATACATAATTATGACGTTAGGGATGCTTTATCCAATACAGGTTTTTATAATGAATTTAGAGATAAAACAACATTCCTTAAGACTGGATTTTTAGTTACTATGCACTAGAAGTTGTACTAGTTGAAGAGCCATCTCCACCCATGAGGTCATTCTGCTGGATAAGCAGCAAGAGCCTAATTCTGCCATAATTGCTTGCCCTCGGGTATAAGCTTTTGAGGATAGAGTAAAACAGTGAGTGAGTGTTGGGGTACATCTACTACATTTTGTAGAGTATACTTGAGCTTACGGAGTATCTGGAAAACAATGAAAAATAATAAAAGCAATTTTAAGCAACGTAGCCACTGAATTATCACCATGCTATCCACTCCATAGCTGAGCCAGGTTATGCTGTACAAGAGAGGTGCTTCCCAGGACACATATTTGATGGAATTGATACATGAGGACAAGAGCAAACCCTTCAGCATCCAAGGTGGATCTGTTCCATGCTGCCCATGTTCTTAACACTCTAAATAAAGTAACGAGAAATAATTGCCCACCACAGTTTACAGTTAGAAAGTGTACAAGAAAATAGAAACAGAGCTGGAGAGCCCTCTTAGTATTCACCAGCACAACAGCAGTACAAAATCGAAGAGCAACCACGAGTCATCAATACACTGCATTACCTCTAGGTTTCAATACTTCTGCCATCACTATAACTCCAGTTTCTCTAAGTAATACTACATATGACAGGCTAGCAATGCCCTGGAGTCAGCGCCAAGCTTTGTCCACCAACAACACACAAGCTTAATGCGTCCACTAAACATGAGAGCTTGCAACTGTTAGTGAACTACAGTATAAATACAAACATAACAAGCAAGAATTCTCTTTGAATGAGCATCACTTGAACTTAGGAGAAGAGTGAAAACGGAATTACTGAAGTTCACAAAACTCCTCCTGAAAACCTCCCTGGTAGCGCAAATGCTAACCAGGGTCACACAACACTACAACATCCAGAATTTGAAAACTGTAAGGTTGAGCTTGAATAATGAAGATATTTTCAGGCTGCAAATGCAATTGGCTGAAATGACTTAAAATTCACGACGACTCTCCTGCATAGCTGTGTAGGAAGGTGAAAAATGACAAATCAGGCTTCTTTCCTTTTTACACCTAGCTAGAACAAGTAGTAGTTAACTATAAATAGTAAGAGCAAGAGACTAATAAAGCATTTTTTCCTGTCGACAAATATAAATACAGAATGTAAAGGGAAATGCCAGCTTCAAAACGACCACACAGCAATGACAGAAAGAAACTGACAAAAATATGTAGCTCATGCAGAAAAATACAACTGTCAAGACAGGATTTCTGTAATCTTATCTCTTTGCTCTCTTTGCCAGTTACAGACCGAGATCTTCTCAGTAAAAAGGTCCAAGTGGTGTTGGTGCTGGACACGTTGCCTGCAAATGCAGAGAGGTCCAGTCCATCTCCTAAAACACCTTTTCAATAGTGCCAGCACTCTCCCTTGACTCCCTGATTGTGTGAACATAAATGTTATTTATTATCCACAAATAAAAACAACAGTACAGAACTAAGCAATAGGTGAGAAAGAATTTACAATAAAGATTTTGGCTTTTTAAAACGTAACGGTACGGTTAGCCAATCCAATAGGACAATTTAGAAATGGGATTCTGATCTAAAAAGGAATACATACAACAGAAGCTCATTAGAATGGCCTTCTCTTTGTAAAAGAATACAGAAAAACTCCTTATACTGGACAGGATAGTACATATTTTAGGGATGGTTGATTCTTCACATTTATCCAAAATATTTTTTGAAGTTTGCATTTTCTGAATGTTCTGCTTTAAATTTTAACTTTTAACAGGGGAAAAAAATTAATAAAAAACACCTTGCTACCTTCCCAGAATTCTCTGATTTATGTAATTTTGCCCAAACAAATAATAACTTAGCTTTATCCTTGACAATCTTTACAGATCTGTGCTAAATGCAAAACATTACCAATTTTATGTTGCTTGAGGCATTATTTGACTCAGGTGTTGCACATGTTCGCTATTTTGAGACATGCTGATAAAACAATGCCATAAAAATGTAACCTACAACTTGGTAACTAGAACTATTCTAAGAATAGTTCATCCAAAATGTAAAGGAATTTAATGCCCAAGTAATACCTAGCTCATTAACCTATCAGACAACAAGATCAGCTTATTAAATTATGTATGCGGATCCTCACTAAGTCATAATGATGAGGGGCTGTGTTCTATTCGTGCCACAAATCAGTCACACTTTTCCACTAACACAGAGATGATCCGAGGGCGGAAGCTCCTCCCCTACAAGGATAGCTGAGAGAGTTGAGGGTCTTCAGTCTGGAGAAGAGAAGGCTCTGGGGGGACCTTATAGCAGCCTTCCAGTACCTGGAGGGGGCCTACAGGAAAGCTGGGAAGGGACTTTTTGTAAGGGCAGGTAGCAAGAGGATGAGGGGAAATGGTTTTCAACAGGAAGAGGGCAGATTTAGACTAGATATTAGGAAGAAATCCTTTACTGTGACAGTGGTGAGACACTGGAACAGGTTGCCCAGCAAGGCTGTGGATGCCCCATCCCTGGAAAGAGACCAAGCTGGATGGGGCTGTGAGCAACCTGGTCTAGTGGAAGGTATCCCTGCCTATAGCAGGGGGTTGGAATGAGATGATCTGAAAGGTCCCCTCCAACACAAACCATTCTACAATTTTATAACACATGGTTTTTCTACTCTTTGTAACTGAAAACCCAAGTATAGTCATAAAACATCCACAATGGATTCCTTGTCTGTAAGTTGGATCAAACAGGTTCAGTGGGCAAACTTCAGAAGAAGGAATAGCACCTAATAGTGCACTAAAAGATTACTTTCAATTAAAAAAAAAAAATAACCTGCCTTTCTGTTATCAATTTTTTGTAAAAAGAAATTGTCAACTTCGAATATATTTATATATCCCACAGAGAATCAAAAGCATAAAGTAATTAAGTGGGTTGACTGGCACGGAAAATAGACGCGAATATATTAAGCTTGATGTAATTAATTTCAGTGCACAAGTTTTAGATCATACCGCAAATAAAGCTCAGGTTGTACTAGTGAGATTATCAAGAACACAAACTTGAAACCTTTTATAAGACACTCTGCACAAAGCAGCATTAGCAGCCTTGCAGGCAATGATCATATACACAAATACTTGGAAGTCGCACTTAGACAATTACTTTGTCCTTAAACATGAAAACCTACCTCACATCAGCAGTTCCAAAAGACGGTTATTTTAACAGTGAAATGCAAAATTAGGTTACTATTTCTGAACAGTGCTATTTCTAACATTTCATTTCTACCTGGCATGTTTCTGTCCCCTTCTTGCTCTTCAGCAGGCTAAGCTTCTCAGCACCTGGTATTTCCCCAATTAAGATACCACAAAGGGAACATCTTTTCTAATGTACAGAAGACAACCCAATTTCTTGTTTCTCCACCTGAACATTTTCTCACTATGTCCTTACGCACCTCTGATTACCAGCTGTGATTTCATACACCGAAATTTAAGTAATTTGAACCATGTTCATCTGCTTGGATGTCCCTTACAAGCCATAATTAAGCACATCTGAGGTAGTTGCATGGTGGTATTTCAGAATTACATACAATTTTAGTTCAAAGGAGCCAACTAATGGGATAATTGCTCTGATCTTCAAGCTAATTTCCTAATATTTAGCATTTACTCTTTGTTTCTACTCTGTATTTGTTAGATTTCAGCCGCCTACCAAGTATCCTTTTGTACTCCTTTCTGTCAGTCCAGACTGACTTCAGTTTTCACGCATTTGTTTCATTCTACACACTTCGTAAGTTCCTGTCACTAAACTGTCAGGTTAGAGTCATCACGATGGAAAGTTTTATTCTAACAACATCCAATCACTGGAACAGCTGTAAAACGAAATTCTAGGCAAACTGGACAGACTAAAGCAAATCAACGTGCATGCTTCTCCAGATAACTTTTATAAAGATAGATATTAAGGACAAATAACCAATTTGTTAAGAAAGTGTCTCCCCTGAGCATCTGTAACAGTTGAACAGAAAATTAAGTTAATAAAAAAGAAGAAAACTCACCTTTCAACCCTGGATGGATACAGATTCCAAAACAACTCCAGCTGTGTGTACTGTATGCTTTCTGCTTTTCAGAGCAATCGCTTTCCTCTGTGATTTCAGGGCTTCTGGTTTGTTTATTCTACGTATGTGCAGGGGAACCCAAGATGTTATCCATAGGGCAGTTCACTTCCACTCCTCTCCAAAGTGTTCAACGTGCTACTTCTGGCACCAAGGCTGCTGAGAAGCCACCATATCAGATCTGTGAAAGCAAAAGTTGGATTAAACCAGGGAATGCAGACACAGCACAGGGCAGTCAGTTTCACAGACCCTGATCATGACACCAGGATGAGAATAACGCGTTGAAAGTTGCAGGGATCAGGCTGAGCAGTTTGGAGGTTCTAATGAAATAATTCAACCTGTGAATTCAACTCACTACTGAAAAACTATTTCAAAAGCATGAAAACCTTCATTAGCTAGAAGAAAGACCAGAAGAGAAAGCAGAATGTGGTCTAAGATAAGCAACTACACAGGGCAAGGTGGATACAGAGCACAGGACTCGTTAGTCTGAATGATACCGAGCGATGAGCCTAGTAAAATGATCAATCCTCAAAGGACCACATGAAGGGTTTGGTTGTCCACCCTCCCCCCCCCCAAGCTAAAGAAATCTCTACTTCTAGACATTTCAGACTACCTGATACAAAAAATCTCAAAACCTTTCTAGAATTAGAGTTCTGCTCAGTGAGCTCCTTCTAGATGTGAAAACAACAAAAACTCTATTTTATTTAACTGCAGCTTAAAACCCCGTGTTTCTTCAATAAACTCCAATCAATATTAAACAGACATCCAACAGCATACAGCGAATACACTGGGAAGGTTTCAGAGCTGCACCATGCAGTGGGCACAGAGGCCTCGAGCTGAACAGCGGAGAGCTGCTGCAGAAACCAGGGGAAAGAAAGAGATGAGCCAATGGTTTGTTCTTGTTTGATTTCAATCATTTTTTCTTAATGAAAAAATAAACTGATTTGCAATGCTCTTTTCATAGATAAATGAGAAAAAGGCTTGGTTAAAACAGAGAGAAAGATGAGTACAACACTACAACTGAATCATCACACACCTGAGGAATATAAGCTACAAGGAATTCTACTGGTATGGAAAGAGCACAGAGCAGGAGGGTTTCTTGCACAGGAAATCACACCCAAAACAAGTTGTCAGCTTCTAAGATACTTCTCATGCCCAAATGAGCAAAACTGCTATAAACATTCAGTCAATTCATCTTCAGTTCTTTAAGGACCTATGCTGAAGAGCAATGACCCTCACTTCACCGCTGCCTGATGCAAAGAAAATGAATCACTTGCATAACACAATATCACTCAACCACTGCTTAGATTTCTAAGATTCAAATAAACACAAGGCACAACAACAGTTCACAAGAAAACTGAATCTGCCACTAGGTCTATCTGGCCCTACGTATACTAACTTTTCTACAGCTTCTTAAACAAAATAACCTATAGAAGGACAGTGCAAGTACTTTCAGGCAGCGAAGGTGTTGGAAACATCAGATTTTTTGTCTCTGGTGCAATCTCAGTTCACCTCTGCTGTATGTATTCATCAAGAAAGAACCTGAAATCACATTCCTGTGCTCCAGAAGGCTCCTATTTTAAGCTCAACGCCAAAGTGGAAAAAAAAAGAAAAAAGAAAGGAAAAAAAAAAAAACCAAAAAACTAGTGGTACATTCAGCATTTGCTAACTTCCGAGGGTTGAATTCCTAACTTTACAAAATTCTTTGATTATACCCTTTGAGCAAAACATCTGAGTACACATACAGCAATGTATCACCTCTGTGTCAAATGTTTTACAGTTCAAAGACAAAGATTCTCTCCCAAAAAAAGCTGACTCTCCAAGACTCTTTGCAGCAAGAAGATATTCACCGATATCCTCCTCAGTGGTGTGATAAAGAAAAGCCACCACAAATTGCATAGAACCTTTTCTCCAGACAAGTGACATTTAGCCCAGCGTTCCTACATGTTGCTGGCAGCCTTCCACTGCTCAAGTGTGCTAACATTAATAAAAAGAGTTTAAGGCGAGCAAGAACTCTCAAAAATATGTCAAGGACTTGGGGAGAAAAGCAGTATTAGAGAGTGAAAGTCATTAAAGAAATGGAGAATAAGATCAAGTCCATTACAATTCTCAAATTGCAGGGCTACCCAAATGCTTTATTAAATTGGACCGTGAGAAGAAAAACAAGGACGAATAATAGGAGAAACAAACCTTTCAATATCTCTCCTGACACAAATCTGAAAGTCTCCATTAATTCAACAAATAAGAGAAATCAAGTGACTTTTTCCAAGTGTACTGAATTCTGGGCTTTGCTGCTATTTATGTTTATAGGCAAATGTATTCTGTTTTCCTGTTAAGCATGCGTATGCGAGGGAGGAAAGAGAGAAATTAACACTAAAGCTTTTATTAGAATTTTTTTCATCTTTCCTAAATTCACCCATCAAATCTCCCCTTTCGATCCATCTTCTCCTCCATTTAGAAATAACTTTTAATTGTGCTCACGTTATAAAACTATGGCACCAACTGAAAATCATGTGAAACCAAACTCTCAAATTTAAGGATGGGAACTGCCAAAGCCATCAAACAGCGCGTTTCCCAACAGCTGACTAACAGCAAACAAAATAAAATATCTCAAAAATAAGAAGTTATTCTTCTTATATCAAGTGAACTACTTTAATGAGGATGCTTCCTATTGGAAGAGGCATTACAACTTGAGCAATTACTATGTAAAATATTCATGAATTTAAATTACAAGGAGCAATCTTATACAGGTAGAGACAAATCATCTCATTAAAGCTTGGTGACACTCCTGCATTCAGTTATAACAGAACTGAACACTTCAGTACCTCGGTAACCTTTACTTGAATTACCTTCTCAGACATTATTAACCATAAAAAGGACTGAAAGCTTAATGAAAATGCTTGAACTTGATTCAGGAAGAATCCAGGATTGTTATCAAATCAGGAAAGCAAAACTTTATGGAATGATTTACTGAGAACAGAATAAACAATTGTTTTTTTCTAGTCAGAAATATAGAGCTAATATTAAATAAATAAATTGATTAAAAATATATATATATATTACTAAGATGGAACTCAAATTGCCTTTAACTTGGAGATGGACCTCCCAAAGGTTCCTGAAAGATCCTTGAACACATGCAGAAAACACAAACATGGTGAGAACAAGAAGACTAATTAAAAAAGGGAAATTAAAACGACCAGGAAAGAGGGAAGAAATAAAGTATGTGTGCAACTCTGCCCAGTCACTCCATCTTCCGAGGCAGATCCTCGTGTCACTTAGTGACACGACAGGCACTGGGTTCTGCCCACTGTCTTCCCAGAAGCTCTTTGGTCTCCTGTCTGCATTTGGCAGCAATTGGTCTCCCTAAAGGAACAGGAGGAACTGGGGCCTCTCCCATGCCAAGAAGCATGCCCAGTTGAGGTTCAGTGTGGACACAGGAAGTATTGCACAGGGTAGCAGGGTTTGGGAAAGTTATGGAAGGTGGAGTATGAACAGATTTACACCAGGAGTTGTGAACAGGCCTTCAGTTTGCGCTTAGACACAAAGATCTATAGCTCAAGCTGCTCAGCAAACCTCATCCAAGGCTTGAACATGCAACATGGCCCTCTCTGAGATGGTACCAGCACTTGCAATACACACTTTAAGATCACAGTATGGGGTGGGCAGCCTATAGAGATGGAGCAATGTTGGATGCAAATGGGCAGAGGATCAAAAGGAGAACCCAGGTGACGGTACCCAAATCCAAACAAAGGGAAACAGTGATGAAGTAAAATTTTCAAGTAGAATTTTCTGGCTCATTTCTTCAGTCTCATATTTGTTCTCTGCCCCAAGCGTATGTTCTGGCAGGAACCTTCCTTCCCAGAACGCTGCCTGCATCTCATTACTAATGCATCTCCCTCACACCGAGCCTTTTTTCTTCTTAATGAAAAATTCTTCATTAACAGGAAAACGCCTAATGATCTATTTTTCTTCAGAGGTGAGCCAAATCTGCATATTTGATACTTTACCTAACGTGAGCCATTTATATCAACTATGGCTTTCAATTTCTCCCCATCGTGACATAGGCAGCTTCTTCAAGACAGTACAGCAATCATTTCAGTCCCCAAAGAACACAAAAAGGAATATATTTGATTAATACTTGAGGTACAGTAGCATTCAGTGCAACTACAGCAATGAGTGGAGTTTATAATTCAACAAAGTCAGATACATTTTTAGTCAATAAAGCTAACGTAGGAAGAGAGGATATCATGTTCTAGGAAAACCTAATTAGTAATTGTCAAACCAATAATGATACAGGACTGGTTATTCCAGAAAGGGAGAACATAGTAAGCAGCAGCCAAAAACAGAAGAGACTAGGCAGATCCATTATGTTATCTCTTCCATTCTATCTCTAAACAGAGTGCTGTTCAGAGCCCTGATGCACACAGGAAATAGTCTTCTTAATTTCCACACACTTCTGAAAATAAATCTTTCTGGAAAAAAATTCAGCAGGAAAATTCTGGCACTCCTCAAAGCACGTCCTACATTCTGTAAAATTACGTATGTGATGAAATGGTTCAAATCCTGGCCCAAACAGAGACTGGAAAACCTGACCTACACCGTAAGCTTTCAAATTCATCTGTTGAAAATAATTATTCTTATTTGCAAAACTCAAAGATATTTTAAGACAAAATACCAACACTAAAAAGGCAAACTGGAAAGAAAAAGAAAATAGCACAGTGGATATCAGCATGACACTGATAAAGCTCTGTTGTATCAGTCTGACCACTTGTCTTGAAATATGGGATGCAAATAAGTGGTAGGCTACCATTTAGTTCTACTCCTCATCATCAGTCTCTCCCTGTGCCATTAAGACATACATCAGTGTATGCTATACTGAAATTTATAGATCTGTAAATCTGTATCAATACTGAAAAAATATTGTGGTTTTATGTTGCCTTGATGCAGGTATTAAATCAGACTACAACAATCCCATGAGCTGATGTATTCAACAGTCGTTAAACAATAAAGAGAGCTTCTACAGTTCACCGTCTGCAGCTCTTTTCCTATTTCTCTCTATACGATGGTAAAAAATAGAGGAAAGTTAAATGCCTCCATGTCTGCTGAATTGGTCTACACCAGAAATGTCCTCCTGACAGGATCCAAAGAATGCCACTGGCATTTATGCCACGAGCTGATCGAGGTCTTCATGGTCTTTAAATGCCAAATGAAAGAGGCCATGCTCTAGACTAAAAATAAACAACTCCTATCAGTCTATCTCCAATTCACATGGATGGTCTGATGGAAACATTTCAATTTTGTGGTGTGACAGCTGTGCATGGTCAGCCAGAACATGCTTGCCCTTGACGTGGCTATCACCACCACTGCTGAAGCGCACCACACACCACCTCTCTGTACTCACACCCACTGGCTGGTCTCCATAAACATTCAGCAAGCATCCATGAATGTCAATGGGTGCTATTTTTTCCTGCATGGCGGAATTCAATGACACACCTTTGTCTGCACTTCCAAGTCATACACCTGTCTGACAGAATGCCCCTCTGCTGCCATCTGTCACACAGCAACAAAATACAACAGAAAACTGGTGGGAAAGTACAACCTCTACTGCCATACCACCAAGATGCACCTCCGATGTTGAGGGCCAACAGAATAAAGTAGAAGGCATTACTTTTGGAGAAGCCTCATATATGATTGCTTTGTAATGCTCTCTGACCATAAGACAATTAAAAATGAAGTTTTTGAGAAAAGCACAAAATACACCTTAAGTATATCCAACATTTTCTCTCATTTCCTTGCAAAATGTAGCACCTGACAGATGAGTATTCCAGGTATAACATAAAAAACAAAAGTTATGTTAGATAAAGTTTCTATGGAAATCTAGAAGTTGGATTCCCTAATTTTTATCCAGTTCAATTTTAATTTGAGCTTCAGCAATTGTCCGTATGCTTGATGATACAAATTTAGTTCAGGGAAATAGTTTAACTTTGAGCAAGGATTAAAAAACAAGCAGCTCAAAATAATGCAATTTCCAAAATACTGCACCTCTTACAAGCCAAAATAGCACATAAAGATATCTATAACACCTTTCAACACTGACGATTTTCATCTAAGATGCAACGAAACAAAAATAAACATTGGAATTTTCTGTAAGAAGGCAAACCATTACCACCTTTCTATTTGTTTCTACAGCATTACTCATCCAGGACTTTTGCACAGACTTGGAAGTTTCAAATCTAGCTGCCAGGGCTAACAAGTACAGAAAATATTAAAGATTAGGAAATACCTTTCTATGGCTATTCCAAGGGATGAAGTGCTACCATGTAATCCCCCATTGTTCAGCTGAGTCTGAGAGCAAAGGCATCACAGAAGCCAGGCAGGGAAAACTAAGGATGCTATGGCTCTCGACAATGTTGTTCTCCCTAAGTAAGGGTTCTAGCACTTTCATTTTTCTTCCTCACAGCTGCAACACAGGTCTGAGCTGTTTATTAAAAGTCAAGCCTATCTATTTCCCCAAGTATTGCATTTATCATACATATTTTTGACAACACTTGTGTTTAATTGTATCATGAGTACTTCAGAGTCAAACTGGGTCAAAAGAAACAGTCCTGCTGTCACATATTTAACTTGAGTATTACTGCAAAAAATAATAATAAAAAAAAAAATCTGACAGCAATGATCAAAATAAAGACATTAAAATCACTGTTAATCACGGGTAGAAGCATACAGTTCCCCTATAGTTTTGAGCGTACCATCAATTAACCTATTTTATATTGAATCTAATCACTGGGTTGATTCACATCTAAAAATGCACCAGGGCTAAGAAGGACGGTTCCTCTTTGCTGTGCAGACAGCTTTCCTGCTCTCTGTCTTCAGGGAATCCTCTGACTGGTGTCTCCACATTTCAGATTCAAAAAGAGATTTCAAATAATTTTCTGGCAGTTCTCCAGTATTAACTATGACAACATCAATTGAGCAGAGAAATGCCAGATTCCATATCGCCTCTGAGAGGGTGGGATTGACAGTACTTTGTCAATGCCCGTCCTCCTCCCTGCTTTTATTACAAATAAGTTTTATACCTATTTTCCTAACAAAATTTGATTTTGTCAACATATCCAGTGGGCTTACAATACAGCTATTGTTGCTGGAAATATCAGCCCTTCAAATGTGATTCTTGATGTAGCTCTTATAGGATATTGAGAAATAGCCAAGTAAATTTATTCTTTGTATCTAAATGTCACTTTAGGTATAAAAAATATTAAATATCATGAACAGAAGTATGTGCATTGTATATCTAATGTGATGACTAGGATAAGAAATAAAATTAAATCTCTTCCATACAAGACTATAGTACCCAACGTTAGCAGAGGATGTCAATAGCTCCTCTACAAATGGAAATGTACCCCACAGACAAAAATAATTTTATAAGATCCTTTATTGTAATCACAAACCAAGAAACATAATGAAATCAAGATGTTAGAGTTTAAAACACAATACACTGGGAGCTACCATGAGCCTTGTGTAAGGGTGATTTTAGAGAAGGAGTATCACCAAGTGAAATTTTATCTTACACCACCAGTATAAAAACTGTATTCTTCATGAGATGGCTTTCAGCAACCCTTCATCTGAATTCCTCCACAGAAGTCAACAGTGCCTCTGTTTATGGAAGCTGAAGAAAGATCAGCGAAAGCAACTTTGCATGCATAAATAATTGACTAAAACACAGAAAAGAGGAAGCTGGAATAAGTGGTCAAAGTTTGCACAGCGGAGTCAGCTCACAAAGGGAGACCTGCTATTCAACAGACTCATAATTAAGGAAAAGAAGAAAGGGACTTCTCATGGTCGATGCTAAGACAAGACAGCGAAGATGAGGACCACCTGTAAAGATCTGCAGATGGACCTCCCATGTTTCAGTGAGTGAGCAATCAAAGTGATAGATGAAATGCAACAAAATTAATGTAGAGTGATGCAGCCCTGGAAAAACAATCCTGGCTTTACATACAAAATGCTGGGCTCTGAGCTGAATATTAACATGCAGGAATGATAACGTGGTGCTGCAACTATCAGTTCCGTGACAAAATCGGCTCAGACTCCTTGACAATCATATATACATTGACCTAATTAGAGAAGAAATAGAAAACACACAGAAAATTTGTCACCATATAAAACCCACAGTGTGCAGTTCTTAAACATAATTCTGATGCCTCTAAGCTCAAACAGCATATGACAGACACATGGAAGGTTCAAGGAAGGGCTAAGACTTTTCAGTCAGGAGACAGATGCCTCAGAAGAGGGAAGACAGAGGTCTGTGAAATACGGAGTGAGGTGGGAAGAGGGAATGGCCAGCCTGCTGCTTCTGCTCCTCTCAGGATCAGAGCTACATAGGAATTGGATGGAGATTCAAAACGAGCCCTCCCTGCCATTTTCCTTAATATCTGGGTATCCAAAGTTCATGTAGGTCTAAAGAGAGACACCAGAAGTGGGA
>JAOWBP010003659.1:3063191-3074357 GCA_028571105.1 Tragopan temminckii | reverse complement strand
TCAGTTTCTCTAATCGATTTGCTGAAGTTTTTACTCAGTTCCACCCACAGATTCTAAGGCCTATTTCTCACCCTTCGGTGAGCAACAGGAACAGGAGGGCAAGTGTCACTTCGTGCAATGCCCAGTGGCACACTTCTGCAGGTCTGTGCCAGGCTGCTCTATGCACCCTGAGCAAGCAATTCAAATCATGGGACTCGGGAGAGCAGAGACAAAGGAGAACCATGAATTTTAGAACCACAAAAGCAAAATTCAAATGGCAATTAAAATTCATTATACTTTAATGAAGACCTTAAAGTCACCTATGATAATGGTTTCGAAACAGGTTTTTTGAAACTTTTAAATTGATGTTGACAGTGCCTGCCTCTCATACACACACATTTTCCAACCCTATGTTGGCCCCACAAGACCTGCTTCCCATTTCAAATAGTTTCATTGTTCAGGGACCATTTAATCAGCACATACAACCTCATATTCTGAAAAATGCTATCTTGGTTGCAACACTAACTCATAGAATGGCTTTGGTTGGAAGGGACCTTAACCACCATCCAGTTCCAACTCCCCTGACATGGCCAGTGTTGTCAAGCACTAGATCAGGCTGCCCAGGGACCCATGCAGGCTGGCCTTGAGCATCCCCTCCAGGGATGGGGCATCCACAAGCTGTCCAGCAAGCCTGTGCCAGAGCCTTACCACCTTCTCAGTTAAAAATTTCCCCCTAATATCCAGCCTAAATCTCTCCTCTGCACTCACACCAACAGCTTCACCTCTTCCTTGCATGGGGGGGCCAGGCCAGGCAATACTACAGATGGAACCTAACAAGGGCACAGCAGAGGGGGACAATCACTTCCCTTCTCCCTGCTGCCTCCCCTTTTTTGACGGATGGAGTTGGCCATCTGGCCTGCAAGAACACACTGCTGGCTTGCAACACACTTTTCATCCACCAGGACCCCAGGTGCTACTTCACGGGGTTGCTCTCAAGTTCTTCTTCCAGCCTGTACATGTATCAGAAATTGCCACAGCCCATCTTGAAGCTGGTCCTGTTGAGCCTCATTAGGTTCACATGGGCCCACTTGCCAAGCTTGCCCAGGTTCCTCTGGATAGCATCCCTTTCTTCTGCCACGTCAATTGCACCACACAACTTATCATCAGCTGCAAGCTTGCTGAGGATGCGTTTAATCCATGTCCACATCATAGATAAAGCTGTTGAAGAGCATCGGTCCCAAGACAGAACCCTAAGGAAGACCACTCATCATCAGCCTCCTGGACACAGAACCATCAAGCCCAGCGCTCTGGGCTTACAACCAATTCCTTATCCATCAGATAGTCCACCCTTCAAACCTGCATGTCTCCGACTACGAGATAAAATTGTGTTGCAGAACCATGTCAAAGGCCTTACACAAGTCAAGACAGACAACACCTGTTGCCTGCCCTTTGTCCACCAATGCTCTCACTCCATCACAGAAGGCCACCACACTCGTCAGGCATCATCTCCACTTGGTGAAGCATTAAAGAGCTGCCAGTCCCAGTCCACTCCTCTGATTCCCAGGGAATCTCATCCAGTAATGCCTTAAATAGCCTGGAGTTTTTTCTCCTGAAGAGTCAAGTCCTGGTTTTGCTTTCTGCCAGCCTGTCTTCCTCAGGATCACAGACTCAACCACGGTCATTACAGCCCAGAGTGCCTCCAATCTTACCTTTTTTGTCTAATACCTGGACCAGAGTTCTCAGTGCACTCCAGGAGTCTTTAGGATTGTTTGCAGCCCCACATGCTGCTTTCTCAGCAAACATCCTGGTGGTTTAAAATCCCCCATCAAGATGAGCCTGCATGCACAATGCTTCCTGAAGTGTTTTTTACACAAAATATTGTCCTCTAAATGAACTTTGCTCATTATAATCTCATTATGACCTCATTATAAAACAAAAACACAGCTCCATTGCAAAAGCTACCCGCTTCCAAGGCGCAACCAACCCTGACTGAGCTTGCACTCTGAATTTTTAGTCCATACATTTAAAAACAAGGTGAGGTCATTATGCACCAATCATAAACAAAAGTAAGTATAAATAGAGTCACTCAAGCTCCACCTGAAAAATAAGAGAGGGGGGATGTCAGGGAAGATACTATCACAGATGACTTGGGAGAACACCACTGGCTTCTGAGAGCAGTCAGTGGCCTGAGCATCTCCTCCCCTGCATGGGGACACCTGTTGGGTAAGATTTGCACACTGGCTTTATCTAGAGTTATCCCATAATTTAATGCACTGTAGTTGATCGTATTACTCATGTTCTTGGTTAACCTCACATGCTTTGCAGACTGTATTTATAACTGGAAGTCCAAAAGAACTTGCAATCTGTTGCTTTAATAAACTGTACTACTCACTAATCTATGGGAGTCTCCATTGGGCATGGCCCAGCCTCCTTATGAGCGGCCATGGGAGCCCATTTGAATACCTCTAGATGAACTGGGCAGTGTGTTATTTTTGAATCTCTAATTGTGGTAGTTTGTATACTGAATATAACCCGATTTATAGCACTGGGCATCATTCCGGATCTAAGCTCAGCTGCCTCCAGTCCCTTCTGATACCTGAGGACAAGCTGTAACACAAGGGGGTTTATTTTCTGCCAAACTTCTTTGCCCTTTAATGTGGCAGTGGGTCAGAAAGCACAACACCCAGCTGAAGGAAGGAAGGCAAGTTAAGAAGGAACTTACCAAAATCACTGCTTAGGCAAACAACTGCGATCCCATGTGCAAGTAGTTTATTAATAGAGATCCAACTTAGGACTGCTGCTACAGCTCACTCCAACGCCCCACAGAAATTATTTCAAACTACACTGGCATATAAACAACATGCTGCATCTTACAGACAGTGAATGCCAACCTTTCTAAAGATTTCCACTGATGGAGAAAGCAACATCTTGTCACTAAGCTGACTAGGTGACTATTTTAACCTAACTTAAAAAATACGGACTATATTCGTATGTGAATTTCTACACATTCCACTTGCCAGTCCTTCACAAGCCTTATTCCACTAGATTAAAGAGCACTTCAGTATACCATTACACACACTGATCTAGACAGAAGTTGCATTAAACAAAGTGTTAAAACACTGACTTTAACCAAAAGTACAATTCATTTTTCCCTGCTAATCACTTCTGCAGTTCCTTCCTGCACCATTTTTTTCTTTTTTCCAAATACTGATACTCAAAGCAGATTCTCCAGCCCAGGAATGATCTGACCAGTACTTCATATAGAACTAAGGTCCTTTTCCAGAAGTTCAGGCTGATATTGTTCTATATTCATTATTATTGGTCTAAATTTATTATTATGTATAAGCACCAGATGGAACCAGAACTGGCTTCTGCATGCAATAACCCAACACTGAATCATCCCTCCTGCACTGAAGGGTTCCAATGACAGATGAAGCCTGAAGTTATGAACTAAAGGAATACCATGGAAAATTTACAAGAATGTTCCATAAATTATGAGAATGTGTGTATTTGTTTTTCAAGTGAAAAACCCTACAAATGATGGAAAGACACAAAAAACAAGCAGCATCTAAGAGCAACAGACAAAAAAAATCCGTCTCAGGCATAAAACTGCTGTGAGACAACTGCTGAGTGTGTGTACGTATATATAAACATATGTAACAAAAAGCAAGGAAAGTTCCAACCCCTGTGATTGTGTGATTCTGTAATTAGTTTGGATGTGTAGAAACTGTGGGATCTGAGCATGATCTAAATGGTATGGAGCAAGGGGTGGATATTATCTTAGTTTCAGCTGGGACGGAATTGTTTTCTTCAGAATGCTTGGTATGATGCTGTGCTTTGGTTCTAGGAGAAAAACAATGCTGCTAATACACCCATGTTTGTAGCTGCTGCTAAGAGCCAAGGCCACGCACAGCGGAGAGCCCAGGGAGCTGGGAGGGAACAGAATGAGGAGGGCTGACAAAGTGTCCAAAGGAATATTCCATACCACATGACATCAGGCAGAAGGAGTCTTGAAGAAGGTGGGAGTTCATTTTTCTCTCCCTTCTGCTGTTCAGAGGCCAGCTGGGCACTGGTTGGGAGGTGGTGAGCAATTGCTTGTGCATCACATGTTATATACACATACATACTCCAATGTAATTTTTTTTCCTTTTCTCTCTCTTAGTAAATAGCTTTATCTCAACCCTCAGACAGGCATAAGAAATGTAGCAGTTGATACCCCTACCTGATAGTAAATTTCACTTAGTCAAAAAGACCAGAAACCATAGAAAGAACAGGACAATTAGTCAAACTGGCTCAGTTCTGTTAACTTCACAGATGGAAATGCGCTGTGTGTGCGCCACTTGATCCACGTTTTCCTGCTGTAGAGACTAGAATGGCTTCAGCAAAGGATAGCTGACTTAGCTCATCACGTGTACTTGAAAGAAGTAACTTCTAATCTCACACACAGAGAAACACATGGGGCAGGTCCTGCACCGATGGCCCATTTAACAGCTGGGAATTGAGAGAAGCATTGCTTCATTAACAGGCAGCATCCCTCCCACCAAACGCAGAGCTTAAGCAGCTTAAGCACTTCTCGGTGATCAGCTGTGAGGCCTAAACCACAAGCATTTCAATGACTTTTCCCTTACCACAACAGCCTAGTTTTTAGAAGTGAACAGCAAGTTTCTTGCTATTGTTGGAACATGTGTAATAATCACAGTTACTCTTTGCCAAGGGCAATATTCATAGTCTGAAACACAGCCTTCCTGTGAATTAGGTGGTAATTGAATTCTTCTTGGCTTATTTATGTTCTTCCCTATTTATTTATGTTAGAACATTACCAGCGTGAGTAATTCATCACAGTTTGAGCAGTGCAGCCTGACAGAATAAGGACTCGTGGACAAGAATATAAGCTATAACAGACTGACACATACCAGCTCCAGGACAGGGCTATTCTTAGCTCCAGTCTGAGCGTCCCCAAACAAAGCACAGGGATCTAGGACAAACCTTGCACTGCAGGGCAAGAAAGAGCCCTAAGCTTTTTCTATTTCCACTTAACCAGTGATGATATTAACTCTCTTACATCCAGGACAGAAGCAGCCCTGTATTCAGGCAGAATCCATACCAGGTGTCACAGACAGGTGGTCACAAAATGTGCTGCCCCTTTTACTGCGTGTTTGCAGTCAAGCAATAATCCCAGAGACCAACAGCTTCCACTGCCCAAGCAGACTTCAGCTAGCGATGAGCGAGTCCAAACTTTCACCAAGTCTGACGCTTGCAAACCATCCCAGTTGTTATCCTTCCTTCAGAAGGAGGAAAAATGGAAAAGGACGTAAGCTACTGTCTGCCCCAACAGTGATCTGGACACAGAAATGGGTCTCCCATGTCCTTTGGTCTGCTCTCCCACTCCTTTGCAATTTCGTGTCTAGTTTCAGTACTGTGAAGCTTCTGAAATTACATGTTCTTTAAATTATCTTCTCTAAGACAGATCTCTGAAGATGAGAGCAATAAGCGAAGTGAAAAACAGAACTTGAAAGTGCCACACTGAGCAAATATTTATCACATTCCAGTAATCAATGCTGCAACAAATTCTTCTGAGCTGAACACCATGTGTCTATTTGCTGGACTAAATATGGATCCCAATTATGGCACCGATACTATTTACATGCCACAGAGAGAAATAAATTATTAAGGGAAATGTTTGATATTCTCCAAGCACTGGCTGTTTCTGCTCTGCTATGAAGAAGGCTTGTGTTAGTTCTCAAAATAGGTTCGAGATTCCTGACAAAACTGAAAAGGTAATAAAAACATTCAAACAAAATTAGGAAACAACAGAACTAATGCAGAAAGAGAACAATAAAGCATGTTCCCCATGACTTCTACAAACCAGAGCACACAGTAGCACACAGTTTGTGGTATCTACTACTAAAGTTGAGTTTATTCTCAGCTACAGCGCCTCACACCTACAGCTCAATACTGTGTACCCAAAACGGAGTAATTATTTCCTAATTATCGACAACTTTTCAACATTGAGGGACATGTCTCCAGCATTACAACAGCTGAGCAGCTAAGGATACAGAGCATTTGGGAAGTTATTCACAGGCCCAATTACAGCCAGACTCATTCCCACATTTCAGAACAAAGCCTTCCAACTACCCTTCAGGGCTCAGGCAAGGATAAATAACAACAAATAAAGAACGGGCATTTTATCCTAACCACTACGAACTGATGGGAAGCAGTTTCAAAGATTTAATATTTGCTATTAAAATCTCTCCCAAAGTTCATTAATGAAATACAGTAATCTTAAACACCACATAATGCTTTGCAATATCAGCTATTTAACGTTTGCAAGAAAAATTCATCAAGAGGAAGCGTTCTGAGCATACATATGCAGCTCCTGCTTACTTTCAGCACAAAGCACCAGCTTCATGTGTATTTAAGTTTAAAATGGGAACACAGATCTCCATCTGCCTAGAAAGTGCAGTCCATCTGACAGATTCTGTAATTCTAAGGATGCTAAAATTCTTCTAAATTTACAATTTTCATCAACTCAAGGGAAAAATTACAGAAATTATATATATATATACACACATATATATAAGGTCACTCTGAAAGTAATGCCTCCTATTTCTTTCTAAAGTTACAACAGATACAAACAGCACAATAACACTGAGAGAGCAAGTTCGCAGCTACAAAACACTGTTTCTCAGCATGGCCATCACCGTGAGCTGTGCATTTTGGCCAGTGATGAACAAAAGCCCGAGTGCCACACTCATAACAATCTGCCCCAGTGGAGGTGACTCACCATCCACCACTGCTGAAATGCACCACCCATGCCATCCTTATGCTCACACCCACTGTTTGGCCTCCATAAACATTCTCAAATACTGATGAATGTCAATGGGAATTCAGTTCTGCACCTCTTGCTGCCATCTGTCAACAAAACGTAAAGGAATTTCGTTGGAAAGGTTCAACTTCTACTGCCATCTGACGTCATGAGCCAACGGAACAAAACAGGAGACGCTGCTTTCACAGGAGCCTGTGTGTATTTTAGAATGAAATCCGAAGTGCATCAATAAATTATGTTTGAAATAAACTACAATTCATACTGCTTTTCGACCCATAACTGTATAGTTTTTATTCTTCTCTAAAATTATCCTCCATTTCTGATGTGGAAAAATGAAAGCTCACACAAAGACTTGCGTAAAAAAAGAAAGAAACAAACAAACCCTTGTGTTCTTTCTCATCTCGTGCTCATTCTCATCTCATAAAACATTCCAAGGCTTTCCACTTGTGAGAAGCTTCTTAAGAAGGGTCTCAACCCTCCTTATCTTTCTAATCATCAACTTAAAATTCCATTTTATGATGTATTCTCATTACTAGATAGTAAGATTTCTCCAGATTTACTGGATCAGTCTCAAAACAAAAAGCCAAGCAAAGCGTTCATGACTGCACAGGATGATAACAAAAGAAACTATCAGATAGGGCTGTACTTAAGTTTATCTCTGATTTTTTAAGCCACTTTAACTGATAGCCCACCCCACATGAGACTGAAGAGCTGATGCCATCCCCCTTGGTGCCACAGCTTGTCCACAAGGGACAGGGACACTGCACCAGCAGAGCAGTCTGCTGTGTGCTGGGGTTGATGCCGGTTCTGACCCAGTTCCTTGGTGCCCCAACCAGGCAGCAGTAACCTGTATACACAGGGCAATCCTGAACTGCTCCACTGCCCAAAGTGTTCCCCAAATACACACCTGCATTCCTCCCTGGACACGCTGTTGGCTTTAACATAATTTTGTTGTGTGGGTATTTTCCCCCACCATGACAAAGGGAAGCCTTTTCAGTATCTGAAAGACACATGGTGTTAAAGACAGACTATGTGATTTCCTTCCTATTGCATTCGGCAAAAGAACCATCTTCCAGTGCATCAGCTTTAAATGAGCTGGTTCCTGCATACAGCACTGCAGCCACTTCACAGCAGCTCCAAGATCAATTTTTGCATGCAATTATTAATAGCAGGCAATGCTGACAGTTACTCATTTTGTAGCCTCTGGGGAAAATTTCTTTTGGGCAAAAGCTCCAAACGTTGCTGAAAAATCTGAAAAAGTGCACAGCATGAAAATATTGAACTTGCTTCTCTTTTTGCAAACAGACTGAATGGAATTATCAAGGACTCCCACCGATGAGAAACAACAGGTTGTCACATACAATGCCACGGGATACCAAATGCTAGCAACAGAAGAAAAAGAAATCAGCTGTTCACTTTCACTGCTTGAAGATGTGGAAGTCGCGGAAGAGAAAAAGCAGTGAGAATTTTAGCACAGTTTGTTTGCAGTGGAATTAAAATAAAATTTCATTAAAATCAATGAAAGCCCAAAATAGACAATGAGGAACCCAATATAATTATCACCTAAGCATGGTCCTTCAACAGCATGCTGGGAAAGCTAAAAAGATAAGTACAGTTGCTAAAGAAAAACATTTTGGGAAAAGCCTGGTTAGAAAATGGTGGAGATTAATGCACATCTGCCTGAGCGCCTGGGATATGGGCACGTGGCTCAGAGCAGCCCTAACACCACCACCTGAAGGCCATCACCACAGCTATGGCAGCAGAGCCAAAACCTCCTCAGCTGCACATTTATGACCTGTGAAGTTGGAATTAACTTGATGTCCTATGGAAGCATTTTATAGAAACCTCCCTGGTTTTAACACAGCAGTTAAAACTACAGAACTTGCACCGGGCGAAAAAATAAATTACACTTGTTAACTTCTCCTCTGGGAACCATAAGATCTGGCGCACAATTTGGGCCTGATTCTTGCCCAGTGAAGAAGAGTTCTTGCAGCAGCAAATCAAGAGAGGGTGGGAGGGATGAAAAATTCAGTGCTATGTTAATGAAGCTTGAGCTCCAGAGGTAGAGGGAAAGAAAAGTCTGTGTAAATGCTTCATTTCCTTGTTTGTGTTTATAGGCAAGGCTAAGAGAGGAGCCAAGAGTGGAGGTAAACCTCCACTGCACCTCCTGCAGTGCAGTGGGACTGCAGGAGCTTTTCCCCTCCTGGTTTCCGAGCACAAATGTAAGCCACAAGGCCGTCAGGACAACTCCCAGAAGTTACAGCTGGCTACAGAGAGCACTGTTAGACTGACTGCTGTTCTTCAGGCTTCCTTCTGCACGTAGCTCATGCACATTCAGATCTTCAACTGTTCCCAAAGGGAGATTTTCCCTTTCCCTTTATGTAACTCCACCAGACACCGCAGTGCTCGTGGTAAGAACCTCTGGCCTGCTCGCCCTTATCCAAGCCTCTTGAGGTTTTCTCCTCTATTATGGAAAAGTATGTAAATGTACCCAGAGCAGTCGGAGAAAGGAGCTAGAAAGGATCCACGAAGAAACCATGCATGATACATGTTAATAGTGTTTAATAGAAAGGAAGAAACAGGTTTCTCTTTTCCCCTGCTCTCTGAAGCCTCTAGGCCATCACTGTCAGGAATATAGAATTGCTTGCTTATCTTAATCCCCAAAAGAGACAGAGGAGTTTTTAGCTTTCTTTCTGCGAATAAAGGCAGTCTACTGGAGGCATTTCCCAGTAGGATCTCTCAACCTGTCAGAGGCCACAGCATCCTTTTACCGCCGTATCCCAACGCTACAGTGAGCCTTTCCCCTGTTGCTTAATATTCTCAGGGTTCACATTCTTCTCGGGTCACCTCATGCTCATCCCCTAACAATAAGTTATCCCCCTCTTCTTTCCTTTACTTATATATCCTCTGTAATACAGATTGAGACTTCGTTGTTTTACCCAAGCACTGCTATCTTTGTATTCCATTTGACGAAGTCCTTTCCTCTTTGTTCTGTCAAGCACTCAAGACTTACAAACAGGTGCTAAGCTACCATCTCCTGCAATACACCTGCAAGACAAGTTTGTTTAACCAGTTCTTCTCAGTCTCCCCTCATCAGCTTTATCTTGTTCTGCAAGGACACCCTATCCTTCCTTTGTTCATCCCCATTTCAGCTTTTCTTACTTTGCAAGGACGCCTTATCCTTTCTTTGTTCATCTCATCATCAACTGGAAATAACTCGGAGAAAAAGATAAAGGATGACTTCCTACAAGGGGGATGGTTACAGAACATCAAACATCCTTGAAAGAGTTCATCAAGATCAGTTTGCTGTCCAGACACCCAAGCACTGCTGTGTTTACCCAAGTACTTCTCTGGCCTGATGCTCTGCTTTCTACAAAATAAGACAGCTTTGCCTTTTAAAAACAGATTATGCAGTAAGAAAAACACATTAAATTTGCGTCTGCAACCTGGCAGACCAGGAAGGCCTGCCCTAATAAATAACGATTTTGCCACTGCTGTCAGAAACCATTAACTGATTGTTATCCTAACAATGCAAGGTTCAAATTAAAGTAGTCAAACTGAGAAAAAAAAATCACTAAGCATTTAACATAAAAACTGACAGTGATTTACATAACAATAAACTGGTTGTATGTGCAAAGTGAAACAGCCAAGAGCTGGAAGTTAAACACAGCTGGGACTCATCCTCCTTTGCCAAGATGCCATTTCTCATAATACTTCGACTATAATTAAAAAATATATAAATATACATACACACATACATATATATACACACTACTGGGTCAAATGTGATTGGAACAATCCCACGATTTCAAAGCCTATGAATCTGAAAAAGATACATTAAAAGATTAAGTGCAAAAAAATCATCATATAAATCCCATTTCCACAGACAGAGCAAAGTTAGAACCTCAGGGTGGAAGAGGGAAGAGAAGGAGGAAGACTACAGAGGAAAGAAACCGGGCAGAAACATCACTTTTGCTACTAACAAAAGTGAGCAGGAGTCCCGTACAAGCCTGAGACGTACACTATGCACTTATCTGCAACTGAGCCTACAGATCCTCAAAAGAATGTTTGAATGCTGTGTACCATAACACTGCACTCTGAGAACCCCCATTTTCTGGGGTTGGATCCCCATGAACCTACATTATGTTGTTAACTAATGAATCATAAAATCCTAGAATGGCCTGGGTTGAAAAGGACCACAGTGACCATCTAGTTCCAACCCCCTGCTATATGCAGGGTCACCAACCACCAGACCAGGCTGCCCAGAGCCACATCCAGCCTGGCCTTGTTGGAAATATCCAAATAATTTTGTCAGGACGGGATCTCTGATAAAAGCAGATTTTATTCGCGATTGCAATGGC
>JAOWBP010003659.1:3044337-3061374 GCA_028571105.1 Tragopan temminckii | reverse complement strand
ACCCAGCCACGCTGACTGTCAAGTGAAATGCCACATTACCCAAAACTGTTCTGAAGACTCTTGGAAGGCCAGTAAGGATATCCAAATGCCAGCAGCAACCAGGTAAGCCCAGCAAAGGCAGCTGTAAGAACAACCCTTCTTTGGATGCTCAGCCTTTTGAAGTAATCAAGGCTTCACTCGGCCAGAAGGGGCTTTATTTATATTATATTACTATAGCAGAGATGTTATGAACACATAATCTGCCTTTGTCCTTCTCCTAAGTAATATATTCAGCTCCCTGGACCACCCCGGCCTCTCCCTTTATTGTCACATTAAGGCCTGGATCATCTTCCAAAACATGGGCAGTCTTGAAATATGACAAACTGGAACGTATTCTGAGAAGAAAAACACATCCAGGTGTTTCAGCAGCTTCAGTTACAGTACTCCAAAATGAACACATCCATCCAAACTGGAGAACTGCCAAGCAGCCTTTAAGCCCAATTAATGAGAGGCTAGCATGCCAAGAAGTTTGTTGAGTCTCCTGAGAGCAAAACACCAGCTAGTCCTTTAAGCAACCTCACCTCCATTTCATACGCAGTGCTCTGCAAAGCAACCAAGGCCTCGTCCTTGCCACTGCTAACACCAACTGCCTCCACTCACCACACCAGCTGAGAACTACTGCAGTGACTCAGGGCTGCTGTCACAACACGACTGCTGCCATCCCCTGCAGCTACAGTACAGCCACCACAAATCACAACTGCTGCTGGAAACAAATGCATTGTAGTCAAGTTTCAGAATACAACTGGTTCACTGGTGGTGGCTTTTTTTCCCTTTAAGAGTATGAATCCAATGGGGCAGAATTAAATATTACCTATTTCTGAAGGATACACAGCAGTCCTGGGCACTGTGGGTCTCCATGCTGTGGTCACCTCGTTCTCCTTCACAAAAAGTATTTCTCTTTCAGAATAAACAGCAAACTTAACGGACAGAAAAGACAACACTAATTATCTTTGCTACCATCTTGAAAATAGCCCCAGACACTCACAAAGCAGCGAAAGCAAGCGTGTCAGAGGAATACAACAGCAGCTTTTCTTATTCAAACTGAAAATAACTTTGGGGAGTAGTTTAAGCCCTTCAGATAGCAGTGGTTATCTGAAAATGTGGGCATTCCTCTGGCTCGTAATTACAGTATTTATTTCTTTCACTTCTCAGAAGTACCTGCCAAGAGGGTTCTTTCAGACTATGCTGTCAGAGCTTTGCACATCCTCCCACTTAAAGAGCATGGCTATTTGGCTCTGAACTTTTTAATTTTCTTAAGCACAATGTTTTTCTTCCCTATACTGCCAATCTGTACTGTTTGCTGCTGATTTTTTTGTATGTTTGTTTTTAATGGAAACGAGACAGCTACAAATGCATGGTAGCTACAAGAATGACTTCACACAGGACAGTTTTCCTTGATAAAATTTTTCACGTAATTTGTCAACTATTTACTCCAATATGACACATAATCTCAGTGAAAGTCTTTTTTATGAAAACAGTGCTCAAGAAGCCATCTGAAGTTAATAATAAAGAGCCTGACATCTTCGCATTCGGCCAGAACCCGACCTTGAAATACAGTCAGCGTCAAAAGCACTTCTCCTCTGAGCTAACGCAGGATTTCCAAAGCCTCTTACCCTGAGGAGCCTTCACTGGTTCGCAGAGCAGTTATCAATGATGATTTTCAACAAGGACCTCATGAACACACTTCAGTCATCATTAAACATAATTTACAAGAGCGACAGGCACAGAGACCGCCTTTATCCATCTGAGCAATGCATTGCTAAGAAGCACTGAAATTTACTGGGGCAAAAGGAGAACGGCAATTAAAAGCACAGCAAAATCGTGAGGCAACATCTGGTGCTAAGATTAGGCCTCGGTGTGGTGACGGATGCTGCCCTATGCAACATGACCTGAACACAGATAAGCCAATAACCAGCGGCCTCACCTTAATCCTTGCTTATAAAATGCATTTCCCTGATCTTGCTTCTGCTCCAGTTCCACCTGGAGCATCCCCTGCCCATTCCTCAGAGCTCTCCCCAGCCTTCTGGTCTCATACAGAGCTGGAGAGGTTAATCTGCTCTAACAGACTTCAGGAAAAGCTTTTTGGTACAAGTCCATAAAACTACTTCCTTGACACGGGCTGCGTCTGATCCCAGCATGCATTACATTCCAGCTTCCTTCCACCTCCATTCAACCTGAAATAAATTACAAAGCGTGCAGAATGAGGACGTCCTTTACTATTACAGTGGAGGAGGAAAAAAAAAATTGCTTTTTTCTTTTAATTTAAGGGGATGTTTCCTTTCTGCTGACACATTTTGGGACTCCAGGGATGCATAGGAGTTATTGCCAATTTCTGTTATGGTACATGTCTAGCAGGATAGCATGTTCATTTAGGGCATGGTTATAAACTGCTTTTCCTGCTCTTTTATTTTCTTAATTAGGAAGCTTTCTGTGGGCATTTCACAACTAGTTTTTTATTAAGGTTTGGATTTATTTTTTGTTACTTTCCTTCTCAAAGCTATGACTAAGCCTCAGCTACCACAACACCTTCCTATTCCTTCTTTAGGTCATGCCTTCTTTCAAGGTACTCACTAATGTACATATAGCTCAAAGTGCCATGTTCAGATTTCTAACATCCTAAAAGAATGAGAATAGAGAAAATAGACTGTACAAGTTTTACATAATTACAAGGAGGACTTAAGTCAAAGCAAGGGTCTGTACACTAAGTACTCCATGCATCAGTAACACCACTGTGTCTTCTTGTTAAAGAAGAGAAAGAGGAACACCAGCAGGCTTTTGGAGGCGTTGGTAAGCCCTGTTTTACATGACAACACACACATCGACCTTAAAACAGACTAAAATTTCCTTATAGCAATTTCCAAACCAATGAGCAACATGATCAAATCGCTGTCTTCCTCAAAACCATTTTCTCATCGTTCCCCAATTTGCAGAGATAAAAAACCATTCAAGCCACTACATAAAGCATGCAGCAGAGAAAATGGATTTGATTGTGAGAGACACTTCTGCATCTTAGCACTGCTGTAAGAGTGTAAATAGCTAAAGGATCAGATTGCAGATAACATCTCTGTGTTTAAATAATTTATTTTCTTGCCATGTACTCCTTTAAGTAAACGTCAAACAAAAATACAAAAGCAACTAGTGCAGCAGCTCACTACACTCTAGCAAAATGTCACTGTTACACAAATCCTGTATTATAGGCTCAACTATTATAGTTAGCAAATACAATTTTTTAGAACTTGGCCAAAATGTTTATATCTGGGCCAACATCTGTCAGTAAACCCAATTAATGCTCAAGACATCCTTCTGCTAACACTTAACACATGCTGCCCCCCGATTCCCATTTCTTCACTGTCCAGCAGCTTTTTCACTGTTTTTTCTTGCATTGTTGAAAAAGTGATGCTGATGTCTCAGTATTGTCTCTACGTCTCTAAATTTTGGTCATAGTCAGAAATCATTCTTGTTCTTTTAGAAAATAGATACTTTGAAGTATTCCAAAAGAGTTACATCATAATTAATCTGGAAAGATTCATTATACATTCTTAATTACAATCTTAAATGTATTTGACAGCTTTCTCCTCCCCAACCTCTGCCTTGGGGGTTTGAAAAGGCTGCCAAGGTCAAAATCACACGAGGGTCAGAGAGCAGGAAGAAAGGAGCAGATGTATGAAACAGTCTCAAAAAAATAAAAAATAAAAAATAAATAAAAAATAAAAAAGTACTGCAGATACAAACTTGAGGAGCAAAGAGACAAAATGAGTAACCAGCAAGCAGAGCCAAATGTCATTCACCTGAGAACTGCGAAAGAAGCTGGAAATAGGGAAGCTTGATGCACCAGGAATGCAACCTTTCAGTATCAGAGCGCAGGTGACAAACACAGGGCCCAGAGGAAAGCAGCTTTCAATGGACAGCACTGAAAAGTCTCGCTGAGCAGTCTGATCCTGGGTAAGCCAACTAGCAGAACAGTTGCAAAGAGCAGAAATAGCACGCGGCTGACTAACGGCAGAGTATGGGGAAGAGAGAGCCCAACTCGTTTATGACCAAGGGTGTGCTGTTCAGCACAGCCTGCTTCCACTTCCTAAAGGTTTCAGCATGGGCTTCCAGCAAGGACTGCTACAAAAGTGTACCAACACAACCTCTGAGCTAAGGCCTCAGCCCGTCTCATCAAGAAGCTCTAAGAAGGAGAGAAATAGAAGGTGGGAATACAAGGCCTCTGGGTTCTCTCAGGATCTGTTTCATGCAACACATTCCCAAAATAACCAGGAAAAGGAGGTAGGAAGATGAAATCACAAACTTTGCACCAAACCAAAGTTTTAACGTATGCATGGTTGGAGTTGAGTCACAGAAAATACCTTTTAGATCCTACCTAAGCTCCAAAAGATGCAAAGAAAGCAGTAAAGGATAGGAGGGATGGAAAAAATCATCAGATGGCTATGGCAGAAGGACAGTGGTGCATGATGAGAGGAGAGAAGCATCCATTTAGTGGGAAGAAGGTGCAATGTTTCCACTGTTTTTCTCAATACATCTTTACCCACTGTTAGATATCCGTGCTATTATGCTCATGAAAGCCCTAAAATCCATTCTTAACTGGCTGCAGATACCATTAGCTGAATGACAAGCACAGGATGGTCTCACACTAAGTAGGATTTCACAAACACTTTGGATGTTAAAAAGGAGAATGGCGTTAATAACCTGTAGCCTGATGAGATCCTAAAATTGCTTTTCAAATGCTATGTCAGTAACTGTTTCCAAAAAGAGCCATTTTAAGCTTCAACAGCCTATTCAAAGGTGAACCTAAAACACTCCAGGCCTCTCTCTCCCTGTTAAGAATAAGAAAGTTTAACTCCCAAACTCCATACAGGAAAAAAAGAAAACTGAAGATTAACACAAGCTCTTGGGTTCCATCCTATTCCTGGAATGCACTAATCCTTATTTTTATGCCATAAGGAAGGTATCGTACCATGCTGAAACATAGTCTAAGGAATCAAGACCTAAGAAGTAACAGCATTTGCTGTGCATCTTCCAGTTAGGTTGTAAGCTAACAGCAAGCTGACAAGGCTTCCAATACATATATGTATTTTTCATTCACATATATGTTTTAGTCTTCTCAAAATGAAATGAAAGCAAAATTCTTACTTCAAGATCAGACTATTCATTGCATCTCTGGAATATGGCTTTTTGCAAAAGGAAGGCAACAACAATATATTACTAACAACTCCCAGTTTCTAGAGAGCACTGACATTCACCAGTCTGCCCTGCTGACACGCAGCAGCACAGAATAAGCAGCCTAATCTCTAAGGATACCCAAAAACATGGTAATCTTCAAGAGACACCCTACAAAAAAAAGTACACTAAATGAAGTCATATAGACTCAATGTTGAGCAGAATCCTTTCCTCTTCATTTGAACCTTGGCTTTTGGGTTGTAAAACCATGTCTAGCACTATCAGAAAGAGAAAAAAGGGAAAAGCAAGAAGCACAGTACCATGGTGTCCACGTGCCTACAGCAATCAAATTAAAACAAGGCTGTTCCAGTAAATGGAATAGTAAGCCAGCAATACTTTCCCTTTGCCTCGTGTACGAATCGATGTGAATGCCAATACTAACGCATCCAAAAACCTGCTACGAGCAAGCACACATGTAACAGGGGAGCTCCTCATTAGAAAACGTCTTGAAGAGCCTAGGAAACGCATTTCAGTACAATCACACGAAAGTTGCTGCTGCAAAACCTCGTACTTCTTAACTCAAAGCTCCTGCTAGTAGCAAGTTTGTCATTTAGCTGTCATCCATAACCTATACTTTGATCTGAAACTGGATTTATTACCCTCATGAAAGTTTGACAAGAGAAGAAAAACAAGAAACATACTTGCAAAGCTGTGAAACATGAAGTACTGGTATTTTCATGTTAGTCCTTACTTCAAACACAAGTTACAGACACTAGCTTATCTTAATTTTTCAACTCTTGATGCACGATTTAGCCATTTAAAGCAAACCCAAATAATCAGCACATCAAGAAAATCTTTCCATATCAACAGAAATCATTAAGTTGCTGTTTCTGATATAACTGCATTATCACTCAATCCATTACACACCGCTCAGAAGCAACGAATCCAAACCTGGCTCAAAAATCATTAAGATCTGATAGGTAAATTCTCCTATGCATCTCTGAGCACAGGACTGCAATGCAGACATCTTCCATCACTGCTGTTTTACTTTTGGAGGACTCAGTTATAGCACATCTATGATAAGAAGCACAATCTCCATCAAAGTCAGTCCACCATGTCATTATACATGGTGCAATTCAGTTAGCATATGTTTCTGGGTTAGGCCTTCCAGTAACACACTTGACCCACTGTGGACTTCAGATATGCTTTATCTTCAAGAATACATTACTATCTTATCTAATAACTTTAATAATTGAGACTTCTTCACACGTATTAAAGAGTTATTGTTGCTACTTGCTAGCACGGGCTGACTGGAAAATTGGAAAATAATGATTACTATGCAGATGAAGCATTACAGTACAAGCAGCATTTTTCAGAGCTATATACACCAAGTATATATGTGGTATTCAACACACAAAAACCCCGCTAATCCTTTCCTACTTAAATTCCGAATCACGTGGCATCAGGAGTTTAAAACCTGTTTGTTTACAAAATGAAGATGCACTGACAGAACATCCTAAAGTACTCCATTCCTGTTTCAGAAATTAACACACAACAAATAAATGGAGTGATGGCATCAATGGACAGAAGGAAGGCAACTGACGCCATCTACCTGGATTTGTGCAAGGCCTTTGACATGGTTCCACACCACGGTGTTATTTCAAAGCTGGAGAGATACAGGTTCAAAGGGTGGGCTATCTGGTGCATAAGGAATTGGTTGGAAAGGCACATACAGAGGCTTGGGCTTGATGGTTCTATCTCCGGGTGGAGGCTGGTGACAAGCAGAGTTCCCCAAGGGTCCGTCTTGGGACATCTTTATCTTCAGCATCTTAACCTATGATACAGATGATAGGATCAAGTGTACCCTCAGCAAGCTTGCAGATGAACCAACCTGCATAGTGCAATTGGCAGAAGGAAGGGATGCCATCCAAAGGATCCTTGACAAACTCAAAAGGTGTGCCCATTATAACTCTCATGACCTTGAACAAGGCCAAGGTGCCGGAAAATGGTTTTAAACTACAGGAAGTGAGATGTAGTTCAGATGCCGGGGAAGATTTTTCACTGAGAGACTGGTGAGGTGCTAGAACAGGCTGCCCAAGTAGACTGTGAATGTCCAGCCCCTGGAGAGGTCAAGGCCAGGCTGGATGGGGCCCTGAGCAACCTGATCCAGTGCCTGATCAAGCGGTTGGCAACCCTGCCTGTGGCAGGGGGTTGGAACTAGTTGATCTCTGAGGTCCCTTCCAACCCAAGCCACTCTACAGTTCTATGAACAGCTGCTCATCCCATCGCACACACTTATTTCTTTCTTTGCCAAATAACACAGAGCTCCACCTCAAAGGGCGCTTCTAAATGTTTAACATATTTTTCCTCATGAGAATACTCAGAGAAACCTTGCAGATTTCCTAGTCTAATGTTTTTGCTGACATTTTCCTTTGGTTTTGACAACAGCTTGACTGTTGACTCACCTTTCATTTTCATTCACTGCATCACCAAGTGTTTTTTCCCGAAAACTGATACTAGAAGTCATTCACCACATGTATTTATGTGTATTTTGTTTGCCCAAGTATACTGCATCTATCCTTTGGTATTTGTGTGGTATTTATTTCAAACAAGTCTTCAATAGCAAAAACCCTCCTGAAGCACCAGCCATGCTGTCAAAATGCTTCCATCTCTTCCTTCCTCAAATCTTCAATATTCAAAATGCAGCAAGCATATTCCACTAGAAAAGGCATTAATGGAAAAGCTGAATAGGATTGGACCAAAAGAGGCTCATTAAGTACATCACTGCTGTACATCAGCTGTAAACTACCACCAACTACTCTGAATATCTTTTCCAAAAAGTGGAAAAAAAGATTTGAAAAGAGCTGAGAATATCTTTGCAAGGAGCAGGATCTGTTCACTCAGTGCCTCGTTTCCACTGGGCAAGATCCACTCTGACCTCACTATTAAAATGGAAGCGTATGGAAGGAGAGCAATTTATATCTCAACCACGAAGCTTCAGTGGTTGGAAAATCCTGAGACTTCAGAAAGCTCTGGAGATACTGGAAATAAGCAGAGGGACAAAAAGAGACAGAAAGGTCGGCTTTTCCTGAAGGAGAAGCAGAGAAATTCCAAGCCAAGAAAGGGATCCCAGTATGAGAGTATTGCAGCCGCTTCATGTGGGCCAGAAACTAATTTCCTTTTAAAGAAAAACATAAATTAGAACAAAAGCAAATGACTCCACGCAGTTTCACACCACATTGATCTAAGCGAGGCTGCCACTGAACAAAGCCATCTGTTCTTGCTTCTACTACGCACCATTGCTTCTACTACGCTCCCTTTCAGTACTGGTTCTGGTGATCACACAGCTGCTGCATGAATACTCAGCTGATCAATGGGATGGAAAAATAATCTGTTAAAAAAAAAACAACCAAAAAACTGAACTAGTTAGTTGTATGAGCACTGAGAGTCAGCCTAGACAAGGGGGTGCAGTAAGACACGACCGCTGCTTCTGATGACATGAAATGCACCCTGAAATGCAACCACTAACTCTTTAACAGAGAAGGTAAGTAATCCTGTATGGCAGCCTGAAATGCTCACACCTTTTTAGTGCCATTCCTCACAAGTATTACACAACACCAGATGTTTACATCAGCTGACCAGGGTTCAGAAGCTCTAGCCCCAGAAAACTGGGGGGAAAAATATGGTTAAAGAATATTGAAATTATTTAAAATTTTTCAAATCATCAGAGCCAGGTAAAAGTTGCTTTTAATTATTTGAAAAACTAATCCAAAAATATCTCCAAAGTAACAGAGGACTTGGGATGTCCCTGAGGACTGGAGGAGGACAAATACAGGACTTACTTAAAAATAGGAGGAAGAAGGCCTTAAGGAATTACAGATCCAACTGCTTAACTTTGCTACCCAGAAAGGTACCAGAACATATTATTAATCAATTTACAAGCACCTAGGGGATAATAACTGAAAGCAAACAGCCAGCATGAAGTTTCCAAGTATAAATCATGTCAAACCAACCAATTTCTATCTCTGACACAGTAACTAGATTAGTGCATAAATACAAAATCTCTTGGCTAAAACCCCTACCAGGGATGTGTGTGTGCGTGTGTGTGTGTGTGTTTAGAGAAAGTAAGGAAAATTTCAGTTAATTAAAAAGCACAAGAGTCATGTTTAAAGTGTTCTCTTTCAACCTGAAGGACATCTCAAGTACAGTTCTAAAGAGATACGTCCTATGTTCTTTAATATTTTCACTAATGATTTAAAAGATGAATTATGGAGTAGACTTACAAAATATGCAGAAGATGAAGAAAAAGATTTTAAAAAGGGTAAAAATAACTCTGGAGAACAAGATCAAAACTTGAAGCTACCTCGAGAAACTTGAAGATCCATCCAAAATCAAACGAATGAAAAAACCCACACAGGAAAAATGACATCAGAAGCAAAAATACATACTGGGACCCCGTGGCTGGGGGCGATGCTGCACAAAAAGGAGGCGGCTTTCTAGCAGCAGCACATTGAGTGTGTATAGAATAATGTAACAATGCTTTAAGAAGAAAAAACGCACTCTGGGCAGATACCGACACGAGTTAAGGGACAAGCAGTAGAAACGACAGTCCTGCTGCATACTCCTTACCTACAGTATCTGCTCACACCACACCGCTCTATTATAAAGATGATGCAAATTAACTGGGAAAGGCAAAGAAAAACAAGTACAATTAAAGAGCATATTAGCAGTCACTGAAACAACTAGGTTTCCTCTTAAAATAATAACATAAATACAGTAACTGGCACACAAGCCTTCAACCACATAAAGGTGAACACGAAGAGAACAACCAGTCCCTCCCAGGCTCCCATGGGGAGGCACAGCCTGGAGCAGGCTTTGCTCTCAGCAGAGAACATCTCACTCGGAGCCAGGACAAGCTTTCTGAGCACAAGGGCAGCACAGCCCCAGCACAGCGCACCCGGGGACTTTGTGAATCTCTCCTGTACGAGCAGATTTAGGCAAACATCTGTCCACACCTTGTTCCTGCTTCCGGACAGGGAGACCAACTGAGATGAACTCCCCAGGAGCCTGCCAGCTTTAAGCTAAGCTAACTCCCCCGTGCTGAAAGAGCATATACTTTCAAAACATCAGAATGATATTTTCTCATTATTCACTTATTGGTTTTACAAGATGAACCAGATAAGCCCCAGTTTTTATGAGCTGAAGAGCCAAGTAAACATGAGGATACAGATGCAGATTCTCCATCCACGCTGACCAAAACTTCTGCTTTTATTTCAGCTTAATACTCATAAAAAGATCAATTCACCTTTCAGTGTAAATATACAGAAGAAACAAAGGAATAAACGTAGTTACTATATATATTTTTTCCACCCAATTCTGTAACTTTGCTAAAAAAATATAAGGTACTAAGAGAATATGAAGTTCCCATTTTCAGTTCAGGTATGCCTGAGGGTTTGGGTTACATCAACCAGTTGTACAAATTCACCTCTCTTACTGTTGGTTCCAACAGAATTTTACTCCCTTTTTCTAAAAAAATAAAAAAGTAAAAATAAAAAAATAATTAAAAAAAAAAAACAACTAACCAAACAAAAAAAGCCAGCAATCAAAGAATTTATCCTGGTGGACTGTAGTTTGATCCATCATAACATATGAAAGAAAAGGAGAGAAAGCCCTTCATTTTCAAAAACTAACACCAGCTATCAAAACAACCTCTACTAACCACCTCCCTGCTCAGCCTCGATGAGCTCACTAAAGCAGGACTTCCAGGGCACCTAACAGCACCCATACGCAGGCTGGCTGACTGCTACTTTTTGTCTTCCAATGAAAACACAGATGTCTCAATTTGATTTGGATCACAACAGGAGCTTTCAACCCCATACTTACTGTTTACGGGTTTGTATTAGGTATCCCCTTTCCTCTGAATAGAGGACGTACTACTGGTTTGCTTACAATGCAAATACAGCCTGGCAGAGTAACTTTCTCCGGGCTATCTTCAGAGTTTTCATACTAAACTTGACTGATTCTTTCATTTTTTAAAAACTAAGGAATTACAGCTGCTACGTGACTCACTGTCACAAAATTCAACAAGGACCCGCATCAATTTGGAATTATTTTTGCTTTTTTGCATTTTTTCTCACTTTTATGTTTAATCTTGCAGTACAGAAGTTGCTTCCTAAGGATGTCAATAACAACAAGAAAAATGTCCCAGCCAGGATGCCACCAACTGGGCACACACCATGACATAACCAAAAGCACGCTGGCTTCGTAGTCCCATCCAAACAGTGTGCTTGCCAGCCACAGAAGCACACAGAAGGTGACTTGGAAGTGAGCACGGAGGAGGTGGAAGGTTGTGACACTGCAGCCAGTGAGCCGTGGCTCCGTGCAGAAAGGCAGCATGCATGGTGGCTGCACGCTCTGACATCCAACGGCTGGAAGGAAGGGCTTCGCCTGAGATGGATGGATGGATGAAGCTTCAGATTGCTTCACACATCACAAAATACTTTGCTCATCCTGTTATGTTAAAAGAAGACAAGAAAATAACAATGCTTTCAACATCAGCCTGACTGCACCAAAAAAGATTAAATATGTATGCAGTTCTATGGAACTTCAGACAAAACAGTTTGTCAGCCATCGCGGTACTGGCCAGATAAATGAGCACTCAAAAGCAAGGAAGTGCATCTATTTCCAAGCTGTTGTCATAAAAAAAATCAAATGTTTTCAACATACACCAGTGAATCTTTTTCTCATCATCAGAAATTGATCTCAGTGAAAAATGAAACTCACAAAAAATGCCACTCCAAACAACTACTTTTTTCAGTACCAAGCACAAGTTTTTCAACGAAGGGATTTTTCGAAGAAAAGCTGCATTTTGCATGAGAGGAAGAAAAGAAGCGTGTCAAAATCTCTAGCCGTGCCATACCCACTTCTACATCCTTCTGGGACAAGCTCGGGCCATGAAATCTGCCAGGACTGCAGCACTCTGTGATCCTTCATCACCAGCAGCAGCAGCGGCCTATGGTGCCTCACCTCCCAAGTCATCTTTTCCTTATGAAGACATTTGCTTCCACCAGCTGAGTGGAATTAAGTGTGATGCGAAGAGAACAAGAACAAAAACACCAGCTTCAAGCTGCCAGAGAACAAGATGATGTATTCCATTTAATTTGGCATGCTAATTACCAAATTACAAGCAGATACAAAGGTAGTGTCTATATTTAAAGATAAACTATTTGTTCTGATGCGGTGATGAGAGAATGGTTTTCATCTACCCATTCATTAGTTGTCATGGTTTTAATTTGTTTGCTTTGTTATGTTTAATTCCTTAGCTCGGCTAGTTGTTGTTCCATTCCTTTCTCTGCTCGAAGCAGTTGAGATTTTAACCTCCAGAGTGATTAATGCAACACAGAACAGAGCCTTCGTTTTAATTCCCTCTAGAGGATGTTCGAAACGATGTTTTTGGTTTAATTCAGTGAAAGTCTGTAGTTTTTAAGAGTAAGGAGGCAGAAGCTCCAGAGCACATCATGTTTCCTTTTTTAAACAAAACCAATGCAATAATTAGTAGAAAGCCAATACCTAAAACAGCGTCTCCATGAAGGAGTTGAAGATTTTGGAGTTTACCTTTCCAGGCACATTTTACAACTGTTCACCCTCTCTTGCAAAAAACAAGAGAGCCCCGTGTAATAGAAAACTATGAAGACTTGTCTTGTTTCCTTGAACCCACCCCAGACACCATACAGCTACATGAACACAGCAGCCTGGAACCAGCCATGCCCTGCTCAGACACACGGCTCAACCATTCCCTGAAGGCTCACAGCCTGTGCAATTCCCAGAAGGAAACCTCGTGTTGGAAACTCAAGACCCATGCACTTGAATTTGGGTTCCTTCTTGAATTTGGGTTCCTCCAGACCAGCACACAGCTCAGTGTTGCATTCCAACACAGAATCACAAAATCTTTTCAGTTGGAAGGGACCCTTAAAAGTCATCTATAGTCTAATTCCCTGCAGGACAACTACAGCTCGATCAGGGTTCTCAGAGCCTGGTCCATTCTGGCCTCAAGTGTCTCCAGGGATGGGGTATCCAAAACCTCTCTGGGCATCCTGTGCCAGTGTTTCACTACTCTTATTTCCTTCCAGTCCATCTCTCTCCTCTTTTAGTATGGAATCATTTCCCTTGGACCTATCACAACAGACCCTGCTAAAGAGTCTGCCCCCCTTCAGATACTGAAAGGCTGCTACCAGGTCTCCCTAGAGCTTTATTCAGCCTTCTCTTCAATAGTCCCAGCTATCTCAGCCAAACCTCATCAGGACATGTTCCAGTCCTTGGATCATGTTAGTGGCCCTCCTGCAGACACACTCCAACAGGTCCATGTCTCTCCTGCTGAGGACTCCACATCTGGACGCAGTGCTCCAGGTGAGGTCTCCCAGAGCAGAGCAGAAGGGCAGATCCTCTTCCTCACCCTGCTGGCTGCACTGTTTTAGACGCAGCCCAGGATATGCTTGGCTTTCTGGGCTGTGAGGGCACGTTGATGGCTCGTGTTCAGTTGTCATCCACCAGCTCCCCCAAGATCTTTTAGGCAGGGCTGTGCTTTATTCTTTTGTCTCCTAGCTTGTATTGATAGTCTTACTAGGGCAATTATCACTGCTTCCTAAATGGAGCATGTATAAATTGTCAATCCTGGAGGCAAGAAAAAAAAATGTAAAAGAGCAGAAGTCCCAAAAATCAAAAGGTAAAGCTGTTAGAGAAACGCTCTCCAGGCAGAATAATGTAAATAAACTAGCCTTGCTGGAGTGAGCCTTTTCTTGCTTTCTATTTAAGGAAAGAAAAAAATCACTCATTTCTCCCTTCCCTTGACTCCCAATCTGCTCTGGGAGTTACATCACATAAATAAAGCATCAGTTAGCCAGAACCATAGGAAGTTGAGGTTAAAGGAATGCTAGCTCCAAAAACCAAGACTGTGCTTGCAGCTTCACTTCAAAGAGGACGCGGACTCCCTGATTCACACATTAATGATTTCATCCTCTCCCTGAGTCTAACTGCAGGTGACAACCATGTGGCCAGAAGAGAACATTTTCTTGTTTGTACAAAGAAAGGGCGATAAGGAGAGCAAAGGAGAGGATGCCCTGAGGGGAAGAAGATGAAAGCTGTCTTACAGTTTTGCACTAACCAGTAGAAAGCACTGAGTCACAGCACTGTAAGGAACTCCAACACCCACCACCCAGTTTGCACCATGAAACCAGGAGACGCTGCTGGCAACCACGCACCCACCACCCAGGCATGGCTGAATAACTGGTAACAAAACAAAGCTTTTAAGCTTTTCACCAGGACACATCTTTGGGTACTGAAGGGGACACAGGACCATGCATGAAACTCTTAAAACACATCCGGTACCTCTTAACAGCACCCCACATCACAGGCTCCATGAGTGAAACTTCAAAATGTAGCAGACGTTCTGAATTTTTTGAATCCCTGAATTTATGATCTGTGTTAAACCTTTACACACACTTTGTGTAGTGCTTCTCTTCAGACATTAGGTAACTGAGAAGAAAATCACTTCATTGTTTTCAGTTTATTCCAGATGAAAAATTGAAATCCAAGACAAAGAAATCCATCCACCCTGGACAGGTGACATTTTAAAGCAGCAAAGCACTGACAAGAGAACAAAAATGCTGAATAGGAATAAGCTGAATATTTATAAATGCATTCTAGACCCCATCAGCACTCAACTCCAAAATCAAAGCAGGTGTTGATAAATACCTGCCAAGGTTTATCAGCAGTTTAATCAAATGCATTTGTGTACTGGTGACAACACAAACCGGGATTCTGTCAAGAGGAAGTATTAAGCCAAAAAAAAGGTTGCTAAGAAGCTGATTTTCCCCATTCTGCTTTACCACTATATCCAATGGTGGCAGGGAGATACATAACAAATCTACATGAGGGACAGCATAAACAGTTTTCCAAAGACCTTAAGTATAATGTTTATTCAAAAGAAAAATAAGTAGACTCAACATCCTGATGGTATTCCAACAAAGTTCGCAGAGGATTAACACTTTTCTGGTAGAAATCTGGCTGAACGCTGAGAATAAACAAGGAACTGGACAGATAAATAGATTGTGCTCATTCCTGATGACTGTGAGATGACTGCATGGAGAGTAAGCAAGAACAGAGCATAAAGAAATGAGCACTGAGATGAGAACTAGTTTTTTGAATGCTATCTTCACAAAACAATTAGGGAGCAGCTGCAGAAGTATAAGAGCAGTGTGCTCTACCCGAACACCATAAGGAAGAAGAAAAAGCTGCACAGGTCTGGGCTTTTCTCCTACAGCAAGCTAACTGAGTGCAATGGTCACACTTCATCAAGTGCTAAGCACAGCTTAGGTCTATTGGCACAAAGCTACGCTGAGGAGACAGGTATTTCTGTCCTTGCAAAGGCAACGCAATGCACTGTGTGTGTGTGCTACAAATGAGCTCAGTGCGGATTACAAAGTCCTCTTCCCATCAACCAAGGCACCTGACCCTCCCACGCTCCAGGTAAAAGTGCATCTCACAGCTCACTATCTTCTTCAGGGACAACCATCATATCCTGCTGACTCTTCAGGTTCCTCAACGTTCGTATTCCTACTTTTAACATCATCTTAGTACAAAAAAAAAGGAAGCAATCTGTTATAAACACATTACTTTTGTTTTAAACACACACTTTATATACATAACAAGGTGATCTTGTTAATACCACCTTCCCTGTTCACAACTTCCAACCTTAGCTCAGATTGAAAGTTTTTAGTGGAAGGAATTGCATCTGTATTTGTTCTGTTAAATTTCTGTTATGCTAGAGAATAGCATAATCGTAGCGTGCATAGCTTCCATTTTCCACAACAAATTCAAAGGGGCAAAATACAGCTAATGTACAGAGAATATATAAAGCAGATACAGAACACTAAGCACGGGCATTAATTATCAATCCACAGACATCTAGCAGGCTACCTGGGCATCTTATTTTCCAGCAGGATGGAATTAGTGGCAATGAACAGCTGTGGCTGCTACACAACCTTCCTCAAAGAGTTATATCTGCCTGTCAGTTGGCAAATTGATGTCATTATGAATATGCATGGCATCGTGCTGCTGCACTGACAAGAACCAAGCGGTATGAAAGGAACAGCATAGATCAATGATGGTAGAACAGTGAGATGAGTACCCTTGTTTGGGAATCAACGAAGTGCAATTGAAACAAGGAGCTGAGAGATAGGTGACACTTCAGTTTTCCTGTCCAGTCTCTGACAGCAAAAGCGTTTCCCCAGCACAGCCTTGTTCTCCGGCCAACACTGAGCACTCACCAGATGACTCTTGTTACAGGACCAATCTAAGACTTCTCCCCACATTCTGCCCCCTGGAAATCCTTTGGAAGGTGCTCACTTCTGGAATAGAAGAAGTTGCACCTGACCCAGCATGCTGCATGTATTCAAGCTCTGTAAGCTGAAGTGCTGTTATTGGCTTTCTGCGTGTGCAAAAAATAGCTTGTCTTTTGAAGAGTAAAATATTTGTCACACTTGCAACACACCTTTCATCGCTTGTGCTCCAGCATGAAGCCTACACCCACCACACTGCCGCTGCAGAGGTATAAAGCCCACCTGGTAGAACTGCTCAGAGCAAAGACCTCAGCACCGTCTGTGCAGTAAGCCAACTCCTTCCAGTCTCAGGGACGTCTTCAGTAATATTATTTGAAAGTAAAATGAGATTTCTTCTGCTGAAATTTCCAAAAGCCTAAGACTAAAAGAGCTCCACCTTCCCTTCAGCTAGTATGTTTAACTAAGCTAAAAGCTAATCCATTTATCAGTTAGCTGGTGATGG
>JAOWBP010003659.1:2994372-3005376 GCA_028571105.1 Tragopan temminckii | reverse complement strand
AAGTTTTCATTTAAAAGAAATCATCCTTTAGCAGAAACATTCACTGTGCTGAGGCCATCCCATGGACACGTGACATGCCCCTGATGATACATGTTTTGAGCACACACCTGGATAGCACAAGCAAGCCAGAGTGCAGACAGAAAGCCAATCAACCACCCTGCACTGTCCCACGTTACCTTCTTACCCTTCCCACCCACACCCTTATTGCCTAGCTTTTTACAAGCTTGAGAAAAACTCAGCTCATACAGCTACTGCTAGTTCCTGCAAGCAGGCTGTGCACTTGTACTGGAACAGGTGATACACTCCAAGATCAGACTTTTACTCATTAAAGCCATACACTTTTCTTATTTCCAGTGTTTTAGCAAGACTAGTGCCCATCACTCCATACTTGATACCAAGAGCCTTACACTAATCAGTTTTACTAACTTTTTTCACTTTTCTTACAGGTATTTCCTTTCCAGTACTTCAAAGGAAGGAAAAATTATATACTCCTGCCTCCCATCTTCTGAGGATGCTTCTGATCATTAAATTCAATCTTTGGCTGCCCATCATTTCACGTCTACGCTTCAATAACGGCAGAGCCAAGCTTCAATTCAAACACCACTTCCACGTAGCTGCTGACACAACAGCAGAGTGCTCCTCGTTCTGTGTGGCCGAACAGCTTCAAGAACACAGTGGTTAATTTCATGTTTTACCTCCTCGTGTCACACTGATGACATTTCACACGAGCTACTTACATGCTTTTCATAAATACGTACTCAACACGAAGCAATATTCTTTCTCCCTGCTAGGGCTCGCAGTTCTGATTCGAAAACTTCAGAGAACAATTCCTGTTTCATTGGTTAACGTAATACAGCTTCATCCCTGCTCTATCCTTACAATGATTATAAATGCATTTTCGACAAGGTTATTACTGAGCTTACATTTCCTAATTATGCTTTTCTTTTCCAACAGCCAGCTTTATCCTAGTTCTTTGCTGTGAAAATTACAGACTTGCTTAGACTTTACACTGAAGTTATATGCATTCCTTGGCCTTTTTTTTTTTTTTTTTTTTTTTTGAAGTAATTCAGCATTTGAAATCCGAGCCCTTTAGTGCTGACAAATACACCCCAACAGAATGAATTAAATATTTCTCAAGGCAATTTTAAAAAACACAGGTCTTTCATCCTCCGCTACTTTTCATCCTAACAAACCGGGACATCAAATGGATGGTATTTTTATTGCATCTGTGAACTGTCAGTCCAAAGACCAAGAAACAGTAAAAATAGAAAGTAAACTTCTAAGCATGGAGCTGAAAAATCTCTCTCCATTTCTTTTGCTTTCAGTTAACTCAATTACAAAATGGTATTTTATTTGGTTTGGGGTTCACTGTATATGAATCAAACCATATGGGCAGAATATATATCCTACAGCTTCACACAAGCAAACAGTTCCTTCCCCAAAGCTCTTCTCTGCAGCAGAAGCAGCACTCTCAAATTGATGACTCTAGATGAATTTCTCAGTGAAGAAGTATCAAACTACCATGGGCCTATGAACTGAGGTTCTTCATAAGCAAAGCCCTCAGAGCAAGCACCACAACCAAGGTTTCTCCAGTTGTGCACACGCCATGAATAACAACGTACATCCCACGCTCTGAAACACTTGCAGTTTATGCAATTAAAATTTGCATATAGGCATTTATTAAAGTAAATTTACAAGACAAGCCGCACTGATTACAGCTATTACAGTGAACACATTTTCATGTTTTAATGATTACACGCCTTTACAAACAAGTGACAATGCTAAGACATCTTGAGCAGCGTTTTTACACTGACTGCTACCGTAGCTCAACTTCAACCAACGCTATTCGAGATCTCTACTGAGAGCTGAGCAGTTGTTTGGAAAGCAATATTGCTATTTACAGTATCTATGCAGCAGAAATGGGACCAGTGATGGGAAACACTACTGAAGAAAGGTTTTCTTTGCATTTCACCTTGTGAAAGCATAAGATGACTGCCTTGGGCTCCGTGAAATTTCGTCTAACAGCCTGGTGGTCATTGACTATATATATACACAATAACTTCTGGATGACCACAGAAGTGTCTTCTGGAAGTACAGATGGAAGGTGCACAAAGTCTCACATGCAATGGATGCACTTGCTCTCTGCACGCCTCCCAACTTCATTCAATCTTTCCAGACTGCACCATTTGCACTTAATAGACAAAATCTGGTCCCAGAACACAAAGTCACAAGCTTGTTAGTCAACTTCTACAAACTCTCACTTCTTATCAGCTTCTCCACAAAGACAGCCAGCTGTTTTACTCCCGATGAGCACACAGCATTCTGATGCAGCAGACCAATCACACGCCGACTAGAATTTCATCTTTACAAAAAAAAAAATAATAATGACACTTTTGCTACATGCAAAGAACATACAAAAATCCATTATACACAGAGACAGCAAATGTACAATGTACTTCCCCTACACCTTGTTAAAATATGCCCTCACTGCAAACACAGCAAAACTAAGCTGCACCAGAGGATGAGATCAAGCTCCCAGCTAATCTCACTGATTCAGCCTGGAACAGCCTCATCCATCCAGAACTCAGAAATCATTTTTATTTAGGAGGTATACCTCCCTCTAGCAGATTAGACTGTATTCAATTTTACATTTTCAGGACTCCACAGCAGAATAGTGCCTCCAGCACTGTCACTGCATCTATGCCAGCAGGAGAGGAAATGCAGGATGGCTAAGCAAGGAAGGCAGAGAGAGGAGCTTTTAGAAGTATCCTCAGCCAAAAAAACACCGTAAGATTATACAGAACAAGAGAGAAGAAAGCAGCCTTAGAATTGCAAGCATAGCTGCATTTGAACATGAGGGAGTAAAGGTTAATTCTCTCTGGCTCTTCAGAGCCAGGCAGGAGGAAAGCTCACGACTCCTTATTCATCCTGCCTCCTTATTCATCCTGCCGTTCTCCTTTATCCCACCTGCCTCACCCAACTTGGCCTGGGGCTGTCAGTTGGTTGTTTTCTCATTGTTTGTTAGTGCGATCTTCTCGTTGTTTATGAGAGGCAAAAAAATAATTAAAAGTAGAAAATCTTGAAGTTCCTAAATCCACAGAAAATAATTTTGGCCTTTTATATGTAGATATTTGCTCTTTACAAAAAGAAACCCTGTTTAAAAACTGACTCTTCCTTTACTTTCATCTATAGGAAATGGCTTCATTTGGAAGACCACTAGAAATGTCGGAATCCTTGCAAAAGGTATTTGTTTGTTTCATCATAAGAACTTTAAATAACTGCATAGTGGTTCAATGGAGAAAAGCATTTCCATCCTGAGAAGGATTTCAGAATAAAATTTATTTCTACTGAACCTGAAGGAACTAAGATGTGTAAAGTGCTTCTCTGAATGTCAGCCAAGAGCTGCCAGAACAGCTGAGTTGTGGGGGGGAAGGCTTGATTCCATAGACACACTGATAACATACCTATGGTTTTGCTATGTACCGTATCTGTTTAGACCTTGATACGTGCTGGTATGGTTAGAAAGTTGCCTGACCTACTGGAAGGAGACCCAGGAAACATCCATCAGCCCCACACATCAGTTACGTAAAACAACAGCAACAGTGGTAAATGCCATGAAACTAAATATATCCAGCTCAATAACCTAACCCAGACGCACAGTCACATAGCGCTGTACAAAACAGCTTCCTCCAGAAGGTACAGAGGAACTTCAGTGTTGATCCTCCCGTTCGTCTTACTCTGAGGGACCGCAGCTTGGCCAATTACCGAGGTGAACACCAATATGATGAGCAGTAAAATGGCAATTTATTAAAGGCAATACACACTTATATATCCTATGCCTTTCGTGTACGCCCTCCGGGGCTACACACGTCATTGATCCTTATCGCCTCGGGGAAGGGCCTAACGCGTCACAACCCAAAGCCCGCGCGCGCCTAATACAACACTTCAGCAGCTGAAAATGATTTCTCAGATGGAATATGCTAGCTTAGTTGCTTACAGTAGTGTTGTTAAGTAAACTAATTACCAGACTTTTCCCAGATGCAAGATGAAGAGCTCACAAAGCACTTCAGTGAAAAAAGGCTGCTCGCACTCTGACACGCAGGAGGAACGACAAATGATAGGACTGTGGTTTAGCAGCTCGTGGCAGCAATGGCAATGGGAGGACGGTTGGATCCTGCAGATCCTTTCCAACCTTGTGATTCTATGATTCTATAACCTCACAATGAGCATCGCGTCCCAGTGGTGACACAGTGAGGATGCTCCAATGAAGTGCCTTCAAATTGTTCACTGGCTACCGAAAGTGCATAACCACACTTCATATATGCATCTCAAAATACTTTGTAAAATCATCCATCCTTAAATAATCTCTAAGCAAATGTTTAAGTTTTTTCACAATGCTGGACTAACACATGTACATCTCTCACTGCATTTTCTGTGCCTCATTTATCAGGAACAGAGCAGCAAAGCCAAAATCCCACAAAGGTTTAACAGCCAGCAGTACATAGCTGAAAGAACTATATTTTGGTAAAGCTATGACAAGTGACAAGTTTTTCAAGTCTGCACAAATAAAATGTGAAGAAAAAGAATGTCTGTTTTGTCACTGACTATGCAAATCTACCTAGTTAAGAGTAGGAACTGAAACCTCATGTGAAGCTATAGCACCCTCCTATTTCAGTCTGTTGAGATTAGCGACAAAAATTGTTAGTGCCTACTAAAATCTGCCTCTATGGCAACAACAATCATTTCTTCCTTCATTCATCACAGGTAAAATGAACTCAATGGTGTGCTGTTCTTTCATATGCTCTGCAAGACAAAGTTTAAATTTGAATCAACCGAGCACGGAAGCTGTACATAGCCCAAGACAGAGGTTACCATGTTGTTCTTAAGTACTCACAACTTCCTACTCATAAATAACTGCCCCTTCACCTGATCTCTGATCCATAAGCACAAAAGAAAGAAGTCACTCATAACTTGACTCAACTGTTCCTTTTTTTTTTCCTTATCCTCTATCCCACAGCTACAGCCTGCAGATGGGCTTCCATTCCACACATCACTCAGTCATAGTTGATGTCACAAAGTCATGCTTCTGCTCAAGCACCGGTGCTTGCTGCTCCATCCCAATGGACAGGCTAGAACCATCTCTCACTTTGGGTTAAAAAGGCAGGTAACTAAATGGGAGTGGGTTGCAATTGGCCAGAACAAAGCAGGAGTCCAGAGAGAACAACCCAAACCCGTTCAATCTTACCCAGATTTTAAGGATCAGGCTGACTCCAAAAATAAACATGCAGACATACCAGTACAAAGGGGAAAAGAGCCCAGTTACACTAGGGTCCTAAGAAAACATGCATTTAGATAGCCTTCACCTAACACGTTTTCTGACCTGCTTGCTATTTTTACTTATTTCTAGAGAAGCCTGCAGGCTGGTTCTGTAAGGTAAGCATACACATACTCTGGCCCCACCACGTCAGTAAATCTGTTACAGATACTTTATTACAGCTCATTGATTCAGCCTGTAACTGCTACATTAGAAAGTCCTCCAGCCAAAACTCCAACAGAAAAGATATTTTTTTTAATACAGTGAATTTTTTTCCTGCCGAGATGCAGGGAGCTGAAACTCTTTGCCCAAACCAGGTCATACATGACAAACACTTTTAACCGAGCAATGCAGGCGATTCCATAACACATTTCACAAGACAAACAGATTCAGTTTTTAGGGACATCAGTCACCAGCTCTCATTATACCCTTCCATTTCATCTTCAAAGATACAGACAACGGTGTGGACTGGGGGAAGGACAAAGAGCTTAAATCTTTTGCACTGAAGATATCCAAGTTCTTGTTTCCCCATGCATTTTGTCAGTGCCTTAAGAACACGCCTTGCATTGCAGCAAGGGCAAACGTGATGGTACAGATAGCGCTGCCCCAGCAGAGCCTTATTTCCAGTGTGATTTGTTACGTGGGAACTGAGGAGCAGAGCATGAAAGGGTGACTGAGGCAAAGAAAGCCTCATATAATTGTACTACTCCTTCCCAACAGGAATAAGATATTTATTTTATTGTCTTGATTATTTTTTTTTAACCATTCCAAATATAGAGTGTAATTTACAAGAACAATTTTTTTTCCACAGAATTTTCATGAGACCCCCTGCTGTTTTAATTAGGAGAGTTTGGGAAAATATTACTGAACTTGCTACAGTTGCTACAGTTAGCTCTCCCTGGAGGAGTTCCCACGGCCATGTAGTACTGCTGCTGTACTTCAGGGGTCTTTCAGAAACCAGACTATGCTTTGCTACCTGCTTGAGCCAGCCTGCCTTTCTATGCTTGACATCAACTACGCCAAACCAGAACCCTATGAAATTCACGCACAGAGACAATTCTCCTCAAGAAAATATTTTTCTTTCAATCTCACTGCTAATTATTTGAGTTACATACTCCGGCCGTCTCCCTCATTTTTCAACATTTCTCATTTGCATTTAAGTACACTTATTTCATGATTAACTGGGAAAAAAACACAAGTATTGGATCAAGGAAGTCACAGAATCACAGAACGGCCCAGGTTGAAAGGAACTTCAAGGATCGTGAACCTCCAACCCTCCTGCCACATGCAGGGCCTCCAACCTCCACATTTAATACCAGCCCAGGCTGCCCAGGGCCCCATCCAACCTGGCCTTGGACACTTCCAGGGATGGACGGGGCAACCACAGCCTCTCTGGGCAGCTCTCTCTCTCTCTCACCAGTCTCATAGTCAAGAACTTCCCCCTGCTATCTGACCTAAATCTTCCCTCCCTCAACTTAAAACCATTTCCCCTTGTCCTGCTGTTACCTACCCTTTCAAAGAGTTGACTCCCCTCCTGTTTATAGGCTCCCTTTAGGCTGCAGTGAGGTTAAAGAAGTCCCTTCTTTAAACAAGAACAGTCATTCTGCCACAGCTTAAGGCACTACAGTCCAGAAAAAAAGCACGTACAGAGCATTTCCTCATGAAGGCAGGCAAGGGAAATGAAAAGCTTTTTTTCTTTTTTCTAATTCTCAACACTTTCAAGATGCCAAGAGCTGGTTTCCTAACAGGGTGCTTCTGATCCCCAAAGACAAAGCACAGTCAAATATACACACTAAATATCTAGAATATCCCACACTGGTGACAGAACCTCAAGTAGAAATCTCAGGGATTTCCAAGCTTTTGTTTCAATGTAAAGCCACACACAGCACCACACAATAAACCTGAGAAACGCACACAAAGATTGAATTCACCGTTTCATAAAAAAGCCACAATGCCAAAGGACAATTTCAGGAGCCTGCGTTTAACTGTCAACCCTCACAGACATTAATCGTCATTTCCAGCCTGTTTTTAGGTTCTGTTTTTAATTTATGCTACGAGAGGGAGAGCTTCATGCAGCAGCCTGCTAAGGATCAGTGCAACCATAACACGCTGGCCTCACATGGAAAGCTCTCTGCTTCCCTGATTGGAGCACATGCCACAGAAAGCTATTTCAGCCTGCTTTGCCTGAAGAAAACCAAGCTATTTTTATTTATTTATTTTTTAAAATAGGGTTTGCAAACACTAGAAACTTAATTTGGACAGATAGCTGAAAAATCGCTACAACTCTGTAGAGGCAAGTTAAAGCAGCACAGGCCCACTGCAGAAGAAAATAAAAGCCTTAGCTACTCAGAGTGCACCATGTTAACAAATGAATTCTGGTACAGCAGGTTTAAGAAGAAATCAGCATTTCTGACTCACTAGGATGAGCACGCAACTAGGATGACTCGGAAGGCGGGTTGAGGCTGCCTGGCTGCCAGTATCAGATGGTAGCTGCATATGTCTTTGCCTTACTGCACAGCTCTAATTATCCCCAGAAAATGGTATCGATGCCAATCAATGCTGGCCAGCCAGTACAGAACCAGCAAAGCCTACGCTTCCAGCAGCGAGTCCCTTAAGACCACTTGTGCTCTGTCTCCATACAGGAAGCATTTATGAACCATTTCGCTCAACAGAAGGATTTCTGGAAATCGTGGTTGATACAAAAGCACTAAAAGAGAAATTACTGCAGTGACTACTGCATAATTTCTCATTTAGAAGAAGAAAAAGCTTCAATGCTAAGGCTGGTGCTTCTGAGGGGGAGAGGGAAGATGAGATCTTGGACGCCATATAAATCCATCTGAATCAACGCAACCCAAGCAAACCCGAGATAGGTTTTCTTAGCAGCTAGATCCCTTGTTGTAAGTCTGAAGTTACTTTGAATTCTTTACATCTGCTCCATCCTGCCTTGCTAAAATCTATATGACACCTTCTCCAAGTGAAAAACCCTTTTTTCCTAATTTCACATACAAAGAATACATTCCAGTATGCTCTATTCAGAAGCCAAGAGGAGTTTGCTTTGTCCAGCACTATGAGCTCTCAAATTTTATAGCCCAAGCAAGAACTCATGGGTTGAGGTCTTCCTTGCAACAAGTGCTGCTATAAGCCTCCTACAGTTTTGTCTTGCCAGCATATAAACACAGTCCTACTATCCAAGGTAAGATTTAAAATTCAGCACTACAATGGTGAAAATAAATCACAGAAATCGTGAAAAGTAAGGGGAGTGAGCAGGGCAAGTTTTTCCCCTTTAAGAGCTGTGTGGCTTGTTGTGAGAATGTTTGTTATTATTACTTATATAAATGATTCCTACAACGTAAGGTTGAGTTAGCTTTTTAAATATTATTTCAGAAGAAATTACAACTCAAAATACCAAGACATTTACTCCAAATTTGGGATTCCTTTTACTCAGCAATCACAGATGCCCTTTGTTACTATTTCTACTGCTTTCTAAGCTCCAATAGGACTATTCGCATCACAATTATTCTCACATAACACTTCCTAAAGCTGTACATAACACCAACATCCAAATAATTTCCAAGATGAAACGGTTGGTTAAAACTGATTCAAGCCTCCAAACTTACAGTGACACCAAACCAGAGGTCAACCTGGCTTTTCTTCTAGTCTCCCGTAATGACTGAGAGCAAAGGCTTCAGGAAGTTACTAAAACCAATGCATGCAGGTATTACTCTTCTCTTGGTATTCTCCAGACTTCAGAAATCTGCAGCCCATACCTTTTGAACAAGGGGTGGTTACCTGTGTTTAACCTCTCAGTGAATTTTCTCTTTCTCCATTTGCTTTTATGTGCACACAGTACAACTTCTCACCCTCCCACCTCATAGCACAGCCCCACACAAACCAGCATGTGCCACAGGTGAAGATTCAACTCATTTTGCCATTTTAAATCTCTTAGCTTCTTAAGGCACCTTTTATGTCTTCTTTAAAAACAAACCAATTCTCTGCTCACCTTCTCCATATCACTCAAAGCATCACAGACCTCTGGCACGCTCCTTTTCTCCCTCCAGCTCCCCACAGTTCCTTTGTAGCCTGACAAGCACAGCCTATGTGACCGTGCTGCACTGACACCATTCTGTATACAGACGATGCCTTTCACCCATCTCTGAATTACCTCCACTGCCACCACAACTCTTCTCAAGACTGGAAGGATGATAGCAGTGCAAAGATGTAAGCAACACACAGATTTATGCAGCCATATAATGTTCCCTTCTGCTTTCTATTCCTTTTCTAATAATTCCAAGCACTTGAGCTGGCTTTTTGACAGCTGCCAAGCACTGCTATGATATGTTCACAGAGTTCCCTGGTTTAACACAAAGATCTCACTCCTGAGCGATAACAGACAGTTCAGAGCCCAGATTTCCTATGATAATTAGGTTCCTGCACACAATACTCAACGTTTATCTATACTGAATTTCACCTGCTTTCTTATTATGCAGCCACCTGATACTCTCAGGGCCCTGTGTAGCTCCTCACCATTAGCGCTCATCTTCCCTACCCGAAAAGCAATCACCAGCGTATCTGTATTTCTTTCTTTCAAAGCAATGAGGAACAGGTCTGCCAGTGACTACTCTGCACTGTGGAAGTTGATTCATTAATTCTAAATTTAATTTCTTACCTTTTAATCACCTTGTATCAGCGCAAGAATCTTTGTTCTTATTCCCCTTGGTATGTTCACAGCCCTACCTGATCCCCTCGAAGACCTCAATAATTGCAATAGGATCAACTTCCAGCTACAAAATCCACATAAATTCTTCTGTATTTTACTCTACTTCTGTGCATCAGTCAATTCAAGCCTTTACTTATGGTTCAACTTGCCTAGCACTGACAGAAGACCTGTTGATCTGTAAGCTCACCCAATATCCCTGAACTACTGAGGAAGAACACGACATTAGTGATGAATAAAGTCTCTTTTTCTAAACCGTCTCATATTCCTCTTAATCTGCTTTTGTATGCGAAGCCCAGCTGCAGAGATCTCTGCTTTAACTCCTGCAGCACATTCCAGGTGCTACCAGATGGGCTCTTGCAAGCAGCATCACCAATCACATCCTCTGCATTGCTCAGGGCAGGTCTAGAACTGTTTCTTCTATGGGTTCTCTGCTCCCTACAGCAGTGATAGCATTTCAAGTTTCCCACCTTGTTTCTTAAAGATTTCTGAGTGTCCTTGTTACCACACCCCATTTCAACAGCACTCTGTTCAACCTTTACCGTCTGCAATTTGCGTTTTATATCTGCCACACTTTTTCCTACTGAAGAAATTGTTCAACACGCACCACTCCAAGACAATGCCTCATCCTAAAAGATATATATTCATATCACCTTATTTTGGAAGTTAGTCCTCAGCCTCAGTCCCTTCCTCAAGCACCAGTAGATCAGTTTCTATGTCACTTTGAGCCTCTCAGCCAAGTTTCCTCTGTTTCAGACATTTCCCTAAGCCCTGAAAGGGGCAAACTCACTTTCCTTACATCATTCTTTTCAACCCTTGCTTTCCACTTGGTTGTTCTTGTGCAGATGCAGAGTCCTCAGCACAGGAGAGACACGGGTCTATTGAAGCCTCCCTGAACACCCTGGAGGTGTTCAAGGCCAGATTGGATGGGGCCCTGGGCAGCCTGGTCTAGTATTAACTAGCCTAGGATTAAATG
>JAOWBP010003659.1:2971178-2993279 GCA_028571105.1 Tragopan temminckii | reverse complement strand
TGAGCACACAGCCATCACATGGAAGGGAGGGGCTATTTACATGACCATTGCTGCGTTCACTGCATTGATGATCGCCTGCACAGAGCTTTCCCCATCTCAGCAGGTCTGTGGCTGCTCTCCTAGAGATGAGATTGGTCTGGGACTCCTGCATTAGACAAAGTTAACAGCGCGTGGCAGCAGCAAGATTGAAGTTCTGAATCAATTTCCTTCATGTCAAGTTGGTCAGTTATTTCAAGTAAAGCTTGCAATTACTAAATAAAGCATCAAAAAGCAATGAAATGAACAGACTTAAGACCTTTATACTGTTAATTTCCATGTCTATTAGACTATAATTTAAAATTAGCAGCTATGTCACAAAGATACAGCTGCAGCTTTCAATTTCTCATTGAGAGAACACAGATGGAGAAGGATCATCCCTCAGAACATGTTCAAACGAGCAAACTCTAAGCTCCTCTCCATACAGACACAAACACACACCTTGGCTTTCTTGCTCTATGTGCAGCATTTACCTTTATCTGTATACTGCTGATGCAGATATAACAGCTTCATAATGCTGACGGCCCCTGTAAAAATCAGCACTGCTTCTCACAGCCAAGGAAGGATTCTTCTGTAAGATAGTACATACAGACCTCAAATCTCCAAAAATGTAACTGAGACTTTCCCTAAAAGCATTTTGGAAGAAGGGTTTTATTCATAAAGACATTGGAGGAAAACACTTGGTTACAAAACCAACAAGAAATGCATGGATAAAGTTTTAAAGTGCAGTTCTTGCTCATCATTCATGGCCAGGAATACCGAGAGGTAAATATGCAAGAAACTGTCAAATGTTAATTTTGCCTCTGGAATATTAGCGTACACATAAATACAATTTGGATTGGAACATCTTCTATAACATCATGAAAAATCAACGTGACATTATAAGTTACTTGCTCTGGAATTATATTTGTTCCATAATTGTTGATTACTGAAAGCAAATGGGCTGCAGTCCAGATGCAGTTGTTACTGTTTGGGGATGGAACAGCAACAACAACAGAATCACCGTGGTTGTAAAAGTCCTATTTCATGTTTTCCTAACTGAAAGTCACCTCGCTTCAGCATCAGTCAGATTAACTGGAGAATTAAAAAACTCCCCAAGAAGTTAAAATTTCCAGGCTGTAAGGTAGTATATTCTGCAGCAGTAGTATAATAGCACGTACATAAGTACACTCTCCTCATTTTCTGCAGGAGTTGATAAGAGCATTTGAGTGATTGAATATAAAGACAGACAAAACGTATTAAGAAGAGAACAGATACTCCTCCTAAGAGGAAAGAGCATACAAAGTGGTAGGAGAGAGCAATCAAAATGCTGTACAGACTTAGGGCACGTCCCCAGACCCCTACCTTGGCAGAGTTTTGTTGTCTCTGATGATTCATTCATGACTTTCAACTCAACAAACAACTAAACAGTGCAAACAGGTGATTCTCCTTCCAGTATTTTGTAAAGGCATTCATTTTGTGTGTTTTGTTCTGTTTTTTGTTTTTGTTGATTTTATTTTGCATGGGTGTTTTTGTTGTTTTTTTTGTTTGGTTGGTTGGTTTTTTTTGGAGAGTGGGGAGCAGGGAGGGAGGTTAGTTTTTTGTAGCTGTTTTTTTTTTTAATATTGTGTTTTCCCTGGAGAGGCTCTCAACTAATACTGTCTTGGAACATGTTTCACCAACAGACACGCTGTAAATGTAAGCCAGTGGTGGGTAATCATTGCTGCACTGAAGATGTTGGTACGCACAACAGATGTAATATTACAACCTTGTGCAGATTAGCACACACTGAGCTAGTCAGCTTCTAAAAGACTCACCATAATTCTATGAAGATTTTGCAACCTTCTCATGCTTCTTTAGTCAAATTAGTCACTAGGCGATAACGTCATCAGGCAAATGGAGAAGAAAATGCTTACCCTTTCAGAAAGGAGCATAACAGCACAGAGCCCACAGCTTACACAGTAGGAATTTGTGTAATTAACCAAAAACACATCAAAATAGGATAAACAACCATGGAAAAGTTTGGGCAAACCCGTCCCATTCAACATGAACATGCTGGTGAGAGACCAGCCAGCACCTTGGGTTCCCTTGTCATGTACCTGAACGAGGGAAATGCTGGTCATATGTAAGTTGGGGCTACATTTTGCACTTCGAGCAGTGATTTATCCATCATTCCTTCTACTCAGGATAAAGGTATCCTCCGCTGGGACACAACTTGTTCATCATTTCCAGGGCGCTTCTGAATAAACCATTAATCTACTTGCATTAATTACACCTGAACACTTATTTCATAAGTTATTCCAGCTGTAAGTGCTGTTGCAAGCTGAAAGGATGTGAAACACTGCAGAAAATGCTGCTTGTTGGACTGCTATAGCAAGGCATCACACACAAAACTGTGTAAGTCAACAAAGCATAGATCAGGTTGTGCAGATGTGCTGCCATACACATTCAATTTACAATAAAAGACCTTTAAAGTTAACTATTACTGTTTTGTCTCTATTCTCATCTTACTTACTGCTTAAAAACTGCAGTTATGACTATCTTCCAATAGGTTCATCTATTTTAACTGAGCTTCCCTATATTAACAAGAAAAGCTGTAGGAAAAAAGTTAATGCTACACAGTGGCTTCATCTACAGCTGTATCTTACTATTGTTTTCAGAGGTTTTACACAGAATAATTTAAATTAAGGCACAAGGTGAAACAACAGCATGGCATTTCAAGACATGACTAGAATATGACATGTCCCTTGTGAGGACAGGCTGAGAGAGCTAGGGCTGTGCAGCCTGGAGAAGGCTCATAGGAGACCTGATAACAGCCTTTCAGTATTGAAGGGGAGGCTGTAAGAAGGACGGGAACAGACTCTTCAGCAGGGTCTGCTGTGATAGAACAAGGGGAAATGGTTTTCAAGTAGAAGAGAGGAGATTTAGACTGGATATGAAGGAAGAATGGGGTTTTTTGTTTTTTAACGGTTAAAAGAAGCGAAGCACTGGCACACATTGCCCAGAGAAGTGGTGGATGTTCCATCCCTGGAGACATTCAAGGTCAGCCTGGGCAGGGCTCTGAGCAGCACCCTGCTCTAGCTGCAGATGTCCCTGTTCATTGTAAGGGAGATGGACTGAACGACCTATAAAGGTCCCTTCCAACTCAAACCATTCTATGAATTACTGTTCATAAAGTTTCCCCCCCCTACAAAAAATGAAGTTATCATCAGTGGAAGCACTGTCCAAGTTCTGCTGGTCTGCACAAAGGGTGAAACCCCCACACGTGGCAATAATGATGCACTGGGCATATGAATAACGAATGACTGAACATATGAATAACAAATGCTTTGGGCAGCTATTCCCCACAAATACTGGTGAACAAATGACAAGTATCAGAAACCATACTGATTTTCCACTGCCTCGTGTTTACTGCCATTCAGCATTTCTGGATAAAATTAATTCTCTACATACTGTATGTAGAGTACAAAAAGTATGGTATTACTCTCAGTTTTCAGAAGTATCAAACCAACAGCACTACTGGAAACACTACATACTGGGAGAAGGGAATACACCCTGGTCTCTTGATTAACAGCTGCTGATTTATCCTGACATCAAAACCAAGGATTTTGCCTTGGGGAGCACAAGGGACTGCTCAAACATATCTTTGCTCTTTTTGCTTGCTGGCTGTACTGCTGTGCAGCACGGTTATCAAAACAGTGGGCAGCTGCAATACTCTTCCTTGAAAGGGAGAACAGGAAGTACAAATTGAAATGGCTGTCTTCATAGGTGGAGAAATGCACGCAACACTCCAGATGCTTATAAATGTATACACTCAGGAGGCCTCACAAGACTGAGAAACACTCAGTACTGTCACCACTAAGAGAGGAGTGGATGAAAGCAGATTAAATGGCTGATGCTGCTCTGGGTCTGCATCGGACTGGCTGGTCTGCTGATTAACACACTGCAGTTTGAATCCAAGCTCTCATGCTCAATACAGAGCATCTGGGTGGAAAAGAAAATTGCACCACAAACAAGAGGTCAGGCCAAGATGATTTGCAAACTGAAATTCAACACCCCTGTTAGTTCCTGGACTGTTTCCCTCTCCAACTCGGGATCAACCAGTTCAATTCTCTGGATAGCACATTCAGACTAGAAGCATATGGCCTTCATGCTAATTAGTGCTACCAGCCTTCCCAAAATTTCCAAGGAGAAAGAGAAGCTTACACCAAAGAAAATAGCTTTCTGATTTTTTACAATGCTTAAGTCTGCAAAGGAATGCTGGAAGACTATGAAAATACATACCTGTTCATCACAAACAGTCTTTCTCCCTTCCTCTCCAGTGAAACAAGAGAACGAATAGGGCAAAGCTAATGCAACAACTATGTCTTCCACACCCTAAAATATACGCAATACAATGACTGACCACCACAGTTAGAAAAAGAGAAGAGAAAGAATCTTAAACACCCACCAGTCTGAAACTTCTGCCCTGCAGTAGAGCTGGTTCTCCCTCACACTGCGCAAACTCCACTTACTGAAACCTACAGCATCCCACTCTCTTCTAATACTCATCAACTTTTCATTGTGTTTGACAACATAAAGCCGTTAGCTTGGAACAAAAAATCCTTTCAACTCACTTCAAGGTAAAACAGACAGGAAACGCTAGCTTGTTCTTTTAATTAGTGTGTCAACAATGCATGTCCCGGTATCATTGTTATTTATGATATACAACCCTCTAACTTTCTACTAAATGTGACACACTCAGTGCAACACAAGCAGCTTCTTCTCACAGCAAGTTAATACTTCCAGTCATCAGCAGATTTGTATCATCAACTAGTACGTGCAAAGAAACATACACTTTTCTATGGATCCTACAATACTCCGTTCACTACAGAGTAATGATATATTAGTCCACTGCATGCAGTTTGGCACGTGCTCCAACTCTTATTGCAGTAGACTTGTGCAATCTGTTCCATTCACACAGGCTTACTTTCCAGTCCAGATCCCACCACAAGTCTCATTTCTGCCCAACAAGCAGATATTCCACTTCCACCGAACACAGAGCACAAGTGGAGGCCAGAGATGCTTGAAATTATACAGCTGCTCTCCTCCAGCCTAAAGCACTTTGTTACCAGCCTACTCTCCGCTCAGAAATAAACTGCAGCTTTAAGATTATCAAGGACTAAAAACATGCAGCTAGGACTAACTATGACAGCGGGGAACCAGAATCACTTCCTAAGGCTTTCTTCTGCTATTTCCTTACAGCAGCACTGGTCAGACAGCAGTTTCATTACAAGAAGCTGCCAAGTGGAAGGAGGAGAAGAGGGCTGTGTGAGTATCATCTCACAATCACATCTTCTAACGCTTCCAACTGAACATTTTTCACACGGTAGACACATTTGTTACAAGAAGGCTGTTCCACTAAAAATAAAAATTGAAGAAACAGTGTAATTTACTCTTCTGTAACAGAACACTACCAACTACTAGGGCAAGGTAACACCAAGGATCCTATCAGCTGACTTCAAGGCTCGGTGCAAGTCCCTGAAAAGCTTGCGGTTACCTGATGCAGTATTCGCATGGAGCACCAGGCAGGCACAGATTGCTTCCAACAGCAGCTGCTTAGGCTGAGAAGTGTGATGGATGATGCAGGCTTCTCCAGGAAACAGCTAGGTGTGTGACCATCTGGGGAGTTGCCCATCCTTTGCAAGGTATCAGCATGCTGCAGGGAAATCCAGGCAGAAGAACAGCAAGGGAATTCCAGCAAGACACATATCCCTAACTTCTGTGTGTCTGTGCCTAGAAAAGTCACTTCAAAATTAATCAGCATCTCTACTGTAGTTATTTACGCCAGATTTCCAGGGACAGAAGTATTTCTCAAAATAGAATATTCAATACCACCATTCTCAAAAGTGCTTATTGATTTCCGCACAGACTTAACAAGATATTTGACTTTCTGAATCTGTACTTGATTTTTTTGTTGCTATATTGTCTTTCCCCGATCTTTAGTCCCTTGTAACATTTCTGATTATAAGCACCATTCTTCTTTTCATCTTAATGGTGTGTGGCAACAGGAAGCATTCTGCATCTACCAAGCTGTTTCTGGGGAAATGCAACTGCTTCTAGTTGTTCTGAAAGGAAAAATACCAAAATACAGACAAATGTAGGAATGTCACTCACCAATACCAAAACAGCGTCTCAAAAATTAACTAGCGTTCTGTTTTAAGCCATTTTGGGTCGTGCACAGTCATGTCATATTCAAGAAAAAGGGGAAGAAAGTCCAATAAAAAATTAAGGTTCTGAGATAGGAAGTGCAGCCTACCTACCTCCTCACAAGTTTACAAAACACTGCAATCTGCCAGCACCCACACATCTTGTCTGTAAGCTAAGGGAGCACAACTTGGAAAACAAGAAATGCAAACATCAGAATTAGTTTAATTAAAAAAAAAGAAAAACTAGCCAAATACTGAGTCTGTATTTATGCAATGTCTTCAAACGGGAAACTCCATGGAAATCACGACTGACATCAAAGAAATTCTTTTGCTAGTTTCATACTCTTCATACAATAATGTGATACTCTTTTCCTGCAGAGAGTTTCATCAACTCAGTCATTAGGTTAACCAGGAAATCCGCACTAAGGTCCAGTTTCAGCATTAGCACCCTGAAACCTTCCTGCCTGCCTCCAACTCATAAAACTCACAGCAGAAGATTTAAGCAGCAGGGAACAAGCTTAAGGTTATTTCATGTGTGTATATATATATATATTCATTTCTCTAAAAACAATATTTTAGTCACAAGAGACTTTGCAGGGTGAAGTTATATTCTGCAAGGATAAATGAATCCGAAATTGCTTTCAAGGAATAAACATTTGTCTGAACTCAGAAAATGCAATATATCAAAAAACAGGTATAAGCACCATATTTCAGGGCATTCACTGATGGTTTATCATCTCCCATTTTATCTTCAATTTAGACAGTATTATTCACAGCTATTGTTAATTTATATCCTTTTGCTTTCCTAATACCACACAAAAGCATCTGATAAAATGAAGGTCAAAACAAATGCACAGTTGTTTTAATACAAAGAAATCTTGATGGAGTCCCTGCATAAAACTGCTTTATCAAAAAATAAAAAGAATTGTTTCATGTTATACAAATAGGACAAACTCTGAACTGTTTTCTCGTCTCAGAAGCGTAACAGTCTAGAAAGCAACCACAATCAGTAGGTGAGTTTAATGGGAAGAAGCATCTTCAAGGTGCTGAGAAAAACAAAAAGGAGATGCAATTTAATTGCTCTAACTTTTCTTCATATCCTTTGTGGGTGAAGTAAGACAGAAAAAAACGTCTCCATGAAAAGAAGAGGATTTCCAACACTTGAAGAACACAAAGATGAAGATATCTGTGTAACAATGCTGAGCAGCAGTGCATATTTCAAAAAAAAAAAATAAAAAAAGAAAGAAAAAAAAAGGTTATTGCACACGTAAGGGAGAGCAGTGAGAAGAGCAGGAACAACCTCACCACCACTGTTCAACTCGAGTTCACTAATTTCTCTCATCCTCACTTCAGTGTGTGGCTAGAAGACAGCTACTACAGCTAAGGAATGAACACAGAGAATTTAAGGGGGGAAACGGAGAAATACAACTGCAGCTGAGCAAATCAGTACCTCCAGCACACAAGTTGTGCTCATTAGTCCAGAGCTGAGTTGTTAATGGTCCTTCTGATTGTTGATTCTTGAGGGTTTTAAAGATACGTAGAAAATTAAAAGGCTGTAAAAATGCTCAGCTCTTAGAAGCAATAAATGAAGAGGAGCAGAGAACTGCTGAGGTAACCCTGCTGTTAACTCATAATGTAATTTAAACAGGAAGGTTCAGCATGTCTCGTGTTGCTCAGTCTGTCCTATTTGCCAGGCTGTAATTGCCATCCTGCAGCAGTAATAAGCCTGAGGAAAACATACATCTGGCTATGGCTGTCAAGGAAGAGCTTTTGAAATTCAGATTATCACCGTAATTGTTGGGTAAATAGCACTGTTCTCCATATATGGCCCCTAGTACAATGGATGAATCCAAATCTATTTTCAATGCACACTGCTTTTTAAATTTCAATTACCTCTTCTTTTATTTGATGAAATTTTCTAAAACAAAATTAAAATTCGTTATAGTAGCTTTATAATAGCCTAGGTGGATGAACACGTACCAAGATACACCCACACTTCTGTGGTGTATCACTTTTGGACATTTGCCTCCAGTTTTCCTCTCTCCTTTCTTGTATGACACGAAACATGTCAGTTTTATACAGCAAAATCTTGTGCTAGAGGAAAAAGCTCTCAAACTGAGGCCAAGAGAGCCAAGGTGTCTTTTGCTTGTTGCAGAGTTACAACCGAAACAACACAACAGCATTATACACATACATTTGAGATGCAAAATCCCTACTCCACTGCCATGACCAGAACCAACCAAGGCACTGGAGTCACTCGTTTATGACCTATGGTTCAGCGCACCCTCACACTGCTCACTACCCCAATTCGTTCTCTTACTCCTGGGACAAATGAAGACCAGTGTCAGAAGTTTAGCAAATGAGCAGCTCTCACCAGCAGCACCAGATACAGAACCTTCCACCACCTTCAGAACCTCCCAGAAACTTGAAAAGAGAAGGGTGGAAATAACTGAAAGCAGTCTTCACTGAGAGAGCATATACATGAAATGGAAGGGTCCATCGGTCAAGATAAGCTAGACGTTAGGCAAAGCAGTACAATGTATAGCCACAGTGCCTTCTGCTATTTATTGCAAGAGGGAGGAAATGGAGGTATGTGCCTGAAATGATGGAGAGAATGCAGGTAATAGAAGCAAAGAGTCCACCAAGAACTGTAGGAAAGATGTCTCGAGAAGGATGCACAGTTTGAACAAATCAAGTACCGAGGCACGTAGATGGCATTTAGTACCATGAAGTGAAAGGGAAAACTCATGCGGTTCAGAGTACTTGAAATTGAGGTAGCCTGTCTGGCCCTGCTCACTTCAGAAAGCCCCACCACATGAATTGCTTACTGTACTGCTGCAGCAGACTGGAGTGTTTTAAGAAACGTATGATATCACTAGTTACAGAATAGAAAAAATAAAGGTTTTAATTAAGAAGGTTAAAACACATATCTGAGTAACTAAACCTGTCATTTCACATATAGAGTATGTACATAGCTCTGGAAAGGAAGACTAAGCTAGAAGATTCGCAGGTCAAAGAATGGTGGGTAAAAAACCTGAGTTTGCTCCTCAGAATCTACAAGCATGAGGCTAACTCAATAAATATTTTGGAAAGTTTTCCTCTAAAGTAATGCAACCAATGAGGCAGATGTGATACTCCTTCATGCATCATGTACCAGGGATGTACCCGGTACAAAGTCAGGACAAACCATTCCAGAGAAAACAGGAACTAGAAGAACTGGTTTGGGGAAAGATGAGAATAGGACTGGAAAGGAACAAAGCTGGAGAGATACAGTTCCTCTGCTGATCACCAGAAAAACCCAGCTAGAGTCTCAGGGAGCATAGCATCCATGCAGACAGCTGTTCACACAAGAAAGTAAGCCGCACCTAAGTTTAGTCCTCGAGAGTTTTTAAGCAACGTGTGTCTTTTCGTCTTTCAGGTTGCAGAAGGGCTCATTACTTGGTGGCATACAACTCAGTACTCAACCAAAGGTAGGAGGGGCTTAAAAGGGCTTTTAAAGAAAAAGAAGGGAAGACAACACAAATTCTTCCTCGAAAAGGGTGATTCGGGTACAGTAACATACCCAGCAGGGATGGATCTGTATCTTCATCAGCAATTCCTGCAGCTACAGTAGCAAGGTACATAAAACAACGCTGGCCCAAGAACAAATGAGTGTATGGGCCTGAGATAAGCACAGATTATAAGTGAGAAATAAGCACAGATTCTAAGTGAGAAAGGCACAATTATCTGAGCAGTCAGCCTCACGCAGAAAGGGGAAGAGGGAACATTAAACATGACGTGCTCTGTTTCGTGAAAGGGAATTTTCAGCCTGGCAGCTGCAGTAGCAGGCAAACAAATTCAATGACCTACGAGAATTTTAGCAGCAAATGCACTTGTTTGTTTGAGCACTTGGATGAAACAATTTTCTAAACGACCTCTCACTCAAGAGAGAGAGGAAGGCAGAGCTTAATAAGGAGTAGAGTACAGGTGAAGATAGCAGAGCTATCAGCAATGCATTTACGTGAGTCCAGAACAGGAGGCTGCCTAATAAAATGTGATCTCTTGCAAACATCCAGCCAAGGGTTTGTTTCATATTTTAAAGGGCAGCCTCTGTCCAGCATTTCCCATCTACTTTCTCATAATCTTGCTGCAAACATAGCAGGTATTTCTGTTTAAAAAAGGCCAAGAACAAATTCAGCTTCAGGTACTTTGAAAGTAATACAAGGAGGAAGTAAAACTCCCATTATTTTCAAGAGCAGTGAAAGCCTGACACAGTAGCACATTTAAGAATTTGATATAGTATAAAGTTTCCAAATAGAAACAGCAGAGAACAGGGAGAACAAGACTACGGCCCACTAGCTAACAACTGATAGATTGGGAAAAAGGAGATCTGTTGTTCCCAAGAGATTTTCTTCCAACCTCCTCTGAAATTCCACCCATCTCAAAAGGAGCCAGGGTGCACAGGTACCTCAGAACAGATTTCATTCTAATGAACAATCTCTAAGAGCCCACACTCCGCCTCACAGTTGACCCCAGCCCTCCCCCTCTTATAGCTCAGACACTTAGGCACGGAAAGTAAAAAATGTTATACAGGATACTTCCTGTAATTCCAAAATACCTCCATTTCAGTTCATGTTTTTGTCACAGTTCATTACAAGCACAACAATTTCTAACAGTGCACATCAACATAAAATGCACTAGCACTGCACTGCTGTTTAAAACTTCCTTCCAGCAGGTTACTGCAATAGCTGTCTGATGTAGCAGCAAATCAAGGTCTTTTTCGTATGCTCCCCCCACCCCAATTCCACATTACTACAGTACCACAAGATTTAACACCACTGTAAGCAGCCCCATATGCAGGGATCCCTTTCCTACATTTAAAGCATAGTATCTTCTATCAATAAGCACTCTCCAAATTGTAAGATGGGACTACAAAATCCTTTGTGTTCACAGCATTGCCTTTTGTACTATTTACTCTGCATAACAGCGAAGGAGAAGAGCAAGCACAGATGTTAAAATGATGACATACAAATATATTATAAAAACCTGTTGCACAGAACACAGAACTGCAGTAAGAGCAGTAGAGTAACACAGATCAGTTGAACAAACCAAATGGTTCCATGCTAGCCACAGCAGAACAATTCAACACCACCAGCTCTCCGGACTCATTGCTTTATGAAAAGTATGGGATTTATTTATTTAAATTAAGCACATGTGTATGGATGCCACTGTTTCACAGGAAAATAAGAAACCCTTGAACATACGAGGGTTCCTCTGAAAGTAATGCCTCTTATTACATTATAATGGTCCATAACATCAGAGGTGGGTGTTCATGGCATGGCAGTTGAGGTTGAACCTTCCCACCAATATCCCAATCCATTTTGTAGCTGTGCAACAGATGGCAGCAAAGGGCAGTCTGACAAAACAGCATCTGGCATGGAAACGCGGACAAAGCAAAGGTGTATTGAAGTCTTCCAAACAGAAAAAATGGCACCCACAGACATTTATTGATACTTGCTTAATGTTTATGGAGAGGAAACAGTGGATGAGAGCACAGTGAGGTAGCAGGCAATGTATTTCAGCAGTGGCAACAGTGACAGTGGGTCACCTCCACTGGTGCCGATGTTTACAAGTGTGGCATGCAGCTCTTGCTGATCTCTGGCAAAAACGCACAGCTAACAGTGGTGACTGATGAAAAACAGTGTTTTGAAGCTGAGAATTTACTCTATCAAACAGTGTTATTGTGTTCTTTATATCTGTTGTGGTTTCCACGGAAATAAATAGGAGGTATTACTTTTGGAGAGACCTACATACATTGAATATATACACATCCATCAATTCTGATTTGAACAGAATGTTTAGAACACAAAAGAAAAAACTTTCCACTGCTTTTAGTTTAATCTAGAGGCAACCTAAGCATGCACACGTGGATACATACTTAAAATAGGATTTACTGGTGAAGTCCCTATTGGCACTTCCATAGCTCTATGAACAATATGCTGCACATCTCATTCTTTCCCTGCGTTTCGAGGTTCCCAACACGAGCAAGCCCGGTGTTCCTCTGGCTCCCACCATCTACCCCCTCAGCCTTACCCACATTGTACCCACCAAGGATTCACCCTTCAGCCAGTTCCACTGCTTGCCCCAAAGGGGCACGGTAAATGCCCCTGCCCAAGTCACTAAGCCCCATAGCCTCATCCAAAACAGAGACTAACCAAGTGCAAAAAAACAGCCTCAGCAGACAACCCAGATCTAGAACATAGGTTGGTTTGTTCTAGTAGCCCCTCTGCATTTGAATACCCAAGGACACATTTTCTGCTGACTGAAAAAAAAAAGGAGCAGGGGGAAAAAAAAATACAGGAGCCACTCAGTGTAATATCAAGTTCATAAACCTACTGCTAGGAAACCACATTCTGCTGATAACAGTGTTAGCAAAATCTAAGCTAGCAACAAGCAGCATGCTATTACTGACACTAAAAACAATGAAGGGGCGAAAATCAGGCAATCTGTCAGGACTTTGCAATTAGAAAAATTTATGTGACATCAAATTGGACCCAGCATTCTAAAGGCATAAAATAGTTTAGTCAGGCTTGAGATCACGACCAAGGTGATACCATCAACACTTCTTACCAACACCTTTCTACAATCTCTCAGTCTAAAGCTTTGAGCATAACACAGTTTTAAACAGAACTGAGCAATGGGGAAAAGGAAACAGTGTTTCTACGGATGTGAATGTCATGTAAATGTCAAACTGCATGTTAAAATTTGATTAGGAGACTGTAAAAAAAACAACACAACAGTATAACTGTAAGTAAACCACCACACTAACAATCATCTTAGCCTGTCTGCTTGTAATATAACCCCTAGTGATTGATTTCATTATCCATACTTTTCTATGCAATGCCTAGCTATAATTGATTTTGCTAGAAGATGACATATAGCAGAAAAAACAACTACAAACAAGTGTTTGTCAACAAGATAGATCTAAATGGACAGTCTTAGTACTCAATTCCTTGCATGCTATCATGCATCACCTACAACTATCCTTAGTAAACTCAATAAAATTTTCATCTCTTCTACATATCAAATAAATGCCATAGAAAGACTGGAAGCATATGTAACTAATTCATCCACCTGAACATACCAATTCATGAGGTGAAACAGCAGAAGTTTCACATTGGGAAGATCAGGTTTTTCCAATACTGCCCAGCTTCCACCTCAGCAACTTCGGTTCCACTGTTTCCAGGACCTCGGACAGCTCCTGACTCAGCACCTCCTTAACAGATTCCAAATTGGACGATGTTACTGGCACGGGTTACAGACATTTTTAAATAGAAGCAAGAGAAAAGTTGAGATGAAATAAACCTAGTGCTTTTAATTACAAGCTAAATACTTGGTTCCCTCTAAAATACTGAAAATAGCGAAATTAGACAGTATTATTAATACTGGCAAACGCAGTTAGAGCATTTCCAGCCTTGTGATGTCTCTTCCATCAGCCTTACACACCCCCACCAAAATACCACCAGACAGCACATATGGGAGTAAATCCAGCTCAACACATATCAGCCTCAAAACAGTTCAGAATTAATCTCAGCAAGTCCAGTGATTGCCGCAAACTGATTGCTTCCTACCCAACACAAAAATTATGAGCCTCAGCTTGCCTTACTACGCCCACTTAATTAATGACTTAATTTTGCACTGGCCTTGATGCTTTAGTTATCGGTTATGTTAATAAAATGATTTGCTAATTTCTTATGCAGAAGTTGCACAAGAACATCTCCAGAAAAAAAATTGGAATTTCATGACCCTCATGACATCCTTTTCAAGTCAACGACAATGACAGTTCAAGTGAAACCTGTCACTACCTTGATAACTGGTGGGAGGGAGAGAAGACATAACATCCATATCACTGATGGATGGCTCCCTTTAGTTTGAAACTCCCTAATTAGTTAGAAGACTTTTTTTTTCCCTGATCTGCCTTCAAAGATGATAAAATAGAAACTTTATCAAAAACTCAAAGGGAGACCATTGACCCCTTCGAAGGGAAGCCTGTTAAGAGACTTAAACAATCCTCTGTCCTTTACCTTCCATGAGGTAAACCTAGACACCATCTTCCATTGCTTCAGTGCTTTTTTTATTTTTTAAGTTATGGTCAAAAAGAAATAAAACAAACAAACAAAAAAAAAGGAAAGCAGGTTTCCTGCCAGTGAAGGAAGCTTCAGTTCGTTACAGATTTCAGAAGGCCCAATTCATCTTCAATTTCTGTTCCACCAGCATACAGCAGACTCCCTTGCCAGATGAAAAAAGGCCACCGCAACAGTAGGTCAGCTTCTCTGACTCTCCTGTGGGTGCTATACTGTTACACTTCCTTTATTGAGATCAGCCTTACACAAATCAAGAGGAACTGACATGAAAAGGTAAAACACCTCCCACCACCAGCCTTTCACCTCCCCCTCTCTGCTTTGCTTCGAGGTGGCTGCCAAACAGAGCGCACCATATTGTGACAGAGGCTGCTGCAGTATTTCTGGAGGATGCACGCTCTGCCTCTTCTCCCAAGTGCAGAGGCAACCACATTTTCTACAGCAGTTAACAGCATCTTATTCTCTAGGGTTTTTCAAAAAACAGAAAGACTTTTATGAAATCAAGTTCAGTCCCATGGTTCATCAGCCATAAATCCCGTCTTATTAAAGAGCCTGTGGTTTAAAACAGAACAAAAAAACCCCACCCAGAATCAATCATCTGAAATTCACCACGTGTGTTTATCCAGATCTTACCCACTGATAAATACTTACGTAAATATTTCTGTTGAAGAAATTTTCTAACTAGACTTATCTTAAAAAACACATTGCTCTCAAGTCATGTTAGGCAAAATAAAGTAAATAAATTCAAGTTTTAAAGGGCAGTAAAAGAAAGCTGCTGAGAAGCATGATTTGCTGCCCTATGATTTGCAGACCTAAAGGGGAAAAAAAAAAAAACAACCAACCAATCTGCATAAAGTGAAATGAGCAAGTATCAGAAAGTTCCTTGACAATCAGAACTGATATCATGAACAAATTTTTGCTGGCAGACATTAGATTAGTACATTAGACTGCTCTCAGGAGATTTAAGTATCCTGTTTGTTAATGTCAAATAAGGTAAATGGATTCGGAAGCCAGTTGGTGCTTCCCAAAGGCAACACACGCTGTGCACAGTCTTTCACGGGCAGACACCTACAAGCTGAGCAGAGCGTGGGACTGCACAGCTCCAGTAGCATAAGATACTCTTAGCACCAGAAAACCAGAGCCCTAAAACCAGGTTAGCTTCTTTCAGAATTACTCAATTACTCTGAATACTACTTTCACATATTCCAGAAAGAAGCCCCGCGAATATTTGCTGAATCCCACCTGTAGATATATATATAATTGTGTGTAGGTAAGGACAACATTTCCACTCATCAGGCTTCAGCTGACCTATGCCAAATCCCAAGATGTGTTTATGCTCCATTGTGGCTGCCTCACACTGCCTCCTACACAGCACTGAGGTTCCCTTAGCAGAGTTCCTGCCTCAGAAAACAAATCGAACAACCAACAAAAATAAAACCAAGCAACACAGGCTTGAAGGTGCAAGAAAAGAATAAGCAGTGATTACCTCAATAGATGGCACAAAGTCAACATTCTGCAATTACAGGAACGCATACGGATATTTAAGTGCTACATAAGCTAAGCCTTTACAGTGTAAAAAAGACTAGAAGTAGACTTGCACGTTTTTACACCCAGCAATCAAAAATATTTCTTTAATAATACCTTAAGACAACAGAGATTTGGATGCACTGCATTTGACTTCAGCTCACCCATCCCACAGCTTTCTTACACTCCGTGAAACAAAGCAGAGCGCAGAGCTGCGGCAGGGAGCCAAGAGCTTCTCATGTCAAAGCACACACAACACCAAGCTTCACACAGGAACATCTTCACAAATGCAGCCAGGTGCCAGATGGAAGACAGCAAATCGTGAGACAGAAGCACTGTTTCTTAAAATACAGTGAAGGAGAAACTCTAGGTAAACAGAAAACGCTGTAATTAACTATTCAAATTACCCTGGCATGCTGGGATTAATGTTTTTGTTCCCGTAAAAAGCACTGCATGAAATCTAATGACAGAGTGATAAAGACCGTAGTTCCATACCTCATCCAGAAGAACAAATTGCTAAAACCACTCTTGCAGTTGTGCACTGAACCATAATTTGAATGGAAACCCAGAAGGAAGATCTTTATTTAAAACAGAAAAACCACCATGTGGTGCGAGACAACCAACACCCTGGCTTTGCAGGAACAAGTCTGTAGAAGGGATGTGCTCGCAGGCCTCCTCATGGGGCTCTCCCAGGTCCCTAAACGGAGCCATCTGTGAGTTCAGTCTTAAAACTTCAGTCTTAAGACACTTACTACAGAAAATTACATTAAGCAGAATTACGTCCCAGTATCTATTTTTGGACACTACAACAGTTTTATCCACATATTCAAATATGAATCTGACTGCCTAACCACCAGAATACTAAATAAAAACACCAATAGAAGTAGTGGGCTGTAAGTTTCCCACACTAATTAAGTCATTTCAGCAAAAAGCAGTGTTTTATTGCTTAAATGTTAACTTCATGTTAGAAAGGATTCACTATTTTTCCACTAAGACCACTCCTGAAGCTGTTTCTATGAAGAATACTTTTCCCTGCATCCTTCCCAAACACGTTTCTAAATCTGTCTGCCAGCTTTTAGAGCCACCTGTCTTATGACTTAGTTTCTTCTCCCGGTATTACAAATGGTTTCTTCAGGTCAGAAAACAGAAAAGGACTGAAACGTATGAACTAAAAGAAAAACAAGCTAGTAGCTCACTAGTGACAGAAAATAATTGCAGGCTTTGTGGCTGTTTACTTTGAAATGTGCCGTCCCTCTGCCCTTCAGACTGCACTATTTCAGGGAACTCATCTGATCCAAGACCATGCATTTTTGTGTTGCAGGGCAATCTCTTGAAGCTAGACAAAATAGGCTGCAAAAGGAAGTCTGCAGCCCTTCCTCGGGCAGGCCTTCACTACAGCAAGGTTTGTTTGAAGTTCGAAGCAAAATTAGGAAAAAATCCACAACTTCTCTGTTCATCTTTAGTCTAAGATTCCAGTCTTGAGGCTACTGATGTAAACTGCTCATAACAGCACTGCTTCAGGGCTGTTTTCACCAGTACGAGCCAGCACAGCTGAGGTAACAGTTTTGTACACGGGATAAGAGCCTGACTGGCACCGAGCTCCTCACCGCTCTCTGTGGCTGCAGCATCCTGAGATACACCACCAGCTTGCCCGGGCCTTGCTCTGAAGCATTACTCAGCAGAGACACACTTCCAAAGGAAAAATGAAAAACCCACCACACACAGCTTCCAGCAGCACAGCCCCACAGCCCTATCTGCATTTTCCAACACTGCCCCTTCTGCTCACCCTTCAGCATGGCAGGAGGTCACGGCACCCTGGCACCTCCAGCAAAGCTGGTTAATGGCAGCTGAGGATCCGGGACAACTGCATCCAGCAGGCTGAGTCTGCAGAAACAGGGGAACCCGTGCAGGTCAAAGGCAAACGCAGACAGTCCACAGCTGCAGGTGATCCTTTTTAAAGATTTTGAATGGCTTATCTCTTTTTTTTGCGAATCCAGGAAGAACACCCTTCTCTCTCCCTGACATCCAAAGCTGTGTTTCATGTATATATAGATGTCATACTGATAAAGGCCTTATATATGAGGCCATTTGATAAAAGCCTCATATATAAGCATATATAAAAATAATACATATAACATTTTTTAAAAGACTATTTTAAATCACTTTGGCTCCTACTCAGAGTTCTGTCAGCTGCTATCAGTCAGGTATGCAGCCAAAGAAAAGCATGTGATCCGAACAGCTAGAAAACACATAAACCCACCACCAATAGATTATACTGACTGCCTGAACTGCTGAAACACAAATCAAATTCAATTACTACCGAGTTAGCATTTATTGTAAAGTCTCATAATAAATTAACCAAACATCTCAAGTTGCAGGAGCATATTCTGTCCCAGAAGCATCCTCGGCTGCACTCTTAGAGGTTTTTTAGGCACTCAGTGTTTCCTTGAGCAAAAATCTTTTCTCCCAACAAATGCACAAAACAGAATGGTTTAGTAGCAGCAAAAAGAACAAAGCAGGCATGCCTTCACCATCAGCTGATTAATTATTTTTAATTAGAAGAGGAAGCTATGATTACCAGTTTTAAGCAACAATCCTTTCCATTTTAGCTACTGTTTTCCGTGGTTCACATACTGAATTTGTAAACTATGTGTAGGAGATACAAGCAAATCTCTTTGTAAGTACCAAGCAGCCTGTTGGCTGGGCTCACAGCTCAAGCTTCAACTAATAAGAGTTACCCAGCTGCACGCATTAACGGGCTAGCAGCTCAGCTTTCAGCAATGCCAGGAAATAACTAAACAGCACAAAAGCAATGCCTCATCTTGCCAGATTTATGTTAAGTTTCAAGGAAGATCCAAAAAAAGTACCTTCATTGCATAAAAGCATTTGGTGTTCCGAATGAGTGGGTTTAACACCAGTCTTATTGCTACAGCTGTACAAGGACCAGAATTTCCTTGACCATTTCCATCTTCTGATCCAACAGAGCCCCTGTCCAGCTTTTAAGCAAACATCAACATGAAAAGGAAACAAAAAGGAAAACCATCATTCCTGCTATTTTTCAGCTCCAGAGTATTTTTATTTAAAGCCACAAAGGTATCCAGATTGTTTCCAAAAAACACACCATGACAGGAGAAGCCCCAAAATTACTATGTTTGTTTCCTTCACTTGCTTGCTAACAAACAGAGTTCTCATAATAAAGTACGCCCAATGCCTGAAGTTTTCACATTGTACTTAAACAGCACAGCTTGGAGTCAAAACTCCAAGTGTATCATGCTGCTAAGACATGAAAAGAGGAAAGGAAACAGAACTGATGGAAATCTGAAGACTTGCTTACAAAGTGCCCCACTGAAGGACAAGCTTAGCTCCTAAATTTCTAAGTACATGTGTTCTGATAGAAATACCGAAGAAGTTTAATAAATACTTATTGGTAAACGTAAGCATCAAGCCTAGCAAGGCATTCACCTAGCCTACTGCATACTGAATTGCATTGAGAAACCCACCCAGTTCCAGGTTTCCTCACCAACTCCTGTACCTGCTTCTATGGGCAGCACGCACCTCCCTGGTGTGGCTGGCTCTGCAAACACCAAGGAGCCCACAGCCCCAGTGTAGCCCAGCCAGTGACAGATGCACGCATCTCCCAGATACACAAGGCAGCCACTGAACAGACTTGCTGCAGCAAGCTTCCACTGGGGCATAGAAACCAGAGGCTGGAACAGACTTGAGAAACCCCTGCACGCATTTAGATGACTGGTACTATGCTTAGCTGGTGAATGGCAGCCCATAAACCACATCTGAAATACTACATCTGCAAACACACGCTGTATTAACACTCATCCAGGAGGATATTTAGAAGGCTGCTTTAGTAACTTTAAGAAAAGGAATTAACTCACACCTTCCCAGAGACACGTACTCATCATCATTTCAAAATCAAAGTACTTACTGAAGCCAAATGAGAAATGCTGCACCATCAAATCCTGAATTATTATTAAAGTAAGGGTGGTCTAAGTATTTACTTATCAGTCTGCAGTCTCTCCTTTGAAAATTCCATGTCAAGTACAGTCACTGAACCTTCCAGAGGGTGGCATAAGGGGGCTTGCCAGACCAACGGCAGCTGAAGCAGGAGGGGAAAGGCAGCACTCCTCGATTCCAAAGTAAACTGCCAGCACATTTTTAAGGCTCCACAACATAACAAAGTTCAAGGTACAATGAATGCACACCCCGGTCTCAAATACACCGAGTGATGCATGTGACCAGCCTGCACTCCTGCTGCAGCACCAATGAGTTCCCCCAGCTTCCTCGTTTACGCTGCGTGGCTGCCTGGCCATGCACAGCAGCACGGCTGGGAAGCAGCAAGAGACAGCATCTTTCAGGGAGAGCCGAGTTTGGATGAGGCACACAACAGGAACAGTTTGCATTCATCACCAACTTGCTACGTGGGATCCTGAGAACATTTCCCTTAACGCTTCAAATACGCACTCCGATTTTATTTTTAAATCTTTTTTTTTTTTTTAATCTCCCCAGTTTCCAACCATCAGAAAGTAAAACAATTGTTGATCAAAAGGGAAAAAACAAACAAAAAAAAACCGAGAGAGCAGCAACGCATCTCACTTAACCCCATAGACTCTCCCAGGAACAATTCAAGAATTTTACATGTCACAAATCTCCCATCTTCTGCGAGGCACGGGGGGACCAAACAAAGAGAAGCTCCCACCTTAACTTTTGACGATGGGAGGCAGATGCAACCTTGCAAACACAGGTGCTGGATTTTTGGTGTTTTTTTTTATTCCTCCCTCCACTGGAATCCTAACGAGTCAATGCGAACTGACTTCTGGCCATCCACCCCCCAAGCACACACGGCAGGCACTCGCACAGCTGTCGCTGCCAGGGCTCGCAGAGCAGGCGCCTGCTCGCACGGCGATGCCCCACACGATGCCAACCCGAAGGTCTTTTCCAACCTGAACGATTCCACGACTCCCCGAGGGAACCCCGGACTCCCGACACCCCGCAACTCCCAAGTTCTCACGCCGAGCTCCGACGCCGGGAGCGAGGAGCCGATGCGTCACCTACCGGGTCACCCTGCCGACGCCGCTCCGTCCGCCGCTGCAGTCCCGCTCCGGCAGCGCTCTCGGAGGTTTCGCCCCGCAGCGCTGCGGCCGGGAGCCGAGGGAAAGGCGGCGGATGAGGCACCCGGCGTCACTCCGCTCCTCCGAGCGAGCTCGGAAATGAGATGTAACGGCAGCCTCACTCCCGCGCCAAGTATTACAGGAGCAGAATACTAACTGGTTCATTTATTTCCCTGATTACCGTACGCGGATATCGAAGTCTGCGCATCGCATCTCCTCCGGCAGCCCGCTCCTATTAACCCTACCTTCAAAACCAGCACCGGCGATACCTGAGGTCACCGTTTCTCCTCCGCTTTCCGCCGGGAAGGAGGGCTGGAGGCGGGAGGGAGGAGCGGAGGAGGCTCCCCTCCGCCGCTAACTTTGCGCCGGCTGCGGTCGGGGAGCGGAGCTCCTCCCGCTGCGCTGCGCGGGGAAAACTTTGCAGCGGGAGGAGGGCGGCTCCGCCATTCGCGAGCCGGCAGAAAGGGGAGAGAGAAAGAACGCCAAACCCACCGGCATCCCATCCCGTGCCACCTGTAGGCCTTCTGCCCGCCGCCACGGCGAGGAAGGGAGCACGGCCGCTCCCCGAGGTGCCCCCGCGGGTCCCGGCGTCCCGCACCCGCTGAGAGACGCGGGGAGCCGCGCGCTGCTCTCCGGCGGGCACGTCGCGGAGCGCAGCCCCGAAGGCGGGTCGGCCGCGGGGCAGGCACGTGGCGGCACTGCGCCCCGACGGGGCGGACCGGCGAAGCGCTCTGCCGAAAGCCGGCTCCTCCTCATCCGACTGCCCCCGGGCACCGTGCAAATAACAGCAGCTGACCTCTCCGGCGGGAACGGCCGCGTCGCTCCTCGCTGCCGACACGACGAAGCGCCGAGCTCCTGCTCGGGGGCTGAACGCAGCCCGACTTCCCCAAGGATTTCCCAGACGAGCGCGGAGCCCTAACGCGCAAACCCCGCCCGGAGAAGGTCCGGGATCGGATTTCGGCACTTCAAGCCGGCCGGCTGCAGGGAGACGCGCGGAGTTGGGCGCAGGGAGCACCCAGAGCCGCACGCACCGCGTCCCCCCCGGAGCCCCGCTCCCCTCAGCCCCGCGGCGCCCGCACTCACCTCCGCCTCAGCGCCCCGGGGCGGGAGCGGGCACGGCTCCGCCGCCAC
>JAOWBP010003659.1:2958883-2971078 GCA_028571105.1 Tragopan temminckii | reverse complement strand
CCCGGCAGAATAAAATGAGCTATGTTTTTCTCTTACTAGCATTCAGAAAACTTTCTGTTTTACCTTGACCTTTGTTGCGGTTGATCCCAGTGGGCAGCTGAGCACCACACATGCGCGCCCCTCGCGGCGGAGGGACGCGGCACTGCAGCCGCCCGCGCGCGGCGGGAACGGCGGAGCTGCGCTGCCCTGCGGCGGCGGGAACCGCACCTGTGGGCTGAGCCGAGCCCAGCGGGTTCGGCTTGGGGCGGCGGCAAAGGCTGGGAGGTTGGCGAACGGGGTGGATTGCGTGGAGCGAGCTGAACGCTAATTGCAGCAGGTGAAGAGAGCAGCCTGCGGCAGCACAGTCGTAGAGTGAGAGCAACGGGCAGGAACAGGCTGGCTGCTGCTTCAGGCGGCCGTGCTACCAGAAGTTCTTCAGAGCAGAGCTCTCTGCTTTGGCTGACCTTACGGCACGGCTCATGTTATCAGCAGAAAACGGCAGGGAAGAACGGCGCTTCCTTCATCTTTGAGTGGGTGCAGCGGGCCGAAGGCAGCACGGGTCAGGTCAGGGACGGGCAGGTGGAGCATAACTGTCAGCCGAATGCGCGCAGCCTGCCCCTCACCCCTTCCTCTCACCTGTGTAAGCCCAAAGTCAGCCCTCCAGCTGCAGCCCAGCCCGACGCTTCACCACAGGCATTCTCTGAAGCAGAAACGTTACTGATCAGGATGGGCCCTTTTTGTGTCCCTGTCCCCTGCGTTACGTGCTGGCTCTAGGAAGCAACCCACCAAGTATTTCCATGGGACTGTGCGCTACAGCAGTGAGCTCCCAGTTCGTGCCTCGGCTACTGTGGTTCGTAAGCAAACAGTTGCATGAGAACCTGCCGTGGCTTTTACACTGCCCTCCTCTTGCCGTATTTCCTTAAGCATCCAAACTGCAAACTCCACTGACCTACTGCACAGAGAATTGGAAGTGTAGGGAAGTCCCTCAGCACGAGCAAAATGCACAGCAACATTGGAGCTGGCTGTTGGACTAGCCAGCGCTTCTCACCAGCACCATTAGATGAGTCACAGAGATCTCAGCAGATAATCTTGCTTGCTTACATTGGAGAGAGACCCACAAATTCAGGAGCTGAGGAGCTTTAGTACTAACGCAGAATTCAAAAGTACTTGTCACAGTACACAGTGGTATTTGAAAAGTAATGCTTTTAGTTAGAGAAAGATTTAATTTCTGCTTCAAAATTTGGTGGATGATTTTAATAAGAGAGTAGGAATTATAAGTTAATGTGTCAGGACCCCATTAATTAAATATTTGTGTGTGCTTATATATGTAGATCACTCCCAAAGTAATGCCTCCTGTTTATTTCCGTGGGAACTACAACAGATGCAAAGAGCACCATAACACTATTTGATAGAGCAATTTCTCAGCTTCAAAACACTATTTTTCGAGACAGCCACCACCATTAGCTGTGCATTTTTGACAGCGATGAACAAGAGCCTGCATTCCACACTTGTAAACATCTGTACCAGCAAAGATGACCCACCGTCACCAATGCTGAAATACACCACCTACAGCCTCACTGTGCTCACATCCACTATTTGCTCTCCATGAATGTTCAGCAAGCACTGTCAGTGGGTGCCATTTTTTCTGTACGGAAGACTTAGATTCCATACCTTTGCTTTGTACGCACTCCCATGTCAAACACCATTCTGTCAGACTGCTCCTCTGCTGCCATCTGTCGCACAGCAACAAAATGAAATGGGATATTGGTGGGAAGATTCAACCTCTGCTGTCGTACCACCAACATCAACCTCTGACAGAATAAAACAAGAGGCATTACTTTCGGAGCAGGCCTCATGTAATTTAAAGAATGCCATTTCTCCAATCTTAACATTCAGAGTGAAGAAGTAGATTTGCCACTGTTTCTTTAAGTATGGATACATTCACTGAGCTCATACCTGCACCCTCTCCTCAGTCTGTTCATGTGCTCAAAGTAACTGCAAGCAGGGCAGTATCTACTGCTACATCCCTATTTAACAAACAGTTAATCATATGAAGAATGTGCATGTGCATTTGCAACACTTCTTTGTTGCAAAATTGATTGTTTTCAATGGCCAGCTGTACTGAGAATTTGTTCAAGGATCAATGTGCATTTTATATAAATACAGTTACAGTTGTGAATATAATTCCCCAAAGCCCCAAATTAAATTTTCCTAATCCATCATCTCTTTCTGCTATTGAAATGAATGGAAATTTTGATAGTGATTTCACTGCAAGCAGGTTCAGCTCATTTATGTACAAGCATTTCAGGTCATTTTCTTCTCTGACATTTACAGGTATAAATCCAAAATAACTCTACTGACACAATCTAATTTTCCACCAGAAAGACACATCTTCTTCCAAGACTCCAGCCCTCACCCTTAATTATGAATTTCTAAAACTATTATTTTTCTTTAGTACCATCTGAGTCCCATCCAGCCTTCCTGAAGTTAATTAAAACCATTTGAAACTATTCCCAGATATAATTTATGGAGTGGCTCTGCTGGTAGGTATGTTAGCTTCCCACAGGGATGGACAGAGGGCAATTAATCCACCTGTTTGAAAACACATGCTCCCTACCCTAACCCTTGCATTAAGAAAAGCACCTGTCTGGGGAAAAAATACAGCTGTTAGATAGCTCCTAGATGGGAACCAAGTATAAAAATACATTGATATATACATTAAAATACATTGATGTATACATGAAAATACAACCAGTAGGTGCTGCGTTCAGCTGATAACTGGGAGCCACCAATTGTGCTGATTAAGAAGAGGTCTTGTAAAACGAATTAATAACACTTTATTTTTTGGGGGGGTTGTAAAGGCAATCCAAGTCGTTACTATTCCAAGCTGCTCTAACACGAATAGAAAGGTATCTTTAAAATATGTAGTTTTTAAACATACACACATATAGTCCTCTAGGGATGTCTTATATGTGTAGGTATACACGTGACATAGTTTTATACACGTGTAGGACTACTGTGTGTGTCATCAACAACACCCCAAAACTGCTCTGCACATGAAGGTAGTGATTCCGCACAGTATTATTTGGGGTATTTTTCACCAGAGGTACCTCACAGATGTGAGCTAATTTGCATTTCCTGCAAGATGCGCTGTCTTCATGACAAAGAAACATGCCAGAGGCCATGCTGCAAATTGTCTGCAGAGGAAAAGCTGACTCCCAGCAATTTCTGTCCTTCTCCCCATGTCCACATATCCCATCCGCTCCGACTTGGCCCAGAAATGCTGAGTGCCAATGGCTCCTATCGATTTCATTTGCTCCTGTGAGCACTCAGCACTTCTGCACATTAGGCCCGAGGAGTCTGAGAGGTAAGACAAACACAGGAGCCACAAAAAAGGTATCTTGGTTAAAGCAGCTTACTCAGCAACATGCACAAAGACTACAGCAGCAACAGGGACAAAAGAGAATTCTTCCTATTCACCTGCCTTTATCACTGAATGATCCTTTCTCTTCCAACAGTCCCTTTCCTTTATTCTTTCCCCTGCGCGCCTTCAGATTCTACAGATGAACTGGAATCCTACTTAAATCTATCCCAAATGTGCAAAATAACCTGGAAAGAGAGTTAAGGACTCTAATTAATTAATTAACTACATCATAATGAATATGCATGAAGAGGCTGAATGACAAGGTTATACTTATGACCATAATTCTGGCTTTTCCTAACTCTTGAGTGCAAAACTCTGCAACAGAAGCAACTTTTAACTCAAGAAAACTTGCACAAAAAGTTCCCCATTGGCTATCATCAGCTGTGTACAGACACATCACAACACCAGTAACTACATCACCTGCCTAAGAGAAGAAATTCCCTAATTGGGAAGATGGGTGTTGGTGCCATTTGTTGGTCTAATCACTGAAGCAAGTGAGGCAGTACTGAGAAAACCAAGGCCTTTTCTCTTTATTCCCTGCAGGAATCGTCCCTGCCAGTCTAAGATGCCCCAACTCCTGGCAGCACACTGTGCCTGGTCACACAGTTTGTGCTTTGACAAACTGCCAGCGTTTTTCTAAGAATTCAAGTGCTAAAAGGGAAATTACAAAGTTTCGATCTCAGCCAGAACTGAAGGGAATTTTACAAAATAATAACACCTGCTTTTTTTTTTTCTGGTTCTGGAGACTTTCCTCCTGGCCGGGTTCCAAGGGATGATGGCAAAAAATACAGGTGCTTCATCCTCTAAAAATAGTGCTGTCAGAGTCCTCAACAAGGGTAAATTCTAATAATCTGAAATGAATGTGCTGGTTCTGAGTTTGAACCAGTAGTAAAAGACTGTATGGTAGCAAACATAAGGTGTTCTGTACAAGGAGGAATATATTTATGAGTCTTAGCAAGTGCAGCACATAGTCCCACTGTTCCAAAATGTGATACTGCACAGAGAGAGGTTTTGGAAAGCTTATCTCACACTGGATGGACTTCACTCCAAGCTTCTGATCCCTCTCCCAGGAAAAGAGCTTATTTACATCAGTGATCATGAACTCCCTACTCTCTGTAATGCCATGGGACAGCTGTCAAGATCAAGTGCACCTTTTTTGAAAGCCAACACTAATGAGGTTTCTGTTCCTACCTATAAGAAATAATGAGTGTTAGGAATTGGGTATCTTTGAGTGCTACTGAAACTAATACCAGCCAAATATAATTGGCAGCTTCCAGGAAACACTCAACTGGTTTTTCTTAGGGCTTGCTTGTTAGCACATCTATTGAGTGATTAAACATTAACAGTAACTGAGTCACAAAAGTAAGAACGCAAATTCAGGATGCATACAATAACAACAACAAAAATGCCTGTGTACTACTCAAAGTCAATACAAGTTCATTGCCTGCATCATTTTAATATCAGTTGGGCACTTTCCTGAATCTGTTTTTCATCAGCATCTTTGCAGAGCTCTTCTGAATTACTTGCTTGCAAACAGCTGACTTGCACATTCCAGATCTAATGACACAGGGGTAAACACATGGTTCCCACCCATGACACACCAAATGGGGACCTTCTGCTCACTGGTCACTAGAATGGCTCTGCCCTGTCATTTGGAGAACTGTGTTTCATTACATATTTAAATATGTTCAGCCTTGCCTGCCTTACAGGTTGTTCTTTACATTTCAGATTTAGAGTATTTCAGGATTATTTACAGGATGTATAAATTTTTCTCTCTCTTTCACAAGCCTGTCCTTTGACCTTTGCAGCTCCCTGCATAAATTATACCTAGCCTTTCTCTTTTGTTAAATGTTCCATGCGTTACTTTTCACATACAGGCTGAACGTTTTCTCCTGTCTTCCACAGGAGACTTGACGGGCTGCTAGGACATGTCTTGCAGAATCCATTCTTTCAGCTGCTAGGAAAGATGTGTTTAGCTTGTGCTGTCTGAGGCATATGGGCAAGCCCCCGAGTTAAGCAGATGGGAACTACGCAGTCCTAGAAACACAAGCACAACCACGGGTGAAATTTCAACATAAGCACAATTGCATTTCTCTCAATTTGTCTGTTAGCAAACCCAAAATATAGGAAAGGTCGATTTGACTATGTCCATAGGTAGATTAAGGATAGGGAAGAAATTTGCATGCGGGTCTCTCACACCTTGAAATGCAGTAGAACCTCTCTGAGTTGTGACACATGAGCAATAATTAATGCAAATTTAAAAAGTATTTTTCCACTCAGCAAAGCAATCTGCTCCAGTGTAACCTGAGCATCATTCCTTCCAGTGGTCCGAAGAGTACAATCTGACCTGTACAAATTGAAAAGGAAGGGTTTGACTCATTAGCATCTCCTCCAAAATATTTATAAATCTTGATAAGAGCTTCAAGACGGAATTTGGAAGTGATCAGCTATCACCAGAATGCCACTAACACATTTTCAGGAAGAGTACAAACTATTCTTTAACACAGAAGATTTAAAGGGTTTTATATATATACATATATATAAATTTATTTTATTTTTTAAAATGTTTGTAATCATGGGAACCACTGAAGTGCAGTGCTGTATGATTACTTTTATGATTACATTAATTGTAGAATTTCTTGTAACACAACTGGTCTTCCCACTCCCACACCTCAGGCATGACAAAGAGCCCTTCAGATCCCTATAAGAGATGGATGTGCTGTAGCTCATGGCCATTACTCACCTCATTTTAACATTACATCTAGGAGGAATTTTTCCTGTTCAGATATCCTTTCTGGGAGCACTTCCACGGATTCCAGGAGGAGGTTTTTGACCTGCCAATATCACTGGCAAAACATTAGCAGCATCACTGCTGTTAAGTGAGGCAGCAGACCAAAGTCATCTCACTAGGGGCCCAGAGAAATGTATTTTGGTCTCACTGGTAGACTGCAAGGTGTCTCAGAGATGCTAGGGCATGAGCACCTGTCTCCTGCAGCATCAGCAGTAAGTACTGCATCTCAGTGACAGTGACTGAAAGGTGCAGCTAGGTGTGGCTGCCCTCTCAAGCCTTTTCTAAAGCACTTGTCAACACTTTGCACTGTTTATTCACCTTTAGGTTCAGGTCTTTTTTTAAATCCCCACTCTGGCCTGAACAAGGGCAAGAGCTAAATAACCTCTGCAAATTTTATGCTTCACTAAACATCTGCATTTTGAAATTAATAAACACATCAGACAGGAGAACATCTGCTCTTAAATTTATCTGTAATGAAAACTAATGAAAGAAACTTCCTTCTCCTACTCAGTTTCCGGACCAAGAAAGTACTTCACACCTTGCTCTATAATTATCTGGTTTCTCTTAATAGCCTTCTGGAGGCCAAATGAAGGGCCCTTTGTCTATTTAGTTTAATTAAGTCAGGTGTTGCTTCTACATCTGCTACTTCACTTACATGGCTGGAGAGAGGGGTGGTACTGTTATTCCATATATCCTGGCTAGAACTTAAGACTATTAGCTGCTCTGAACTCACATTTTGTCAGCTTTCCAGGTCCAGATGTAAATCTTACATGTCTTTAATTCCCAGATCACTTCTACAACTGTTTTTTTTTTTTTTTAAGAGAAAGAGAGCATACATTTGTTCTTTTTTAATTGTCTAGAACAGCTGCTATTTTTAATGGATATCTTCCCCCATCAACTGCTTGGGGTTTTTTTTGTTTGATTTAATTAGACTGGTTACTTCAGAATTCAGCCCCTGGAACAACCTATTTCATATTCAAACAAGCAAGTTTTGTCTGCCATCTCCTTATCTTACATCTTTGCTTCTAGAAAACAGTTAGGATCAAGTAGGACCTCCCCCTCTTCACCACTAACAGAGACTGATGATCCAAACCACTTAGCTGCTCAACAATGTCATCAACTGTTTCCTCTGCATTTCATCTTCTTCTTCATTGTGATCTTGGAAGCATTTGCACTTCAGATTCAATTCCTGGCCCTCCTAATTTCTATTTGTTTGCTTCAAATCAGATACAGAACTACCAATCCTGAGTAATTCTGAAGAATCTTTTTGCACATGCTATAAACTGTACTTTTTTCTACAAATCTACTCTGTTTTCCTTTGGTGGAGTAGCACAATATTCTCGATTCCTGTTCACCTTCTGACAGTTTCCTTTGACTCCTTTTCTACAGATACATTTGGCTAGTTCTCACCTGTCCTCTTTCTGTGCAGCCAGTTATTGGTTATTTAACTTCATCCTATTTTTTCATTAAGCCACCCAATTCATACAGTATTGTTTTATTCTACTTTGTCTTACAAGATGCTTGCCATTGCAAATTAATTATTAAGCACACTCTTTATGCCATCATCCAGGTCTGTAATGAAAACACCAAACAGTCAGTTCCCACACAAAGCTCTACAAACATCACGCATTACAGCCTTTTTCTTTAATAGGAAAAATGGGTAACTTCTCTCAGATAAAAGCTTTCTAACCAGGTTTGTATCTATTCTTTGGTAGTTTCATGTGGAGCATATTTCTGCACGAGTCTGGAAGGAACAACTGCTATGTTTATGCTATACATGAGAATGGTTTCCCTGTTTCAGGAGAAAATAACATCAGCTAGATTTGTTTATTCTTTTCCTCTAGACAAATCCCTTTTGGATGCTATCGTTGTAGAAGCTTACAAGGATGGATGACCTGTTCCAACATTTTTCCAGGATTTGACATAAAGCTTGATAATCTTGAAAAGACAGGGGCATGCACTTAGTAAGAGAAAAGACAAAACCACCAAGAGCCATACTAGGCATATTTCGTGGCCCTACTCCCTCACTCCCAAGAAAACACACAGATACAACCATGTCATAGAGGCTTTACAGTTATTCCTGTTCCTGTCTTAAATGCATTCTCATTGCTGCATTGCATTACGGAAAACTGAAGGCAGTCTCAACATAGAGACACGTAAGTAAGGTATGAAACAGTTAATAAAATCATACTGCAGTACCAGGCCAGTGACAATCTGCAGCGGCTTAGTTCTGAGGGACACTTTTGCACAAAGTGCAATGCCTTGTGGTGGACAAACCTGGAGGATTCCCTGACTGTCACTTTGAAATCACTACCTCATTCAAGCAGTGTTGCACAATAGCTTCTACCTACTGGTTTAGGACTCCTTTGTCTACCTATCAAGGAAGCAAGACAATTATGCAAAATGGAATTCAGCTAGAACCACAAGGCGAATAACCTTTACTCTGAGATATGTAATGTTTAATGGCCAATTAGGTGGGTGAGTTCCTGCAGTGGCTTCTTCATATAAGCCTGAGGGAGAAGAGCAATCCTTGGTATTTACTGTGTTACTCTGGATGATGCAATCTCTGCCCTATTCCAACCATTCTTCAACAGTACTCGCTTAATGTCATCTTCCAAAATTATTTCTCTACCATTAAATGCTGAGCACCCTTGATATAAACCTTTGAAACATAACCCATGGCATTCTCCTCTTAAAGACTGATAGCCAGATTAATCCAAATCTTTGTTTACATCAGTATAAATCTATCACAGTCTCACTGGTGCTACCCTTGATTTATATGGGCACAACAGAGATAAGAGCCCAACCAAAGCCCTTAACAAGTGATTTATTTTTCTTAATCAGAAAAATCAAAACTAAGATTTAAGATGGCTAAAAGAATTTAAACAATGAATACATTCTTGAAGATACTTTTTGCAACCTTTAAGAATCTTTTATCACAGCCACTGACAACCAACTGCATCCCTGAAGAATGCTTATCAAAAGACCTTTCTAAAACTGTGTCAATGTCTCTAGGGCCTACTAGGCTTGCATATGTATTTGAGTCACTTGTGTATTTGCAACCAGAGAAAAAAGATTTTCAATGTCATCAGATTGACCTTTGACGATTTATATTTAATACTGATGAATTGCAAAGCTGGATGTCATGAATTGGCTAAATCATGGCTAACTGAACCATCCAGTGTCTCATCAATGAAATAAAGTAACTGGACAAGCTCAATTTGAACAATCAGCTCGTACTGTCTCAAGTAAGTCTAGACTCACACAAATTCTTAGAGATGGAGTATCTGCATGCAGTATTACTGTCTGAAATAGTTGTTTCATTCATGGAATAAACTAGACAAGAGGAAGAGTTAGCAAAACTTCAACAGAAATTTGAGGCAAAGACAAAAACAGCATTGTGAGCTGCATCTCTTTTACAGGCGTATTAGAGGGATGGTCACCCACTGTTTAGACACACCATGTGGCAAGCTTTCTTTGCCTGAGAGTGCCTGAGAGCCTTCTCAGCACACAGTGCAAGTTGTTCTCTCAGAGAGATTGCTGACTTTTCTTGGAATGGGTAGCCCGCACCTCCTGAACCCTGATAACAGCACACAAATGTAGAGAACAGTATGCAGGTGTAGGCATTATGATGGCTCTATTTCTTCACTGAACATCTGTTCTCCTCCATTGTCCTTGGTCTTTCATGCCTCACTCTTCATTTTCCCAGTCAGCATTATCATCTCATCTGAGAAAAGGGAGAAACAGCTACGTATTCTCCGAACGCTTCATTTGTAACATCAGCAAGGCACTCACTCCTCCCTCTGCCTCTTCACTAACATTCTCTAGAAAAAAACAAAATAAATTTTGCATTAGTAGTTGACTTAAAAAATAATATGCTGTTCTAAGAGAGTGAAAGGAGAGTTTTCATTGCTGAAACTTAACTTAGGGTTAAGTTCAATGTTTTAAGTATTACAGAGTCTGGAAACTTCAAGTTTTGCTGCTGAACATTTCCAGAACTGCCTAATAAGAAGTTCAATCATAGTCTAACAGGTCTGTTCAAACTAGGGCATTTGCTTTTTAAAACTGGAAGCTGTATTCTGAACCCGTCCAGCAAGTTCAATGCTGACAAGACAGAGCTTGCACACACTTGCAGCCACTTCAATATGAATACATGAGGGCTCTGCTCTGAAAGTAATGCCTCCTATTATATTATGTTGGCCCACAACATCAGAGGAAGACGTTGGTGCTATGGCAGTAAAGTTTGAAACTCGCCATCAGTATTCTGTTCCATTTTGATGCTGCACAACAGATGGCAGCAGAGGGGCAGTCTTGACAGAGTGGCATCTGACACAAGAGTGAGTATGATGCAAAGTTGTGTCACTGAACTCCTCTATGTTGAAAAAAATGGCACCCACAAACATTCACCAATACTTGCTGTACATTTATGGAGAGCAAACAGTTGATGTGAGCACAGTGAGGTGTTGGTTGGTGCATTTCAGCAGTGGTAACAGTGACGTGAATGACAACTCAAGTTCCAAACAGCCACACAGTTTTATTTTGAGGGAGTCATGCAGTCTCTTTTTCATTTCTGGAAAAATTGCACAGCTAATGTTGGTTTCTACTGTTTTATAGTTGAGAATTTGCTCTATCAACTAGTGTTATAGTGCACTTTGTATCTGTTGTAGTTTCCATGGTAAAAAATGGGAGGCATTATTTTTGGGTAACCTATCCAGCCTCCATCTGGAAATAGAACCATTGATCCCAGCCCTCTGGCTGCAACCTTACAACCAATTCCTTATCTCCTGGATAATCCACCCTTTGAACCCATATGTCTCCAACTTAGAGATAAAACTGTGTCAAGGAACCATGTGGAAGGCAACGTACATGTCAAGACAAACAGCATTCATTACCCTTTCTTTGTCCAATGATGCCATCACTCCATCGTTGAAGGTCAACACATTGGTCCAGCACCATCTGTTCTTAGTGAAGCATTAAAGAGCTGCCAGCTCTGCTCCATTCCTCTGTCCCTAAGGACAGCTTCCCAGGGAATCTCATCCAGTAGTTCCTTAAACAGCCTGAATTTTGTTCTCCCAAAGATCAGGGTCATGACTCTACTTTTTGCCAGGTCTGTCTGCCTCAGGATCTCAAACTCAACCAGGGCACAGTCACTACAGTGAAGCACTGGAACATGTTGCCCACAGAGATGGTGGATGCCCACATAATCACAGAATCACCAAGGTTGGAAAAGACCTCCAAGATCATCCAGTCCAAGCATCCACCTATCACCAATATTTCCTCACTAAACCATATCTCTCAGTACAACATCAGTGTGTTTCTTAAACACCTCTAGGGATGGTGACTCCACCACCTCCCTGGGCAGCCTGTTCCAGCAGCTGACTGCTCTTTTCTAAAAGAAATGTCCTCTAAAAGAAATAATGCCACACAGCAAATGGAAAGTTAGCATTATGCCGTATGAAGAGTAGAAAATTCAGCAAGAGGAGCCAGTATCAGGTTATTTTCACAAAGACTGATATAACAAAAAGTCCTTCCTCCCCCCAGTACTCCAACAAAGTGGCCTTTCCTGATTTAATTACTGATTACTTTACTAGTTTGAAGGCATTCCTACCAGTAATCTGTCTTTTTTTAGCACACACAGAGTTGGGCATATTAGTTTATAAATAGGGATGAGTTCAGTTGTCTTGCTGTTCTCAGGAAGAATTTCACATTTTGTTCCCTGACAGCATCTGTAAGCTCAATCAGGTATGTCAATCAAAATCTAAATTATTAAGCACGGTAAATAAATAGAGGCACTTAATATCCATTAAAACCATGCATACAAAATTTTGACTGAAGATTAATATGTAAAATGGGATAAAATAATAAGCAGTTCTCAAAACACAGGGATTACAAACAAACAAACAAAAAGCTAAACCCAACCATCCAGAAAGAAAAAGAAAAAGAAAAAGAAAAAGAAAAAGAAAAAGAAAAAGAAAAAGAAAAAGAAAAAGAAAAAGAAAAA
>JAOWBP010003659.1:2927399-2945664 GCA_028571105.1 Tragopan temminckii | reverse complement strand
TTTTTTCATATCTCTCTGTAATCTCTCTGAATGCAGCCTACACCAGAAGCACAGCTCTGCACACAGCGCTCATGTCACCTAACTCCGTGCCTCAGAGTGCAAAGTGCTGCCTTTCATTGTTCCCTGGGAGGATGCTGATGTACATGCACAACATCAGCACAGCAACACACCTGCCTCAGCTGTACTAGTAGCAATGCCCCTAATGTCTAGACCAAGTGTTCCAAAAACCAAAAAAATCGGATTCAGGTGGATCGAAAGTATCTGCAAATAGAATCACGGAATCCTTAGAGTCAGGAAGGACCTTAAAAGATCATCTGGTCCAACTCCCCTGCAACAAACAGGGACACCACAGCTCCATCAGGGGCTCAGAGCCTGATCCAGTCTGACCTTGGGGTGTCTCCAGGGATGGAGCATCCACCACTATCCAGGCAACCTGTTCCAGTGCCTCACCACCCGCACTGTAAAAGACTTCTTCCTTATATCCAACCAAAATCCACCCTCTTTAACTCTGAAACCACTTCCTCTCGTCTTATCATCACAGACGCTGCTAGGCAAATCTTCCAGAAAAAAGGAGAACAGAAAAACGTAAGAAATAAGAAATAAGCAAAACATTTACATTTGCCAGTTTCACACTTCTTGTCTGAAAAACTATTTTCATTTTGAAAATTTTAAATTAAAGTTTATTAAATTTCCGAAGATCAAATGAATCAAAAGAAACCCCACAATTCCCAATGGTTTTTGGAGATGAGATAGAAGACAAACTACTGGGTGTTAACGAATGTAAGTATTTGTGAGGCTTTTTTTTTCCTGGTTCGGTGATAAATTTGAAAAAATAGCTCAAATTGCAGTTTGATTTTTGATCACAGGCTCTGAAAGCATAATTCAGATGGTAAGCTGAGAATAGAACTTAGTACACCAGTAGTAGATACGACTTTGTCAGTTAAGATTAAGCGCAAAATGATGAAAATCTGAAAACAATTACAGGAACAGGTTGAGTATTTATTTCCTTTCTCCATCCCACTTGCTATATTTGCCATTAGAAGAGATTGTTTTCATTCCCCGTTTCAGGTTTTGCTGTAGAGGAAAGCATCAGAATGTTAATAACTGCTCAATGCACCGCGTCTATACAGGGCTGTATACAATTGCTTTGACCTTTTCAGTATTCTACATTTTGAAGGACTCACCCTTTCAGGAATGCTCCAGCTTCCCTATTTACAATCTCACTCAGCTGTGGAGGAAGAGAGGTAATGTCCAGTTACAACTGGAAGCGCTGAGGGAAACTGTAAAAATACACTCCGAGACAATCTACTGAAGATGAAATATTCAATCCATTCCTGTGACGAAGATGAAAAAAGGAATGGAAAATATCATAAAACAAATGCATTCTCTTGACAAAGTCAATAAGGGAAAAACATGTCTTGTTAGATTCCTCCACTTGTAATCTCTGAGACCTGGTTTGTGTGCCGCAATAAAACCACCAGAATTCACAGCCTTTTGAAAAATCTTCTTGTAAATCAGCCCAGACTTATGGTAGCTTTCAAGAAAGTTAAGTTACTGCTCACCAAAAAAGTAAGTAGGACAAAGGATCCTCAGAGTCTTCATCCGCACTGTTTGTAGCAGAGCATAGTTAAGGCAGGAGGCGTAGCTGTGCCCAAGCAATGCCCTGTGCTCACTGTGCATCCCCATGTCTGCAGCCACACAGGTACCCTGCCCAGCAGGACCTGGGAAGAGCATCACAGCACTGCCATTCGAGTGCCATTACAGTACAGAAGTCAGTGGGTACTTCACTATTTTGCATGCTCTTCAGAGCTTGATGGTTAAGTATCTTTCCTCCATGTAATAATTTCTATACACCTACTGAGCAGCTGTAAAGGTTTTCGAGATCCCAGACTGAGATCTTTACAGAGCATGCAAGCTAAATGAAGTTAGCTGGTTATTACTGCATTAGAGCAACATGAGCGTCACAGACTGAGGGTGCTCCTCTCACAGCTGACACAACCTCCAGAGCAGATCTGCAGGTCAGCTTGTGGCAATGCTCAGGGCAGCAAAAACTCCTGTGTGTGTGTGGGAGGACAGGGGAGGTCTGTATTACTGGGGCTGAACAAGCCATGCACATTTGAGCACTGAGCACATTTGAGCATTGAGCATTTGAGCACACTGACACATTTGAGTGTCAGGCAGACACACAACATCTTTACCCTTTGCATGCTGTGTTAATAGCACTGAGGTTTAAACAACTTGTCCACTGCCACCTCTGATAACCCCTATGACACTGTCTCCTCTTCCTCATAACCTTTTGAGACAAGGCAGTGAGCATTCCCTTGTCCACCAGCCTCTACAAAAAGCATGCATGCTCACTGACCACACTCCATTGCCTGCCCTCCCCACCTGCTCCATGCTTCAGGGCTAGGGAATGGAGCTAAGTTAAGGCTCTACTGGTTTTTATCATGGGGATGTTTGTACCTCTAGGCCTGAGATGGGGCGTACAGGGATTGGGATCATTACTCATACACCTTCTGGGCACTCCCTTGTCTCTGCTGCTGCTGCCCTGGTTCTAGTCAAAGTTGGAATGTCAGCAGAACTGTTCAGCTCGTCCTGATGAATCACATCCCCAAAATGCTCTTAACATTCTGAAAGGAGCTGTATTTCATTATACATCTAGTATTCTTAATACTTAAAGTGCAGGCTTCGGTGTAAAGCTGAGTGCCGTGCCTAACTAAGAGCATTTTTGTCACCAACTGACAAACTGTCCAAAAAGCTCACTCCATTCTACATGAGATCTCCTGCTCTCCCATGTTAATTTGCCCATTTCTAAAGTCACTTTTCAAAAATACTGCCATTCTCAACAACCGCTTCAGAGTCTGTTACAGGAACTGTTTTGCTTTCGGTTAACATTGATCATGACTATTTACATCTCAACTGCAGTCAATTTTCTGTTACAAAAGGTTTCAGTAACCTCCCCTGCACTCCTATTTTTTGCTACCCTTCCTGTAGTCCAATGCAACTGTTCATTTGTTTTCATCTGTTATTACACCCTCCTTTAAACTTTTACCCTCCACAGCCTGACAAACAAGACTCTAACCACATTTTCAGAACACCTTGGTTTCCTCCTACCCAGATACTTTGTGATATCAAGAGCTGTACACCTTAATGAAAGGTAGAAACTACAGCAATTCAGAAAGAAAAGGTAAAACAAAATGTAGCCCACACCACAGGGTCATCTACTCCTCACCCCTCTTTCTGCTTTCTGAGAGGATTTCAGTTGCTGTCCTCTCCCTTCCCATACCATTGCTCAAATCACTGTAGTCCTTTCCTTTCAAAATGCCCAGCTGAGCCTCAGCTAATGCATTAGGTTCTATTCAGCTGGGCCTGTGACTTTTTCCTGCTGAGGCAGCCATTTAATTATCTGCTTTTTCTCACTTACTTGCACAGTCTGTGACCATTGCAAAGTCATTAATGCACATGAGCACAGGTAAGTGTCCAAAAATATACTTTTTCACAGCATACATTTTATTTCTGAAAACGTATCTAGCTCTATTATCAACACACTGCCCGTATTATGATGATGCAACTCAGATCGTTCAGCTTTTGAGTCAGTCAATACTAAAATCAATACCGATGTGACACTATGGCAGAAGGAGCCAAATGTTATATGAAAATGGACTGAATGTCAGATTTGTTTTGTTCCTGAGGTCAGCGATTTATACAATCTGTAATGAATGCAACATCAAGATATGAAAGGGAGATATTTTGATATCTCTTAATGTTTCCTGCCATTCCAGCTATGCTTTGTGGCTCTAGCTTATTAAATACAAGAAAGCCACTTTAAAAAATGACTGTTAACACGGAACTAACCTGATTCACGCTTTCCATGTGCCAAAATCCATGAAATAAAAACAAAGCCCCCTTCCAGGCTCAGGTGAGAGAGGTGTGACAAGGCACAAGCGCCGTACTGACAGACATGAGGTGGTGATGCCCACATGCCTCCCCTTGGCTATGCAGCTGCTCCTGCATGCAGACATCTGCCTGCTTCACCGTGGAAAGGAAGGGGGTCCCTACTGGGGGAAATGGAGCAGGGAAGAGCAGATTGCAAAATAAATCTTGTCCTGTGTTGAGCACAGAAGGCCAGGTCTGGGCAGCAGGGCTGGAGTGAGTGAAACTGGCTGCAGCACTTCTGCTGAGGTAGACAAGGTGGTAGGAGCTACAGGGGACAAGCAAAGGAGGCCAATGGAAGGGGATGCTGCTGGCATCTCTGAGAGCATTGCAGCCATCCCATGCTGTGGCATGGACAGTCTAAAGGGGCTGAATAAGGCTATATTAATTGGCAAATAACTTAATTAGATGCAATTCCCTGCTCTGAGACGTTTCACCTGCAAGGAACCTCCAGATGAAAAGATCTGGGAAGGATCTCTTGGAGACTGACCTGTGGGGTGGAGAAGGAACAGCTCAAATCGAGGTGATGAAACAAATATTTGGAGAATTTCTCCATTCCTGGAATCCTCTCTCCCGCGTTCTCAATAAACACAACCAAAATGTTTGCAGTACATTACCACCTGTTCTAAAACATTCTCTCAGCTTTCACTTACAATCAAAATTTCAGCTGCTATTGATTCTCCTCATTTCTTCATACCATTGGGAAACCAAGTCCCGCGGCAGAAGTAGTAATCCTGACTGAAGAAATCTAGTTAGTGTAAACATGGAATTTTCAAAGGGGATTGATTTAAAAAGAAGAAAAAAAAAAAAAAAAAAGGCTGTCTAAATAACTTTTTTTCCTCCTCACATTCAAATCAATTTATTAATGCAACTAGTCTTGCTGTGCATTCATCTTTTTCTGTTGGAAAAAACAAACAAACAAAAAACTCACTAAAAAGAATGACTAACAGAGATCACTGCAGCCTCATGCAGTTCACTTCTGTATGCAGACAGAAGAATCAGGAGACTTGATACTTTACAAGTAGTGTTTGTCAAGTTTACCCTCCATCTCAATGGACAAAAAGCAGAAAATTCCAATGATGGCCTGGTGATTTCAACTTTTCAAGAAGCCAGATTCAGAATAGTTTTTACGCCTTAGCATACACTGTTGTTGTTGTCATCCCACATACAAGCATAACTGACTTTTCCAGATCACTCTATTCTTTTCTATAAATTTTATACCATGCCAGGTATGACAGTTCAAAAAGACAAGTTGAGATGTCAATGTGTTTTCCAGTTTTGAGAGTGTAAACTGTAAATAATTAAAGAGCAGACTGACAAACTTGAATTCTACATCTGCTTGATTTATTTGCTAATGTTGTCAGTACATTTTCCACATACTTTATATTAACATACTGAGCACTATCTCTACCTCCCAAATTACCTCAATATGACAGTGCTAGGATCAAGACATTTCATCTGCAAAGTCTCAGGTAATTGTCAAGGAAACGATTATCTCTTGTCCCTTTCTTCCCAAGTGGTAAGTCATCATCTCACTGTCGTTTATTTCAAGATAAGTTGAATAGACTTTAATATTGGAAGCAACTCTCCCTTAAATCCTTCTTTTTTAGGGCATTATGTAGAGGTGGTTTTCACTTGGTAGACTGATCTGGACATTGCTTTATAGTGTAGTATACTAAATGAACACTTTTTGACATGTCATTAAAAAAACAACAACAACAACAACAACAAACCCTGAAACTTACAGTGACTACATTTCAAACATGAAATGTCGGGCCAACACAGCAAAGTGACTGTATTGTGGTTCATCAGTCCGTGTAGGCTGTGGATTGTCACATGATTCAGTGATTGCTTTGTGTGACTAGCCAATGGCCAAAACACGATGCCACTAAACGGTTCATTTTAATCATTGCAGGCTAAGTTATGACTAAGTTATGAGTTGAAGTACCACAACCAACCACCAACATGGGGGTTGGAGATTTATGATCCTTGTGGTCCCTTCCAACCCTGGCCATTCTGTGAACAACAGTGTAATAAACAGCTGTAACAAACAAATTACCAAATGCCATTTTGTATTCAGAATTAGCACAAGTAAATCATACCTTTCTCAAATTACCAGCTCAACATGAAATCTTCCAAGCTTACCTTACATCAAGAAGCTTCATGTATAATAAAATTGGTACCTTAAGAATTCAGGTTATGCATATTTTTAACAGTTGGAAGTACTGGAAATAGGATGTCTGTTTGATATTCTAATTGGAAGCTAGTTGTTCAAAATGTATTTGCTTAACTACACAAAATATTAAAACAAACTATTTAGTTGCTTGCAACACCTGCTGAAGAAATGACACAATATCTTTTTGAACTCTAAAACACAAAAAGAAAGCTACTGAAGCAAGCTTACCATCAATTACTGGCTCAAGGCAACTTCAGAGAGAATTTCTTCTTATCTCCAGTAATATCTCTTACATCATCTTTGTAAAACTTTCAACATTTTTAAAATAGCATATCAGCAACTCCTACTTCCAAGAATTCAACTTACATGATAGACAAACACTTTTAGTGGCTTACTGAAAGCTGAAAAATTAAAGCATCTTGCTAATATGGATGTGCATACCTACGAAGAGCACTTCTGTGGGATATGAATTCTCTTAGTAAATGAAAGGACAAGTGTAGATTCTAGAGCACAAAGCAAGACAGTGCAGTGAAAAATACCACTGGTGCCAAGCACATTGTTTGCCCAAGCTATTAGTGCCGAGGAAAGATTCTAGGCAAATAAGACTTCAATAGAAATAATCCTATAAGTCATTATCCAAGCCTTAATATCTATGTTTCATCTTAATTCTTCGAGTGAAATCCTAATGATGAAAGGTCAAAGGGGCAACTTCCCTTGTCTTCAGAAGTACCCAAACTTCCCCCAGCATCATTAATCTGGAATGTCATTCACTGTCATTATAATTCAGAACAACCTGGGAACAAATCCTGTGAACAGATTTCATAAACTATGACTTACTTTCACCATATTCATTGCAGTAGCATTAATATTCTGAGAGGACACCACAAATAAACTGGATGAGAAATAAGAGAGAAAAGGACAGGTGAGAAGCTTCACAGTTAATATTTTTCACTACTGTGCAAGTGTTGAGACAGTAAATTGTTAGAAATATTCAGCAAGCAGTTATCCGTGAAGTTTATTTAATTGCATGCGAACAAGAAATGCCAAAAAAAAGGTTCTTTCTAATGATGACTTTTTTTTCTTAAGTGAATAGTGAGGAAAATAGATAGAAAATCATCTGAAGTATTCAGACAGAATTTTAAAGATTTCTAGTGTGATACAGAGCAGAGTTCCACCCCAAATGGGCAATGGCAAGCACTGAGAGTGACTAGACTCATTAGAACATAAGTTATCATCACCCACACCACACAGATGTTTCTGACCACCACTGGGATATTATCATCAACAGAAATCATCATGAGCCTTCACGCAGCCTGGGTGTTGTCTCTATGATATTATTGGTGGCCTGGGGAGTGAAAAACAAGATAATTTATCGACAAAGTTTGAGCTTGGTACAAACACTAGCGGAACAGCAAGTATCATCAGTGAATGAACCACTGGGTGGAGCTGTCCTGGATGGTTTGGTAAGCTGGGGACAAGCGGACAACCACCAAATATTAAGCCAAAGGAAGATTAAAGAACAAGGATGCCTGGCTTCCAGAAAGGAAGATTCCATCTGGAGAAGCAATAACTTCAAAAACAACTTGGGAAAAATGTTGAAAGAAGACAGAATTTCTATATTTATATTTAGATGATTGCCAATCCAAAATCAGAAACTAAATCTGCTCAGATGCATTTACAATATTAGCTTAAAACCAAATATTTTGCCTTTACATTCCTCATCTTTTCGTGTTTATCCTTGTAAAGTCAGTCTCAAAATACAAAATACAGTCCTCATCCACCTGCCTCATCCTATCACTTCCTTTTCATCTAAACTATTCACTACATTTATCCTAGATTTGCAAATAGTTTTAGTACTATAAACTTTCTCATTTCAATTAATAAACTCTTCAGATGGAGCATACTGCTGTGTACTATTCACTCGTTTATTTTATTGAAGGGAGTGTAAGCATATGGGGACCAAAATATGGGTGTGAGATGGGAAAAGAGCTTTGAGAATGGGCTCTTGATTCTAGAGAAGCAGCTGATGTTCTCTCATAAAAATGTCAGGGAAGAGCAGACAACAACATTAATGTAATAGAATTGCTGGAAATGGCTTTCTTTCCTCCACAGCACACATCTGCTTAAGAACACACAGCAATCACTTCACTTGTATTTGAATTCACCGAGAGAAAATCTGCGGGTGACTTGAGATTTCTCTCGGCTTGTTCCACTCTTTGCTTCGTTCTTCTATTTTATTTTTATTTTCTAAATGTGTGTGTGTGTTCCTTGTTTTCTGTACAAACAGAAGAATTCTTTTCTTCTCATTCCCTGTTGCTACCATACTCTATTTATTGTATTATTAGATCATTACACTTTTTTCCCCTTCTATTCCTAGCGTTGGGTTCTTTCCTTAGGATGCTCAATGCTGCTCCTCCTTTCTTGCTAAGTTTATCTCCTCCTCTCTCCACTCCTGAAACCTCTTCATTCAACATTTGATCTTTCCTGTTCATCACCCTGTTCTTTTTAAGGGCTTCAACTCTTTGTAGGAAGGATTGAACCGAGCACCCAGGCCCAACAAGGTGCTTTCCATGTGCCCGTTCTTCTGGCTTGCATGCCCTTTGGTTGCTTTCAGCAGTACTCCATCATCACCTTTCCCACATGCTCCCCAAGAGCGAAAGAGCAGAACTTACAAGACACTCTTTGAATTTTGAATGCCCTTGTATTCAGGCAGCAGTTCTCAAATACTCAACATTTGTTTCAGAGATGCTGAGAGCCCTTTAGTTTCTCTAAGTAAGGAAGCAGTCAATTTCTTACTCATGGAATGGAATGAATGTAAAGGGAAGAGAATTCTATTTTTATGAGTGAAGCAGAATTTCTACCATATGAATTACAGCTGCAGTAGTATGTCTTTTTTTTTTTTTTCTCCTCAGACTTTTATGAAGTGACATTTGTTCCTGGCTAGAGAAATACATTATCTAGACAAAAAGATGAGGCACTCTCAGCATCAGTCCGAATGTCCTTCTTATAGGTTGTCAGGAAAACAGGGGTGAAGTACACAATCCTCATGCAGACAAGGAGGTCAATTCTTTCTTCACTGCCATTTCACCTCAATCAGCAGACAAAACATGTTCTCACAACAGCCTCCTTCAGTACTTTTCATAACTTCCCTTGAGTACGACTGCCAGTAGGATAGATGCTGCCAAGGACATAATAGAAGCAAGGTGATGTTCTGAACAGCAAAGCTGTCATGGAGGATTCAGTACAGAAGATGCCAGTCAGACTGAGGGAAATCATATTACAACCCAAAACAATTTAAGGAAGCTATATTCCAGCCAATACTGTGGTAGTAAGATAGAGATGGCTGTGACAGAATGCAATTACAGCGCAATGGGAAAAAAAGAAACTGAGTTTTGAAATCGAGAACAGGTGTAGCAATTCAGAAGAAGCAAATGGGATAGGAAAACCCTTTCTACCCCTCTCTATTCCAGCTCTGATGCAGAAAAAAATTCGGAGGTATTCTGTTGTCACACCTATGGCAAACAAAACACTGCTGCTGCAAATCACATGCATTGCATTCTGTATCGAAATAAAAGGATTTTAAAATTATTTCTGCTAAAACACAGTTGCCTGCTGTGTTTTAGTATCCAGAAGATCTCTCCGAGGTGGCATCCAGCTGTATTAGACATGTACAAATGGATAGTTTCTAACCCATAGCACTTAAAAGGCTGAAACAATCACAAAGACAATGTGATCTACGTGGTGGTTTTGTTGTTCTCGGAGTAGAAACCACAGGACAGACAAAACCCATTGATTATGACTCTACATTTCCCAATAGTACATTTGCATGAAGTTGAAAAAAATCTGAATCTGCTCTGTGCAATGGTGGTAGAGCCATGCAAGTAAGACTTCAAGGCTCTCAGCTCACAAGGGTTCTCTATTCAACCCTGAGTACTTAGCCACATTTGGAGATGAAGCCCCCAAGCTCAGCTGTAGTATTAACCCCCTCCTACACAGAGACATACAAACAAATAAACCCTTTACTGCTTAAAAGCAGTAAACCTCCCAGAAAATACACCAAACCATTAAACTGGAAAAATCAACTAAGAACCACCTGAACTTCCCACGGGAAATGGCCGTTCAGCTTAATAGGCTTTATTAATGATTTCTTCAGGAATTTAGAATTATGCTTTCAATTTTTAATTACAAGAAATACAGAGATGTCAGATCTGCAGGTAATAGGAATTCACAGCTAGAAAATATCCATTTTTCAATTCATTTAGAAGTTTGTCCCAAATCTCTTCAAGCTATATATGACCTTCCCACTGCTGACATACAGCTCCAGCACAGCAATATGCTATTGTCATTTTAAAATTCTGCTGATAGCATAAGATGTCCAATGAAAGACAGTCAATACAAAATCTGCAAGGAAAGTTTTTGGGTTTTTTCTGCACATCATAAATACGTTTGAAATGTTTCCCTCAATGTACATCTTATTGATCATTTCACTAAAAGTGCTCTGATCTGAAACATTATATGACAGCAAATTAGGTACGTTTGCTATTAAAAAGAGCCATCAAAAACTCTTTAGTGATGGAGAATCTGTGGCACTGTAGAGTTCTAGGATTTGGACTGCTGTTGGCACATCATCTGACTCTTTCTGCTCAGGATCAGCTACCCTGCATCATTTTCCTGTCCAATGTTCTGAAAGGTCAGTAGCATCCTCAGACCATCTACCTCTAGATAAATCATTGCAGTATTTAATTTTCCTCGCCACTGAAATACTGCACTTGTTTCAAGACTTCAGTTGCTAGACAAAAAGATGTGCTACTGTGGTATTTTTTTCAGCTGAATTATAGAATCAGCTACCATTAAGCTTTTCCTGCATTTTCAGTTACTTAACACAGCCTCTGACTCGCTGTCTTCAGATTTACAAAGAAAGTTCCTCCACTTTTACTCTATGGCACAGGTCAGTCTTGCAGTTTCTCTTCTGTTTTGCCAGAACCCTTATGTAAAAGAACAGAATCCCCACAGTAATCTAACTTCTCAGGTGCACAGACGTACTATCATCTAGATGTAACTACATGAACCAGAACTGGCTGCATAAAATGATCATGAAGTCCACCAGTTTCGGTCATCTGCATATTTATCAGCAACACCTTCATTCTTTATTCACAAAACATGAATACAAATAGTATGCGGCATTAAGAGCAAATCTCTTAATGGGATGTCATGCATCATTCAGCCGTATACTTCATAACAGCCTAAATTTGTTGTGTCAGCACAATTACTTTTATCATCTAAACTTGTAATCGCATGAAAAATTATGCCAAGCTTGTGAGACAGTATTTTTTTTCCACAGAACTTTTGACTGGCATTAATTATGCTCTCCTGCTGTTTCAAAGGGGAATTTCAATATTAAAATGTTGGTACTTTCTATTTTGGATGAATGTTTCAACCAGTGTCGCAGCAGTGATCTGAAGCCCTACTATGCAAACAAAGCCCTGGAAGCAAAAAGAATGTTCACTGTGTATAAATGGCAATATCTACTGAGATATAACAGTAGGGACCAAGTGATTATAATGACACATTATCTACACACATTCTGTAGACTCACTCCTGCAGGTTTCCCTAACCAACGCACAAAAATCTTTTAAAATATACCTCTCTAACAAAAGATGCTGCTAAATTTCCTGCCGTAGAACTCTTCTGCAGGCAAAACATAAGGCATTTGCCATTGCTGTTACTCAAAGAAGTGAACTGTAATGGTTAGAGGTCTGTGGCAGATATTGCTGCGGTAACATCACTCCAGCTCAGCATTTCACCATTAACTATCACAAGTCCATTCACTTTACAATACACCTGCTGCAGACACTTGGAAATGCTGCAAGGAAACCATGTGGCTTTCATCTGACATTGGCCTGGGGCAGGGTTCTGATATCTTTTCCCCTAAAAGAAACCATCAAATAATTGGGAAGTACTTAACAAATTACCTTAACTACGACAGACAATCTGAATAAGCTTTTAAAAATGGTTTCAGTTCTCAAAATAAACTCATATAATGTATTGTTTTAACTGGAACACCTGACGATCGACAATTTGAAAGCTGTCTTCCTTGAAGCAAGCCCAAGGCAGTGGAGGGAGGGTGAAGAAACAGTGGAGAAAGAACAAGGTCCTGGAATTGATATAAATAAACCCTTATAAATTAAAAAAGTGGTAAAAAGTAAGCATTCTATTTGAATGCATGATTAATCCACTGTGGCATCTACTAAAACAAGACAGGCACAAGCTGAAAAACACAAATTTTGGACTAGTGCGCAGACTAGTGCATATAGACTTACATTCCTAGAAAGGAAACATCTTTGAAGGGGAAGAAAGTACACCTTTCTAAAGGAAGATATTTATGTTTTATTTCTGATTCTGTTGTCTACCGACCTTCTAAAAACATCTCATCTCCCACCCATGGTTTCTTAAAGCTAGATCCTTTAAAGTTGCATGCATCCAGCAGCCTCTTCCACCAGACATATTCCTTTCTGCTCACATTCCTGCTATTCTTTCCACTGTCATCACTATTTTCTTCAGCAAAAAACAATCACAACATACTATCCCTTCTCTTCCTACACAGGAAACTTGTTTTTTGGTACCACTGCCAAAAGACAGTGGTTGATGGCTACTTGATTTTAGTTAATCTCATCATCTAATAAGGTTGAGCTGTAATACAAAGGAGTAGAGTTTATTAATTAATCTCACTATTACTTGGTGAAGTAGTTAAAAAAAATTGAAAAGGATATTAACAGTGGAAAAGGTTTGTGTGGAATACTAAAAGTATTAGTGCATACCAGTATTTTTCAACCTATCCATACAAATTAGAGAGAAAAAGGTGGCCTTACCCAATATTCATGTGTGGCCTGGCAGTTCATGATTGAGTAAGAGATTTCACTCTCCTAGAGCTTAAGTTAGTACATACTAAAATGCAGATGTTAAACACTACTCCGCAGTAGAGACTAGAATGTTTATTAGAGCCTTTGTTTTAGTCTGTTTCCCATATATATAATGTTATATACAAATAGCTAAGTACATCCAAGTCATTTAAAATAACTTTTCTACAGCATTGGAGTATTTGGGATGCATTAGATTCAGAAGACCAAAATTAATAAAAATAAGCATAACAAAATTCTTCTAAATAATTCTGAGAAACATTGGCTGGACGATTCAATTGCAGGGCAACACTAGCAGAGCAGCCATACTTACAGTCAGTTATCAGTGATTCATGTCACAATGAAAGCTATATAAGCACAGATTTAATAATCAGAAAGACCATCAGATTTAAAGGAATGGGATTAGGATCCCGAGTCTTGAGGAGCACTCTGAAAGGTGGATTGAAAAGGAACCGAGGAATACTATACCTGAGAAAGACCAATAAAATAAAACAGGCACCAAGGAGCAACTGGCAAAGAAATGGATTGTCAGAAATGAACCAGCCAGTAGCCTTAATGAAGTGAAAAGGAGTCAAAAGCTTCATTCCTTTGCCAAGAGGGTAAATATATTCAAATGAATGCAACTTAAGCAACACGTTAGCTAATCTTTCCACTGTATTTAGGAGTGATGAATCTTCAGCAAGCACGCGGCGCCTGGCTTTACATCCTGCACGTCCAAAAATGTGAAGCAATTGAGCAGAGTCAAAATAAACCAAAGAGGAAGGCCAAAAACCTAGACATCAGGACTTACGTGGAAGGTTTGAAAGGAATGGAGTTGTTTACGCTACAGGAGAAAAAGCACATCCAAGAATGCTAGCTGCATACATATCAAGATGAAAAGAGGAGACAGCAGAAATGAATAACCTCTGTTCCACAACCAGAAGCACAGGACAAGAACTGGCTAACATCAAAGAGAGGAAGACAATCTCTTGTTAGATAACGGAGGAGTATCTTTAACCGCACTGACAGCAAAACACCAGACTAGTAATGGTGGGGAGACTGGAATTTATACCATTCTGTGCTGAGTCAGGAGGTCTTAAATGGAGGTGACTTAAAAAAAAAAAAACAACAAACACCTCATTTTGAAAGTGCTGTTCTATGACTGCATTAACTTGTACATCAAAAGCAGTTTAAAAGAGAGGTGTTCACAGGACAATAAATCAGTCAAATATCTGTGCTTCTATAGCAGTGCAAGAGCGCTTCATTTTCACAGTTTCCTCTTAATATTTTCTGCCTTTACAGAGCAACTTTCCAATGCTCAGTCTATAAATTTCACAAGACCAAAAGTACTTTGCATTAGTGTATGTATTTTTAGAAGTCTCCATAGTTCTAGATCATAGAGAAGTAGTATCTGAGAAATACTTAATAAAATTTAATGGCAAAGAAGCATTCTCTTGTTTATACATTAAATCATGAAAAAGACAGCTACATATGGTATCCAAGAGAACTGAATTAATTAATTTTCTTGTTTTGACATATTACTGGTGTTAAAAGAAGGAACCAGTATCTCTACAGGAAATAATTTGAAGTCAAGAGCTACCCACCACTAAGAACTCAATCCCGCTGCCATTTTATTCCCAGTACCTCCTTTGAAGCTTTCACTCAACTTTGAAATTCCGATATCAAAGCAAAGTTTTTATCTCAAAAGACCTTCTTCAATTATTCTGAAACTTAGTAAATAGAATCACCATTCTCCTTCCACCAGCTCAGCGCAGAGACTGGCAAAACTGTGGCACAGCAGGAGTTTAAGGGTTGCTGAAACAAAATTACTATTATAATGATGATTACTTCACTCCTATGTGTTTTAGCAACGCGAATGTTCAGAAAGGCTGATGATCCTTGAAATTTCTTGTTTTACTGTTATCAGAGTTACCAAAATTATTTCTGAGCATGTGGTCATTTTTCATTACTGCTCAAATATAAAACATATGCCTGAAGTTAAATTTACAGGAAAAAAAAAATGCCAGCTGGGAATTTCAACACACCAAAATCAAATCTTGGTTGAGAGACAAGTGGAGAAAGAGGCACATGGATTTTCAGAATCAAGAGCTTCTTGAAGCTCTCATCTTCAAAATGAAAACAATCTTAAGAGTTAAGTGCTGAGTACTGGGAGTTTCAAGCAAAAGTGTTGAATGCCCCATCACACAGCCAGGGGATAACCAACGTCTCATTTACTAGGGCCACAGTCAACCTCTGGGAGGGGGTTTCAACATGCTTTGGCTGCTCACTTCACTCCTCCTCACCTCTCCACAGTGCCTCCTTCCCCCCTGGGTCACAGTTTGCACCTCAGTGTTTTCCTATTGAAGCGCAGATGCTGAGCTGCACTCTTAGCGATGGCAGCGACCAAACGTGGCACTCACAACCACTGTTTGCTGTGGCCAGCTCCCTGCCTGATTCTGCTCTTCCTCTGATTTTTTGTTTAATGCCCAAGGGGGTGATTTTTTCTACTTTCTAAGCCCCAGGTCTTACATGGGGACACAGCACGTGTCAACATGGCTCAGCACCTCCATCCTCACAAGTGAATTGCTGATTAATTAGCTGAGATTACAGCCTTATTAATTATTAATTAGCTGAGATTACAGCCTTAGTGCTGTAGTGAACAGACATGTTTTTGACCCATGGACCTTGCCATAGCATGTCATATACCTACAGGCCAGAGGCTTACTCTGATTTCACACAGAGAACGTCAATAAAGATAATCATCTACCAAGAGCTGTCATGCAACAAACCTAGATGTAATGCACTCATTTCTGACCCCAGTCAGAAACAAGCTTTGAATAGTTGTATCTTGACATATTTTTAAGAACAGATGCAAATTAGAAACATACACATCTGTTAGAGTCGTGACAAATAGAAAAGGTTATTGAGTATTGACAACAAAAAATGTCAATGCTGATCCAAATAAAAGCAGAAATGAACACTTAAGTTAGAAAAAGAATACTTAATATATATATATAATGGCAGAGGTGATAAGTCTTGAATATTGGAGTATATGGTGAGAATATTTCACATGAACTTAAAACTACACATGACACAAACAGATATGGGGAGTTGTCATAATAGCACATCCCTGTAAACAATGTGCCCATAGTCAGATACCTTCATTTTTTTTTTTTTTATTCCATGAAACTAAAAAGACAAAAGAGAATTAATACACTGTTGTGAGAGATAAAAGTTGCACTTCAAAAACAGCCCTCTTCTCAATGCCTGCAACAGCTGACTTCCTGGAGTGCTCCATTTGCCTTAAAGTGTATTTCTAGAGAATCCATCTGAAGACTTAAGAGCCCTCAGTATAATCTTTTCATCTTTTTACCCTGCTGCCTGGGTTTAGGCTTCAGCAGTAAACTCACACTCTTGAACTAAAATACCATCTTTCTGCTCCTTCTGTGTTGCAGGCTTTACTCTTCTCAGCATTCACGTGTCTACTTATTTCTCATGCTCTACAGCACCTTGGATTTCTGTGATTTAGAATCTAAATGCTTCCTGTTGTTGGTTTTGTATTTTTTTTTTAATAATACAATTAATTGTATTATTTGTATAATTAATTAATTAATAAAAAATACATGGAAACAGTGGTGTGGTCGAGCACAAAGATCACTGGCCCACTCTCTCTCTGATTTACATCCTATGTGCACATTCTCACACTGCCATGCCCTTTTGGTGTTTTTGTCTCTCACATCTATGCCATTTAAGCCTTCTTCTCATTCCTTTCAGGCACTTCTAGAACTTATTTACCTTTCCTTCCCTCTCCTTTCTTCTCTCACTTGCTGTAAAGACTCATAAAGCACTGGGAAGAAAAAAGACTGAGATGGGAAGAAGCAGCAGAAGTATCAAAATGATGAGTGGAAGAAAAGTACCTGGTTACTCCTGCCTCGATGCAGTGAGAGCACCAGAAGCAAGCTTAGCAAGAGGCTTCCAGGGCTCACTTCTATTACACTGCTTGAAGACCGTCAGTCCTGCAGAAGAGAGCCCAGCAGCAGCTACTCAGCTAGAGCAAGCTCTATATTTCACTGCCTATTTAGAAAATTATTTATTGCTCTGGCCTAAAAGTACCATTGCACTATCTAACCCCTTATTGCAAAAACATCCACAGGTGCTCAAGGCAAGGCTGGGCTGTATGAAGGTCAACTTAATAGAATAGTACGTAGTTTTTTTCAGGCTTTGGCTGCTACATTTACAGTGCTGATTGGCTATTAATCTTAAGAGCAGTTCATCTTTCTTATGCTTACTGATTTAAAAATGTAGAGCACCAGATGGTGACATTATTATTGACCTTGAAAACTTTGTTGTGGTCATCAAAAAGGCAGAATGTGTCTCACATCTGTCTCCTGTTGTTTTGTCAGAAAGCTTCATTTTACTCCTACATTTCCTTTCAAAATTTTGATTTTCCATGATAACATGCAAGAAGGATTAGAGCGGCTGGTACAGCGCAACCAGGGCAGCACGCACAGCTAGAATCCCCCTGCTGCATTTCCAGGTGAGCACTCCTGTGAACTTTTACTGCCTTGAAATAAATGGAATTGCCTGCTGTGTCAGAGATCTTTATCTCTAAGGAGCATTGCTTTTATTGGAAGAGCTGAGTGAGAAGTGCACTCTCATGAATCTGAAAGTAGAGATTAGACTTGTTGCCTTTAGATTAAACCTTTCCTAATTAACCTTCCAATTAACCTCACATCACTCCTTTGAACAAGACCATAAATACAAATGATACTACATTCCCTTTTACCAAAGTATAGCTTTTGCAAGATAGAATTATGATATATGATCATAATCGGTAGAGAATTACATCTAAACTCTGCCATTAGTCACCAGGACGAACAGACAGAGCACAGCTGCTACGGCGAGCACAAAAAGCAAAGCATGCAATTACAATGACAATTTTTGTGGAGAAATGAGTGAACTCTGACACTGAGCATCACTTGAAAATACTGCTTCTAATAGCCAGCTTCAAAGAAATCTGGAGTTGAAAACTATGCCATTGAGAAATTAAGGAATCAAAACAAAAACTAACCAACCAAGCATCTGTAAGACAGGAATCAACAGAACTGCACCAGACAGTGTTCTCAACAAAATCCCCTCTCACTGGTGTGGGTAGTTCCACTCTAGTTCCAGTCTTTTCCGTGATTCCTATGATAATGAAATACCATCTCCTGCTGTCTCCTTCCTCATCCACAACAATACCTATTTTTTTGCCTTCTCA
>JAOWBP010003659.1:2912037-2925800 GCA_028571105.1 Tragopan temminckii | reverse complement strand
CCCACGCTCATGAAGCAGTGGTTTTGCTTTGGATGCAGTGACTAGCTAATACCACTTGGGAGTTTCCAATCCACATTAGTAGATAGAATACTGCAATAATTACGGTAAAAGGGACTTCTGGGGAGCAAAGCACGGCCAGCTGGGGCAGGGCTTTATTCAGTCTCCAGGGATGGAGACCCCACAACTTCTATGGGCAGCCTGTACCCATGCTTTTCCACCTCTATACAGGTTCTGTGACCTTTGAGTGCTCATCAAACAAAGAAGAAAGGAATAAGAAAATACCTATTTTACTATAATTGCAATCTTCCTGTTTTATTTTCAGTGGCAGAAAACTTCTTCAACACCCAGTAGTCTCAAGTTCTCTGATAAGTTTGTGACTCTGGACACAATGCTGAACAATAGGGCTACATTTTACAACAACAGAGCGCTATTAAAACTGTCGTAACAGCTTGAAATTCAGACTTTTCAGAGAACACATGCAGTTCATCTGACAGAAAACAACTGTCATGGGAGAGCTACATACTTGAGAAATGAATGAATCGTGTCTACAGTTACAAGCTTCCTTAGTCCTGTGCTCAGCACAAGAGCTGAACACAAGCAGACAGGGAAAAGCTGTTTCTCTCTTGTAGCATGTACTGTGCAACTAGCCAGCAGGGATGCTCCTCACCTTATCTTCTGTCTCCATCTTTCAGCTCCCACTTAAAACAGAATGCCTCAATCCCTCACCACGAGGGAAAGAAAACAGCATGAGGGCAAACAGAGGCATTTCTGCCCCTGTAAGCAGTCTCAGAATTGTATGAATCCCGAAGGACTGCCACTAAATCCAGGTTTCTTGCTCCTCAGATTATCCCAAAGTAAGATTTTCAGATTTTGAAGGTCATGATATACTTCCACAGCTAGACAAAAATATGCACTCAAGCCGTATCAGACTATGCACAATACCACCTTCTACCAGCACTTGATCTAAGACCTTATCTGAGACTTGGAAGTTCTCTTACAAAGCTCTTTTCTATGCTGAGTTCTTCCAGTCTTGCTCCTCTGTAACAACTCTCTCACTTCTGATGACACATCCAATTTGAAAGGTATGTGAACATTAATTTGCTTCTATTATACTCTTCTATAACTTTCACATTCTCACAAAGAATGTTATACTTCTTAACAATCATTACTATGTCAAATTAGAGTATTTTTGCATTTCTTTGTAGTTTCTTTCTAATCTTAGTCTACCATTTAAGCAGAAAGCTTCATCTCATTGTTATACAGATGAATGCACTACTTTTGCTTAACAGATAAATGCTGATCATAGATACTATCCAAACTATGTAAGCCAAGATCCCACTGCAAATGCAAAACAATGAATACAAATTTGCACTGGATTAAGGATTTCACAAATGAAGCAGCTTTCAAACACTGAGCACATCACTTTTATGGCTACTCACACTGTAGACTAAGTTTTATGTTTTGCTTAATGTTTTTACAGAGTAAGATCACTAAGCCAGTACTATTACAAATAGAAGTCCTATGTTCAATAAATCGGAACTAAAAGACTTTAAAAAGAAAGCCAACACAAAACCACCACTGCAACATGTATTATAAACACAAATGGCATAGCCAATGGATTCTCAGGAGAAAAAGCAAATGCGTCAACCTCATTTTCATAAAATCTAACTTTGTTTTCTTCACAAACAAAAGGGAAAAGAGCATGTCACCATCACTTACAGAGACACTCATCCCAATGAAACAAGTTATGCAGTGGTATCCAAAGGTAAAATACAATAGAAACTGAGAATATAAAGGAAATGCTCTGTTTCTTACGAATCTTTTGCAGGATTGACTAACTTGTTCAATTTAGGACCTGAATGTTTTCATCCTCATTAAATGAAATTTGAGTTGCGTTACAGTTTACCACCATCGATCTCCTTTTAAGATTTTATCATCAACCCTCACATTCTTCCATTCTGAGGTTCAAATCCTGAGTCAAGTAGATGGGGCCAGGCCCCTTTCAGCACTGCCCAGCAACAGAGCAATTGTCTAAGGGCACAAACATGGACATGGGAAGTTAAGTCTGAGTATTAGGAAAAATTATGTACTGTGAGTGTGACAGAGCACTAGAAGAATCTGCCCAGAGATGTTGCAGAGTCTCCTTCTCTGAAGACATTCAAAATCTGCCTGGACACTTTCCTCTGTAACCTAATGTAGGGAACCTGCTTTAGCAGGAGGTTGGGCTCGGTGATCTCCAGAGGTCCTTTCCAACCCCTGCTGTTCTGTTACCCTGTGAACCCCAACTCTGTGCTTTTATTCTTCTCCCTGTGTTTAGTAAATAGAATGTATCTAATCATTGAGCAGGTGACAGCACACTAAGGAAGGAGGATGGAAAAGTCCTGGTGATTTTGTCCGTGAGCTGAATCAGAAATAGTTCTCTTAACCCCTATCACCTTTCACAGCCTTTGGAGTCCAATCCCAGCAGTAAGAGGCAGACAGACATCTGCAAGCTTTCAGATCCTGACAGCTCTTTACACTTGTCAGTCCTGTTTTACATCAGCACTTTCTGTGTCAAACTGTTTAGAGAGAGAAAAAGAAAATTAAAAAAAAAAAAAAAAGCCAGATGCTGATGGTATATACGGAAAGCAAATTTGTTGGACAGAGGACACGGAGAAGAGAATATAAACTGAGATCTATTACCTTTGTGTGCATAATGCTCCATTACACCATAAAGGAAACATGAAATGTGTGAAATAGGCCACATCGAACCAGTATAGCTATGAATGCTGAAACACAGCAGAGATGGAATTCAGTAATGAATGAGTGAAAGAAAACTCACAGTCCCTGTAGGCATGATTCTCTACTAACATTGTAAAGTCTTCGAGGAAAAAAAAGAGAGTTATTCTGTGTTATTAACTCTCCCCATAGAAAATCACATATGGCCAGTTTACAGTATAATTCATTATGTCCTGGGTACAGATACTAACAGGTTGAGGAGCAAAAAAAGCAAAAAATGTACATTATACACACAGACATGTATAACACGGACGAAAATACTTGAAGCCACAGCATTCTACTACGTTATCTTTCTCTCTTCCTCATCCTCTTCTCTGCAAAGCCTCATGACTCCCAAGTAACTTCAGCAAGCTCACAAATGTTTTCATTTTGTCTGTAAACCTTTTGGCACAAGGGATTTTTCTGCTGTTCCTGGTACTCTTTTCACAGCTTGGGTTGGTGGAAAACAAAAATCAACCCAAATTTCAACAACAGGTTCCATGTCAGTACACTCAGCAGAATTGCTAGGTGTTCCCTTGCCACCAGAAGGGCATTAAAATAAGCAGCATCAAGTAATGAAAACACGTGAGGGAGAACCTGAGAAGAACACCCACTGAATAAGGCTCCATTATTATTTCATGTAAACACACAACATTAAACATTGAATACAGCAACTCTTCCCGTTCTGAGTATTGAATCCTATTTCATTCAGGGAAGATGACTATTTTTTTTTTTTTGAGTGTGTGTCCTTTTTGGGATTTGTTGCAACAATCTGGATGTAAAGCTCTCAGAGCTCATTAGCAGCAAGTGGTCAGATTTAGTACCCATGTTAAACATTTCTCTACTTGAACCTTAATTTTTGAGCAATGTCTCAATGTCTAGATGATGCATACAGCTCATATGTAGGAGTCACCAGAGCAGAGATATGTTGGAAAGCTTCTCAGATGTAGGGTGGCTTATGATTCAATGCACACTTTTATAAAACCTTCATAGGGTACCAAATTGTCCTCAAGTTCCTTGCAAAATCCTTAAACTGTGAAATAAGCTTTGCTCCACGCCGCAATCTCATGGCCTGGAAAGAGATTTCTGCCCCTAAGACTGAAGTCCTATTTGCACACGTATTTTCTCTTTGCTGTATATGTGGTGCAGTGACAGTTTTTATGGGATAAAAAAATCTAAACCCAGTTAAGCCAGGAGTGAACAACTGCCAAATATGGTGAGCTATTATTACTTCAAAGATAGGAAGTGTCTCTTTGAAATCACTTGGATGAGAGACCAGTCTCCATGTTCAACAGCAAATAGCATACATTTGCTTTTCTGGAGTTCACGTTGCTTTGAATCACTCCAAATCCTTTCTCACATTTTTCCTGACACACGTCAGGGTGTGCAGGACGGATCAGCTGAACAAAGCACTGCACTGATGTGGGTGTACAACTGCTGAACAGAGGAAATGCTCCTCTGCACTCATTCCAGTAGATAAAATCCATCACTCTCACCTCAGGAATCGTTATCACCTTTATCTCTGCCCTTTCCTTTGTGAGCATTTCAGTGTGCTCTGAAATGTATCTGTCTGCTGACACTTCCTTCTACTCTTAAGCTGAACCACGGGACAGAAGGCTATGTCGAGCACCTGACCTGTCAGTGACTAACGCAGAAATGCTTATCGTAATAGCATGGAAAGAACTCCCGAATTCTGCACTGAAGAGTCTCCTTCTGACCCCCGGACTTCCAGATGTGTTTAACTCTCAAAGAAGCAACAGACCATTAAGGGGAAAACCACACAACACACGTACTCAGTGCAAGTTGTTTTCTATGGAGATGATTTAACCTTGCCAATATTTTTCTTCTGCTAATTCAGCATCTGATGCTTGTTCACTGCATCTTCCTTCTGTGACTTTTAGCATAGCCTTAGATATTACCAAATGCCAGTAGTACCAAGTACTACCAAAAATAGCATGAACAATTCAAGGCTGACATCAAGGTTTTTTTCCACCAAACTTGAGATCTGATTTCTAGAAGTTTAGGGCAAAATAGATGTTGTACTTAGGGACATGGTAGTGGGGAAACATTGTTGGTAAGTGGATGGTTGGACCAGATGATCTTGGAGGTCTTTTCCAACCTTGGTGATTCTGTGACAACACATCGCCGTATCAATCTTACTCTGTAAATTTTCCTCTTGGATGACTAAAGGCAGAAAATCTAAAACCCAACAGAACTTTCCTAGAGGCAGAGTCCCAACTACCCAATGAAGGAGAGCCGATGGAAAGACAGAAGCAACAAACAGGAGATACTGACTGGTACTGGGAGACTTCCAAGGCTCCTAGTAAACTGTTAGAATAGGAGGGATGAAGCCTTCCAACTCTTAACACACTTTCAAAGATTCATTGGTTAGAAGATTGCAGAGGAGACGCCTTAAGTGAAAAGCTGAAAAGCACTTGGCAGTTTGGAAATTATTTCAGGTATCACGGACCTGTTGAATGGTGTCCACTGCTGGAGGCAAGTTACAGGGCTAAATAGCTTGTTGGTCTGAATTATATGCTGGTCTTTATATTCCTGTATTTGCTGACAATGGCTTTAAGAGTTGAACACATAAGTACTGCAACACTGAAACATGCAAGTTTTGCAAGAGAAGGACCTTTGTCACTGCAGTGGAGCTTCTGCAGGACAGAAAGAGCCAAGAGCGGATAAAGAGTTTTTGCCAAGACCTTGTCACAGCATGACACAAAAAAAACCCAACAGAATGAACTTGCTAGAGAAGAGCCATTTGAGTAAACTGTCTGCACTTTGAGGAAAATTTTAGAAATTTATATTTAAAAATAAGTTTAACAAGTATTGATTCACCTACATTCAATGTCTTCTTCCTCTTTTCTTTGTTTTGAAGAAGACAGTATGCATACTGCTGTCAACCATGCCTTGTTTTTTGCCTATCAGTATCAAACACAGTTTTACAATACTTTTGGCACGGGCATTTAAACACAAGGATAAAAAGCAGCTAAAGAGAGTTATCACAGCATTATACCTTTCAAGAAATTCTGTGTCTCAGAAATTATTTTAAAAATGTTCTGTCTAGAGGAAGAAACAAAAGATAAACACCTCAGCAGTCAGCAACAAGTAAATAAAAAGGGAGATGAAACAAAGATAGAACAAAAACCAAGACCAAAAATAAGGTGTGTTTTACGACAAATCTGAAGTAGCAAAATCTTCAAACATATGAATAAGAGTAACTAAGCGACCAGATGTTGCCAACGTCATAACGTGCGTCTTATGTGCTAAAAATGTTATGTCTAGAGTTCTCCAAAGAATATCTGTAATCTACATGCAGACTTTCCTGAAATAAACTCCAACAAGATTCTCTTTTTTAAAAAATACATGACATGGATGTAAGCCATTGAAACGCAAATGCAAAGATACTTTTAATGTACTTCACAGCATTTCAGACCGCAATGGAAAACCTGGGTTATGCACCTAACTTTTAGCTGAATTGAACACAGGATGGCTTTCTTTGAGTAGCAATCACAAATTATTATCAAAGGGCAACATAAATGGCATTCAGATTTCAATGAATGAGCTCATTATGACACTTAGAACACTTACTGCTTATGATGAGTTTTGCTGATTGCTGCTTATTGGCAAATAATAAATATTACTGAGTACTTCAGACAAGCATGTCCAGTTTCTTCCAATTCTACCTATCTCTGCTGACAACTCACTGTGAGACTGTAGGGAGTTCAACTGTTGTCAGCAGACCTACTTAGAAAAGCCAGAAGAAAAATGAAAGTTTGCTTGAATAGGTGTGACACTGTATGCCCCATCACACAAAGTTGAGGCCAATTTGTGTGAAAGGAGATGCTGAAATGCTACAGGCTTCTTAAAGGACTGGAAGTCCAAATTGTCCCTTTCGGTCACTATGGGAATCCAAAAGGCAATTTCAGGTCTTCTCACCACAAAAGAAGCATGAGGGAAAATTCAACTGAAGTGCATTTCCCTGTTGAAACTGAAGTGGAGTAGGGAAGGGCTGGAGGTAGGCCTTGCTGCAGAGCTGTAGTTCTGCTGCACAGTATCTCCGAAAACATTGATCCTTTCCATTTGAAAGCAGAAATTGAAACTAAATACCATCTCATGGAGGTGGAATTATGAAATTATTCTTTTCAGACCGAAACCTAACTAGTTACTGTTCTTCCATTTTGTAGTACACACGTGAATTAGCTAGGTGTGGGCTGGCCATAATCAAGTCCTTCCTTGCTGTCTGAGCATCACTTGGAGTGAAGTCAAACGCTGACACGAGTACTTACCAGTTACAAAATTAACCAGCTGGTGTCCGAGGCATGGATCTGGGTTCCATGGGTCTGTATTTATTTAAGTCCCTGGCAATGCTGGTTTGTAGGCAGTGCTCTGTCTGTATTTCTGAGAGGGAGCTGCATTGAGGCTAGATCTGGTGAGTCGGACACAGCTTTGGACAGGCCTTGGAGTTGCTGAGAGCAGAAAAGTCCATAGGCACGCAGAAGTCAGATCACTGGTACACCAGGACTTTTTGTGGCAGTCATAAACCGTGTGTCCCTCACCACAAATTCTTCTGTAACAGGCTTAGGTAACATAAACTACTTTACTTCCATAACCTGTGTGCAGCTTTTCTTACCACGCTTATCCAGTGGTGAGAGCGCTCTGAATATTCTACACTGTTTTCATGTGTCCTGCTTACTCCAGTTTTAATTTCCCTTCATTGATGTCTAGAAAACACTTTGCAGTGTTAGCAATCTCCTCCCCGTGATAAGGCTTCTCAGATAACAAAGCTACTCTGTACAAATGCCCATGAACTCTGATGATGTCTCTTGCAAATATTTCCCCCATCCCAAAGCCTTTGCTACGGGGAAGAAATACATGGCTGTATTTTTCCTGTGAATGGAAAACCAGTTTGATTTTGTCAGCCGTCCAGTCGTTACTCAAAGATATGTGGCTATATCCCAAGCCAAGGTTAGCAGTTACCTGCTCTGGGTGGTTTGCACTACCCCTTCTTCTGAGATCTCACTGCATTTAGTGTTCAGAGGAAACAGGGAGGTTTGTGGTTTTAGTTCTTCCTGAAGATAATGGTATTTACAGAGAAGACCTGGTTAAAAGCTGTTCCTGATGTGTTGGCTGATCTTCTATCACACGATGCAATGATTTACACTAATAACAGTAGAGTGCAGAGAAGACCTGCTGAGCTTTTAATAAACTTCCCTTTTCCAATCACTTAAAATGTTCTTTAAAGTTGCAACTGAAGTAACACAAAGCCTGTCTAACAGTATACTTGACATTCATTATCTTGGCAATAAATGTGATTTTCATTTTTGCAACGTCTGCTTTTGATTAATTGCAAAAATGTACTATAAATACTTTTAGAGAAACAGTGGAACGGTTTATAAACCGCTTTCTGCATGTTAACACCTTAAATTATAATGGAGCAAATGCTTTAAACCATGTGCATTAAATTCCAACTATTACAAAAAACCAAATGCTCACAAGTTCAGCTTTCATTACTATCCCCAATGGGGAATAATTGTGAGGCACCCTGAATTTCATCTAGCTATGGTGTCTACTAACTTAGTGGATAGTTCTATACAAGCTTCACATTATGAGCAAGCAACATTTGTAATGCATTCTAAAAATCTTTATTTTTTTGTAGTATAACACGATTAAGTTAGAATACCCAAAGACTGCAATCCAGAGTAGTAGTCTACGACAAAGTGCCATTATTATTGCTTTTCAGCATGACACAAGCAGAACCCAATAAATGTAATTCCATGAGAATTCTGCAGCAGAAAAGTCTTGGCAGCGAGATGTGTGGGGTGCATTTCTATCACTTCAAGAAACTGTTTAACCTACTACACATGGGTCCTTTTCTGGGAGGATGCCAAAGCTGAAGGGTAATAGAACTATAATGAACAGCTCCAAATTAAATTATGCTGTTGTAATGTGGCATTAGTTGGCATAAATGATTTCACTGCAATTAAGAAAACAGATACATAGCCCACAGCAGGTGGCTGGTGATGTACTAGCAGCCGATAAGTTTGGCCTGCAGAGAGAAAAAACAGCAAGAGAAAAGATTCTGCATGCAGAAGGAGGTCCAGCTATCCAGTGCAATAAGCATAAGGGTGAATTATTAAAGGAGCAGCAGATATCTCAGAGAATTATAACAACTACTGTATAAATGTTTTTGAAATGTTTATCTGACTTAGTGCAGAGGTCAATCAGAGCTGTGCAGTGCTTAAATCTCATTAGTACCTCACCAAATAGGTGTGAAACGGATGTGCTGCCATTTGTTGTCTGCCCAACAGTTCACTGGTCTCCTAATTAATGCTTCTGAAAACTGCATAGTTAGAAGCTTGTTCTGCTGGTGATTTTGCCACTTGTAGACAGTCCTGCCACACTCAACAGCTGAAACAGGTCAGGCTATGCATCAGTTTTGAGATGCAGCTGAAAGTTGCTGACAGGAAGCTTTATTTATACAAATCGTAGGGGCCCTGCAGACCTGGCACAGCACAGGGCAGTGCCAAAGAGCTTGTAGAGAGTATGTCCTGCAGGGGATGGGAAGGTCTGTACTACTCTGGAGAGCAAATTGACTGTAGGCACCAAAAGTCACATAAGCAGATAAGGATCAACATGGATGTCAAGGAGTGCACTCAAGGCAAGTTGTCCAAGAACATAACAAACATAATTTTCAAATTGATAAAAATGGCCTCAAACTACTTATGGTGACCCAAGACAATGCTGAAAACCAACTCATCCAAGCCCCAAGATGTTTCTATGCTGTATATTTTTCCCACAGATGCTGAACTACATGACTAGCCTATTTTTTAATATTGTTGATCTTCACTGAGATATGTTGCTACTTTCCACAAGTAACACAAATTATATATCCATCCTTCTACTTCCCTTCCTCACGTTTCTACAGGCACAATACTCAACATCAACTATCCACAAGCTTTCTTTCTTTAAAAAACTTTGTTTTCCTGATAACTCATCCTTTATTTCAGAGCAGAAGTAAACAGCCTCCAAATGGATGTTTTTCCAGAAATGTGCATGAGATATTTTCTCTGTATTCCTCTGCAGAGGCTGCAATCAGTGACCATTTGAGATAGCTGTTGCCTCATCCAGTTTGCAATTCCTATGTCTTGGCAAGAACCTACTGAGAGCAATAATACGAAAGCCTGACAAACATCAGAGATTTGCTTCAGTTGAAGACAAAGAGGGTTTTATTTATTGTTCAAAACTGACACAGTGCTGTTCTTCTCTGGCTTTGAGAAATGTTTGTTCAGAAAGTATTTTGAAAAGAAAGTAACAACCAAGACCTTGGTATCGTTGCATCTTCAGTTACCACCAGACAGCAGCACCTTCACCATTCAGTTACGAATACCAGAAAACTTCAAAAATGATGAACAGAAACAAGAACGGTGGAGACTGCAAGGCAAATTAAAATAGCGTGCAATCGAGTCTTAAATAGGAAAAGTCATTAAAAGGCTAAAGGATGTATCAAACAAAAGAACAAAATCACAGAAATTTGCAAGCTTCCCACTCTGCAGTTTCCCAGCACTTGGTGTTGGTGTGCCGAGCTGGTTCTTAATCTTTTTGCTACCCTGGTCCCACCTCTTCTCAGACCCTGACTGTGAAACCCTCAAGAGCAAGGCTGCAAGAACTTTCTCTAAACCTCTTCCCACTCCTGTACCAGCAGGACTTGAGAACACGATATGCATCAGAAACACAGCTGCCGACCCCTGAGGGTTGGAGGCGGAAGCTTCTCTATGAAAGACTCATGACTGTGGAAACATGACCCTAGACAAAATAAAAATCACATTTTAGCCACGCCAGCTTCAGCAGAGACTGCAAAACCTACTACTCAAGGACCAAGAAAGGGTATTTCAGCTTCAGCCAGCCTCCTGGGGAGTGTATATTTCTGAACGCTGTGCTTTGGCTTTCCGTGTTGGACAAGCAAAGCATTTCAGTACTGCTCCTTTACAAGTTGCTCCTGACTTCAGCACCACAGATCACCTTGCTGCAGCTTAGCGGATTTTACAAGAGCACCAAGACACAGCAAAACAGCAGAAATCTGTAGTGGCACCAGGGAGCCTTTTTAAAAAGGCAGGAGCACTACAGCTAGAGACAGAGGCTCACAGGACATTTCAGGTTGGGAAGGACCTGAGGAGGTCTGTAGTCTTGCTACTGGCTTCAGGCTGGCTCAGGGCTTTCTCCAGTCAGGTCATGAGAACCTCCAAGAACATAAATGAAATCCCAACTCTCACTCTGAATTTCTTTTCCTTCATAAATGCAACGAGATCAAACTCCCTGACCTCCTGCAGGTCACAGAGATGTTAAACAATGTGTCCCAGTACAGACCTCACACAGTATTCATCACTGGCACCCATAAAGTAAAAATATGAGGTTAGAACAGGAGAAAAAAGACCAAAGCAGATAGAAGTACATGCAGTGCAATTCACTGATAGTGCCCTATGGCCTCCCCCATTCTGCCCTGACATATCGAGCCAGCTCAGTTACATCCTTCTTTGTTTTAAAACCCAATCAAGGCACATCCAAGTTTCCTCCCACACCTTGTCCAGTGTTCAGTGGAAGTCTATGATGATTAACTATCAGTCTGCTGCTGCTCCTCCTTGGCAGTCCCATTCATATAGAGCAGTTCATGACAGATCACACCCAACCCTCTGTTTCTTCCAACAAAGAAGAGATTAACCTTTTTGAAGTCACTGAAAAGAGACCACGTACAGGTCACATACATATCTACATATGTATTATTTACGTATGTAGGTTTCATTAAAATGCATCTTCTCTGCTACACAGAATCATGTAACAGTTCAGTAATGAAAATCTCACAAATATGAGTAGAGGAAATCAGAAAAAGTGAGTACTGTTGTTATGAAAAGATCCCTATCCCACCCCAGAAATCCAGAAATTCTTCCAGCAGCAATGCTAGCCATCAGCAGGCTGTGTTAATACTGACCTTAAAAAATACTTCCATTTCTCCCCAGTGCTATATCTGGTTCATTGAATCACCCTGTGAACTGCTGCCCTGGTGCAGCCTTACGAGTGGCTCTGATGACAGGAGCACGTGGCCAGATGCAAGACCTTCCCCAGCTGGCACTGCTGTCTGTGGGAAAAAAACAAACCTATGTAGGATCATGTCTTACTTTATAACAAGAACATATAGATGGAAAAAATTCTAAAAATGTAAATCAATAACAACTTTGCATAAGCAGCAACGGTTGCTTTTATCAATAATAAGGAAAGCATTTGTTTTATTCAACTTATATTCTAGCTCCAAACTTAGTTTTAGCAAGTAATATCAGGATTACATATATATGCAGCATAACTGGTCTCCGAAAGAGAAAGCAATGAGCAGACAGGTCTGCACATCCTTGACATCTCCTCTGTGGTTGCTGCCTGGTTAACCAGCACAAGGAATTTCATTTTCCTCTTGTAGTCAGAATCCTGCTGGGTCATGAAATAAGATTTAAAAAAAAAAAAAAAGAGTCAACTTTTGCTGCATTTTAAAATACCTCTTTCCAGACAAAGGGAAATGAACAGCACTGGATATGGGAGAAAAACCTTACTACTGACAGTTCTAAGGACTTCCATCACTTTTATTGCTACTGAAAAGTTAAGCATTTTTCAGCTCTAATTCATTTCCCTTGTTTGTTTGTTTTTTACTCTCTTTTTCCACTTACATTTTTTTCTAATAAAGATGATATGGAACTACCTGGTGGAAAGTGAGACAATCAGCCTGGTATCATATTCGTATTACAGAGGCTACTGATACTCTTTCACTAGTGCCATTAGCCATTTATAATTACTCCTAAATGTATTTCCAACTCAGTTTAACTAGAGCCCCTTCTGCTTCTTGTTTCTATTGGTAAGCACTAAGATTAGAGGACTTGGTTGCTTCCTATGACAGAGGACTCTCCATCTACCACTGCAGGTCCTCTAACCAGTAGTCTGACCTTTGAAGCCTTCTCATGCCTCATTCAACAATGCAAACTTCTGGTTTTTGAGTTAGCTCTATGGAGGTCTATAGAGCAAGCAAAGTCATGCTGAAAGCTTTACAAAGGAGTTTGCAGACAGAACTGTTTACACAACTGCATATTTTGTTTCTGTTTTCGTTTTTTGCAAAATGTCAACTACCTTCTCATCCTGCCCTCTAAGGCACATCATTGCTGTCTTACATCCCAGTAAGGACAGAGAGAAGAATCTGAGAATCAGAGAAGAGCAATGGTTTTCAGAGATTTCTAACTCTGTCTTTTACACAGTGACTCATAATCATTCATTTCACCCTCAAGTGGTATCTCTTGGAGGTCTGTGGTTACATGCCTGGCATTTGCTGGTTCAGCAAGACCTCTGTGACATCTCTAAATTCGGGAAATGTCGATGATGTTAAGCAGGCAAAAGATAGACAGAAGCAATTTCTTAACAGTGTAAGCGTATCTCATAGAGCACACCCTCAGATTTTTAATTCCTGAAGCTTGCCCAGCTTCAGAATCCATGTCCTTAAGATTTTGCAATGATTATGATTACTAATACAAGAGAATGAGCAAATATACTTCTTTCCTCTCCATAAAAGCAAAATGGCTTTTGCTGCAGTCTTTGCAATGTCCCTGGCACATGCTTCATCAATAGCCACCATTAACAGAAAGAGCAGCTTGTTGGATGGAAAACTGGCTTGGCCCCTAAAGCACTGCTACATCCCAACTTCCTGCCCTCCAGAAGTGTTATTTGTGAAGAAAGATGACACTTGAGGAGAAAGAAATGTTTCAGAGCACTGCTTTCCCAAGCTCAGGAAAATCACTTTGTCCAAGCTTTTACCGCATGTTTGCAAATCTCCATCTGCTGCAGCTAGCACCGGCGTCACCAAACACCGGAGCAGGGATCTGCCAACTGCTGTGGCTTGCTATTTTTACTTTTATTTTTTGCTCTTGTTTGTTGTGTTTGGTTTTTTTTTTCCTCTTTTTTTCCCTAAACTATGA
>JAOWBP010003659.1:2887009-2901399 GCA_028571105.1 Tragopan temminckii | reverse complement strand
TGACCAAAAGAAAGCAGACCATGCATCCTTCCTTGGGCTGAAAAACAATGCGGCTTGCTCTATAGGCAGGTTGTTACAGAGTGCTGTCACTTCAACTTGGCATCTGGAAACTGAAACATGCTGAAATGAGGACAGATAGTAGCCATTAGTGTCCTGTGCCCCATTTGGCACTTAGAGCTAGACTGTGAGCAACACCGTCTGTTTCATAAATGGTTCTCACATTCAGAGCATCACCTAAGCATCTCCTTATCAGCAGTGGTTCAGGTGCCGGGGGTTCAAAGCTGGCACCTGCTGACCAGTGATGCTCCCTCAGATGTCTCACCTCTGGCAAAGGCTGAAACTTGCTTCAGGGGCAGCATTCCCAGGTCTTGAAGAGGAGACAGCCCCCTGGAGACGCCCAACACTCACATCACAACTGGGTCCTGCTCCTGACAGCCCAATAACCCTGGGCACTCCAGTCAAAATGAGGCAGGGTCTTGCCAACAGCCACAGCCTGCAGCACTGGGTGTGAGAACTGGAACACAACATTGGCCATCAAATATAAATTTGGTCTTGCTTCATTAATTATGCAGTGATCGTGATGCCAGATACTTTGCACAGATCAGCAGTACCACAGTCACCTTTGACACTGCCCATGGGAGGAGGACATTCATTCGCTGAGACAAACTACAATAGCATCTCACCTTTCTCCACACATCAGCTAAAATAACCTCTTGTTACAAAGAGTAGTGTTTTAAAGATATCTATAAGAAAGATTTCAGCCTTGCTGCAGAACATAAAGCCTCACATCCTGAGACAGAGAAGTTAATGGCCAACTGGTTGCTGTGCGTGAGATGTGTCCACATAGCCACATACAGCACACACATATACACAGCCTATATATAAATATATACATATATACATAAAAAGAATATGTTGTAAATAACATATAGTGACAGATTCTGAATAAAAAATAAAAAAACAGCCACCCAGGGAAAAACCTGAAACTCAGAGAAGAAAACAAAATACAAAAAAAAAATATGCTTTGAAGTGACTGCTTGCAAGATTTATGCTGGATGAATGAGGACCAACAAAAGTGCTGCTGAGGTAAGCTTAAGCAAGACATCACTGTTAAACTGTCTTGTTAAACAAACTACCTGTCCTGAAAGCGTTCAGCTTCATTGACAGAAATACTAAGGCAAAACTAAAGCCCACCCAGCTGGAACAATCAGCCAACAGGACCCAGAGGAGGCCAAAGGCAGACAAGCTGGAAGAACAGATGTGCTGGAAAATCACATGCAAGAAAAGCCTAAGTGAAAAGCAGTGGTGCAGTGTGCATCACAGAAACTCATCGGAATACCTTCATTAAGGCATCACAGGATGTTCTGTTCTATTAATGAAGCTTTTTAAGGATAATTTCCACACTGTTTTTCTTCCCTTAGTGTGAAGTTGATTATTTTATAAGCAGCTGCAAGTGAAACGCACAGTTTGCTTTTGCTTTTTTTTTTTCCCCACCTTCCCATTTTGTATACAGAAGTGTAACAGGTGAGTGACTCGTTGACTATGAACCACAGAATCGCAGGAATCGGAAGGGACCTCAAGAGATCATCGAGTCCAACCCCCTGCTAAAGTAGTACCCTACAGCTGGGTGGGTCTTCAATATCTCCACAGAAGGAGATTCCACAACCTCTTGGCAGCCTATTCCAGTGCTCCACCACCCTTACCATAAAGAACTTCTTCCACATGTTAGTACAGAACTTCCTGTGTTCAAGTTTTAGGCCATTACTCCTTGTCCTATTGCATCACACCACCAAGAAGAGCTTGGCCTCACTCATTTGCCTCCCATCTCCCTTTAGATACTTATAAACAATTATCAGATCCCCCCCCAGTCTTCTTTTTCCCAGGCTGAACGGACCCAGGTTACTCAGCCTTTCCTTATACAGAAGATGCTCCAGGCCCTTCATCATCTTTGTGACCCTCTGATGGACTTCCAAGAGATCTGTGTCTTTTCTGAACTGGGGAGCCCTGAACCAGACAAAGTACTCGCACAGTATTCTAAATGGAAGCAAACAGTGATCTTTTCTCCTCAAAAATGAAAAGTTGAAGAAGTCACTTAAGTACATGGGAGGAGTAAGGTTGGTGTAGACTTAAGCATCAGAAAACAGCTTTGAGTTCCTTAAAAACATCTCACTTTACTTAACAAGTAAGCAATCAAGAGAGAATAGAGGAAACATCCACCCACCATCCACACACCCAAAGCTACCAAAGAACAGATGTACTGGTGAAAAAAGTAATAATCTCACGGAAACCCTGTTGGTTTTTTTTGGTTTTGTGGTGGGTTTACAATAAAATACTATAAGTAAAAGCTGCTGATTGTTGTTTATCTTAAATGAGAAATCGTTACCTATGCTGGTAATATATTTAAATATTTTTTTGCTAACACAGAAGCTGTTAATCACAATTTTTTTTTTCCTCTTAAAGACTGGAAAAATAGAAGGTTTATTATTTTGTAGCCCTCAGATGTACGGAAAGGAATGCATACATTGCTCAAAGCACCCGAGGCAGTTCATTGTGTGCAGCTGATTGTGTGCAGTTTCTTTTTTACAATACTAGGTCCAGCAGGATGAGAGAGCTGCTTGTCCTGAGCATCTGACTTGAGCTTTGATACGCTTTCAGAAGGGAACAGCAGGAAGCACGTACCTTTTTATGCTTGACATGGTGGGATGAATTTGAACCTGATATACCTGGGGGCTCTGTGCCACTTGGGGGCATAATGTAGTGGTGAGATGGTCATGATTACATGACAGGAAATCTTGCTTAGGATTTAAGTGAAAAGCAACATCCTATGCAAAAGCTTCCAGTTTTCTCTGTTGAACAAAATATTTTGTTTCCTCTTGTTGAGGCGACTGTCCTTAGGTGTGGAATTACAAGCAGTTCCCAGGGTAGCAGCATTCAGCTGAAGTGCTAAAACAGCCTTTACTCACACATATTTCCCTCGCTGAGGCACAGGGCAGGACAGGGAGTGCTTTTCAAAGTAATGTCTATTTACAAGTTTTAATAGCTTTGTACACAAGGATTTCTTCCATGGGACATCTCCACCATTTGCAACATATTCCTGCATTTTCAAATATCGAGAAAACGTAGCGACAGGTGCTGCAAAGCAGCCAAGAAGATAGCTCTCTCCCTGTGATTGAGTTATTATGTATTCCATTAGATAGTGCTGCTCAGCTGAGCTTTTGAAGGTGGAAGGTAAGATTAGGAGAGGAGGAAAGGTTTCTTGTTAATTAAAGTGATGCACTGTCAATTGTAAGGGCAATCAAATATTGGTTCAGCCTTACCACTGCTGCTTACTTTTAATAGGCAGGAGTATATTTAATGATGGATGATGGGACTGCCCAGCTGAGCAGAGGCTGTATGCAAAGCCACAGCATCGCTGCTCACCTCATTCACCACGAAAAATTCTCAGACTGACGAGGCAAAGACTTGAAGTGAAAAAAATCAACAAGTGCAAAGAGAACACAGCACTGAACCTAGCAAATAAAAGGTTCATTACCTGACTAAAAGCATAACTAGGCAGTTTATAAGCAGCACGCTTATTTATAGTAAATGTTGCAGCAAAGGTAATGATTTTTGTTTTAGTTGGAGTTCAGATTCTCAATTTCATCAGCATTATCTTGGCAAATATGTTCCCAAGATTGTTTTAATTTAGGATTTGACATCTGTGATTGCCTTTTTTGCCCTCAAAGGATAAATTAGTTCACAATAGAAGATGCATATTAGGCAATTTATTATGCTAATGACTTGCAGAAAAAAGCCAAATTACCTTGATGGCAGATTATAACAAACAATAAAGAAACACGTTCTTTGCAATTCTCAGTGAATATATAGTTTAGCTGTGGATAGCTACAGAAGGTCTCCTGGTAGTAGTAACCTCGTTCAAGACAAACAGACATGCATTATCAGTAACCACACTGACAGTGAAACAATGCAGACAGATTTTCAGATTTGTAATTATATCTCATTACCCTTCAGTAGTCATTTTTAGCTCAGCTTGGAAGCAAAGCTTGCGTGATCATGGCGTATGGTGCCTGTGCTGGCACTTCCTACCTGATGATTTTAAAATCTACGACCAGACTTCAAACAATTTGAAAGAACGGTTGAGGCTCAAGGAAACGAAGGTTTGTACAACTTTTAAGCAGATAAGTAGAAGAAAAAACTGACATTCATGATTCTTGTCCATACAGAAGCTTGTCCTGAAAGGATGAATCCAGAGGAAACAGATGCCCCCATAAATGTTACCCACTTTGAGATGAAAAACATCTCATGGGCTGTGTGCCCCACCACTGTTGCTGATCTTTCTGAGAGCTGAAGACACACGTGTTCCAGGACATGGGGCTGTCAGCCAGCTGGAGAGGTAGGAGAGAGCTGCAGGGTGGGATGTGCACAACCCAGAGCTTACGCAGGGATAAGGATATAGGTGGAGAGAAGCATTTAGGGGCAACAAAGCTGTGAAGAGTATGGAACATGTCTTATGGGGAGAAGCTGAGGGAGCTGAGATGAGTCAGTCTGGAGAAGAGGCACAGGGGAGACCTCATCGCTCCCTACAGATCCTGAAAGGAGGCTGTGGTGAATTGGGGGTCAGCCTTTGCTAACAGCGATAGGATGAGAGGTGATGGCCTCATTTTGTGCTAGGTAGGGCATTAGGAAACACGTCTCCTCTAAAAGAGTAAAAGAGAAAAAACAATCTGTTTTAAGTGACTGATCAAATACAGGAGTCAGTGTGATTGGAGGAAAGGCAATGGCCAGAATACTAATCCTGCAGCAATTCAGCCATCTGAGGAACTCACCGAAGGCTGGAAACAGCTCAGACATTCAGACTCTTCCAGATTTTTCAGCAGCAGTCTCAAAATGCTGTAGTGTAATGAAAACAAGTCCTTTTTAATAGATGATTAGAGGTATTATTACCCTAAAGATAAGGGAAGTGTCACTTCAGGATCTGGTTCAGGTTGGAAGTTAGGAAAAATTTCTTCTCTGAAAGAGTGGTCAGGTGCTGGAACTGGCTGCCCAGGGAGGTGGCTGTGGTCAAGAAAGGTGTTCAAGAAATGTTTAGAGGTTGCAATAAGGGACGTAATTTAGTGGGGAAATATTGGTGGCGGACAGATGGCTGGACTGGATGATCTTGAAGGTATTTTCCAACCTCAGTGATCCTATGGTCAGCTGAGATTTCTCAATTCGTTACATTATGGAGTTTTCTCTCCAGTCACTGCTACTGTTGCAGAGTACCTCTGAATTAATAGCCCTGGCACACCCTCTGTGCTTATTTTAAAGGAACTAATTAGAACTATATTTGTCTTTGCAATTATGCAATCTGCACTGCTGAAATTAAGCTTTTATATATTTAATTGGTATTCATTTCCCAGTACATGAGAAAGAAAAAAAATCCTAGAACATTTGGCCAAATCCTGCATCTTCCTCCATTGGTTACTGTGCCCTGCTACAGCATGAATAGGCAATTCCTGCACAAATAAGAAGGACAGCTATCTGGCATTGGTGAGTGACAAAGGTTTACATTAGCTGTGAAAGTTCAGCATCACTGAAATAATATCAAAGCATGGATCTGCAACTCCCTCATTCTGAGCTATCATTATATTATGAAAATGAATAGTTTCAGTGTTTTCTGATGCAGGAAATACTTTAGCTGCTTTAAAGAAAAACAAAAACAACAAACAGCTTTTGTAAGTGATTAAACTCTCAAGCTTCTTTACATAATTTAACAAGCTGTGAATGCTGTTCCCAGTATTGAAGATACAGCACCATTGCTTTTATCCTCCAATGTAGTGACAAAAATACAGCAAATGAAACACCACGCTCCTTCTTCTCATTGATGTTCTGCACTTTGTTAAATCATAGAATCACAAATGTTTGGGGCTGGAAGAGACTTTTAAGATCATGTATTTCCAACCCCCTGCTATAGGCAGGGACACGTCCCACTAGACCAGGTTGCTCACAGCCCCGTCCAGTCTGGCCTTGAATACTTCCACAGAGGGGGATCCGCAACCTCTAAATCACGCCAGATGTAAAATCTCAATTGCATAAATAATAAACTAGGGCAACAAAGCTGAACATCCATTTGTAGGAAGAACTACCTACTTCTTTCATGAGTACCATCAGCAGAAAGGCAGAAAGCATTTAGACGTGCGGCTGCAGCACTGAAATCAGGATTTGGGGAGAGCTACTCCAAAACATGGCCTGCACATAAAGCTAAAGACCGGTCTACACAGGCTACAATTTCCAGCTCAGAACATGAGTTAGAAGGATGACCTTTCTGCTGCCTGAAGGCAAGTAAAAAATTCTGACACAGACACACCAATGTTCACAGGAAGGGATCAGCCCAGCTACTGCATGTACCCTGTGCAGGCAACATACCTTTTCTCCCCATGGATCAGGAGGTCTGGCCGTTATGGGCAAAATACATTCATGAGCACACGTGAAATATTTTTCAGCCTAGACAGGACCGCATTTTTGACAAAGGTTCATTTTCTGCTGCATAATAAAAACCACTAACCGACAATTTCCTCATTTCCCTAAATCCCATTCCATTCCCCGCTTCCATACAGGATCTAGTTAGTCGTGAAACAAGGAGCAATTTTATTATTCATGGGTGTATGAATATCATTCACATGAAAAACCACAACACACGCTGAGGTGTATACTGCAAGAAAGCAAAAACAACCCACAAATGTTTAAAATGTCCAGCCTAACCCATAAAAATAGCAAGAAGCAGCTGTGTCTCAAGGCAACAAGCACAGGTTCAAGCCCTCAACTTTCTGTTCTCATAACACTGAGCATGTCACCTGAGCACGCTGTGCCTGATTTCCCATCTCTAAAATAAACACACTAGGCACTAAAATGCTGTTAGTTATGTGGAGAGAATATTTTGAAACCTGCTTCATTTGCCACTGGTTTCCATGGAAAGTTAGCATCTCCCTCTGCTGATGGTGCTCATTTTAGTAAGACAGGCGAGCTCAGTGTAGAACACAAGGAGGTTTAGGCAAACTGTCATTCTCCTGTGTTCAAAAAAATAGTGCATACGTGGTATGGAGGAAACAAGCAGTTTAACAACTCCTCTATAGTGGGTCAACTCCTCTCCAGAAAGAAGCACACGATGGTCCAACTGCCTGTTCTGAGTTATGAATTTCACTCTCCATTAAAAGATCCATTCTGCTTTACATTAACCATTAATAAAGTAAAAATTCAATCAGAAATACTCAGAGTTGCTCAGAGCTGAATGGGCACTCAGCCTACATGTCACAGGAATTCCATCTGTAACACGGGATGAATTCTCCGTTGGAACTTAGCCTTCCTCTCCCTATGGAGGCTGCCCAGAGACTGATACAGAGCCTTTAAGGCAGGTGATGTGGAATACAAAACATTGTGTTTATTGCCCTTTTCTGTCTGAGTCACAGCTTATTTACTCTTAGGCAACCATGGAACAGATGATTCAATTAAAGGTACAAAAGGTAATTTAGAAATTTAAATTAAGACAACACATCATCGCAGCATCACTATGCTACTGGAAACAACCATCCTGAGTTTGCGTAGAAGCACATCAAAGCTGTGCTTAAGTATATAAGCAAGGAAGAAGGGTCAGAAATACAGCTGTTATGCTGAGCACACCATCTGCTAAAAAAGTGAGAACACGAGAGTAACTGTATTTAGGGAGGCTATGGGCCATCTAACCCGGTATGCTCAGCTGCACATTCAGAGACATTGGGGAGAACTTCAGATTTTAAGAAAACATATGCCAGTTTTACCTGTCCATCTGTAGTTCTACTCAGATTCTGTTTCTTTCTCCTTTCATAGAGCTGCTCACCAAATTTAGGAAGCAGCCAGCTGGATGGGGGCTGCCTCCCTCACTGACCACCTGTTAACAGGTTTGCTGAGGTAAAGCTGTGTTAGGAAGCTAAAACCAGCAAAATGCCATGCTGTTTGCCCATCCAGACAAGCCCTCTGTTTCACATGTGCAGTCAGACCTCCCAGGGCTATGTGCTGGATGTACAGCGAGCATTCTGGAAGCAAAAGGCCTCAAAGATACAATCAGCTGAGCATGCTACTGACAATTCAGATCATGAAAACAACTACCGACAGTCTGTATTTACTGAGCTTTTCCTCCGTCACTTCTAGGACAAGGAGATCTGGGAGATACCAACAGGAGACAGGGAGACTTTGTAAAGCGTCCCCTTCAACAGCACTAATCAGGGCCTTATCTTCTCACTTCCCCTGCCCAGCATTTAATTCTAAGCAGCATCCACCTGATGCAGATTGGCCCTTATGCTTAAAATGAAAGCTGACATTTTCACGAAGCCAGCTAAGCCCAGGAATGGCAGATGGTGTGTATGTGCAGGGAGAGAGGTAGAGGGAGAGTGTGGTTTAAAAAAAGTACCTGCCCCAAATACAGTGCAAACTGTAATCAAACTACAAGAGGGAAGGGAAGGGAAAGGGAAATAGAAAGAAGGGAAAGGAAGGGCCCTCTGACAGTGGTATAAGGAGAAGGCAGTCACACAATGACACCTACATCTAGCGAAAGTCCACCTCAACAGATTGTCTTTCTATCTGTGTTTTAACACATATTTAAGGAGATGAAACCCACTGGTTGTCGTGATTTCCAGGCTACGCTCAAGAATATTGACACTGTTCAGAGATCCTGGTAGATAAGCTGATTTTTTCGGAACGTGTTAAGTAACCACAGCAGATCCATCAGTGTCTCGGCATCACCATAGAAACAAGCAGAAACTCTCAGTGCAGGAGGAGGAAGCCCTGATCTCAGCATCTGCTGATGTGCCTTACCAAGCACATGCACCTCCCTCCGTCACTTCCAGCATCAGAGACTCCTGCACCTCTTGGATCTCACTTTCTCTCAGCGTTTTAGGAGTGGCCACAGGGCTGAGTGGGGAGTTTCCTATTCCATACAACACAATAAGACATCAAATTTTTTTCCTAATGAAGAGACTAGGACCTTGAGGACCTATTACAAATTAAAGATCAAAAAGCAAAACCAGCAATCTTGTCATTTCTGTAGGAAAAAGATTACTTGGACAACCCGAATCTCAAAGCAATGGGGTTCCTGTATACGTGAAGGTACGATGAAGAGGTAAAACACTGCCTGCTCTGTTATGACTGCTGCCTGGCATGTTTTCCCAATTACCTGGGCAGTAAAAATAGAGAGAAATCACAGAACCAATGAAGCCTGGGGCTAGAATTACTCTGCTGAGGAAAAAAAAGAAACTTTTAAAAGGCATGGTGTTATCTTTAGGGGACATCTTGTTACAAGGAACTGCTTACAGCCCCCCATGTTTTTATTTTTGGTGTTGGGCTATAATACTTCGCTAGGCTTTGTACCGTGCTGAACTAACTTCCTGGACAAGTACTCACTTTTCAATCGCCTTTACTTTGTGTGAAGCAAGAAATGGGATTAAGACTGATTGCACATCATTCTTAAAATCAACACACAACAAACTGTTTGTTTGAATTAATAATCCATAAACACTAATCGTACTTGACGGGGGACGTATCCTCCCATCACCCTGTTTACTCAACTTAAATTACGCTTCTCAGCTTGAACTATTTCTCTGCATTTTGACTTGATGACAGTAAATCTATTAATCACTCTGTCATAATGTTATGACTTCACCTTAAAACCATTCCAATCCTTCAAAACAACCTGATGTTTAGTCAAACAAATCGATGAATTTACTTGCACTGCAGTATGCATTCATGTTGTCCATTTATCTGAAGCACAAAGATTCTTCAGCCAACAGTATGATCCCAAGTGAATTCTGTTTAAATACGAGTTTACACAGCAATTATGACTCAGCACAGTTTAAACACTAGTGAAATACACACAAATACTAATGGGTGGTGATACAGAACATGTTTTTCATGTTTTTTCCGAGTTTCAGTGGTCATGGGACCATCGTCATGAGACCAGCTCCATTAAATTTTGCACTGCTACTCTTGAAATGCTTATTTGCTGTGGATTTAGTTTGTAGCTCTGGATCTACAGGATGTTTTAGAATAGTTACTAAGCCATAGAGTTACCTATGGCAGGGGTTCACAGAAATCTCTACCTTTTATTTCACATCATTCTGTTATACTATAATTACGTTTACTGGGTGGCAATGAGATATTAGTGTTACAATAATAACATGGCAGGGTATTTCATTTAAATATTTTGCTTTTGGTGGAAAGAGTTCAGTGGTACAACAATATGATGTGACATACATAGAGAGAGATGGAAAAAAAAGCATCTGTTAATATTTGTGGCATCACAAGCTGCAACTTGCAGCTTGCTACATTCAATTGGATTCTCCATATGTCTTAGTAGATATGACAATGAATATCATCACTAGCCATAAAAATCAGACTACTCTTAATGGAAGTAGTTCAGAAGCATTCAGCTCCCACCCTGCTTGGCTCTGAGTGTGACAGGCTGACTCTACGCACTGTTTCTTCCATTTCTCATATTTTACCTGTCATCAATTACGGTGAATTGTGACAGAACTTTTAAGACACAGTTCTTGGGTTTTTCTCCTGTTTATGACAAGATGTGCAAGGAGTGCTCACAAGCAGTTAAAAAACAACATTAGGGAATTACTTCTCCATTTTTTTAATGCAGAATTCACATTACACACAGAAGCCCAATACTGTCAGTGAGTAAAAAATCTTAACTTGCTTTTCATTGCTTTTCATTCCTCAAATGAATTTTTTCTTTTTTCTTACTGTTGACATATTTTGGAGACATTTTCACGTTGCCGGTTTAGCAGTGACACTGAGAATTCCTTTTTCTCAAAGGAACAGGAAAGCTTAAAGCTCGGCAACATGAGAGGTTCGGAGTGTTTGTGCCAGTGCACGTTACCTTTAAATTTATGCAAGTTAAATCTCACATGCCAAGCTTTTAAAATTAATTTAAAGTCTCTCACAATCCCCTATGGCTTTCACTAACTAAAAAGTATATAGGCCAAATTATTGAAAAATGCCACTGGATTTGTTTTCCTGCTTTGGCACGTGTAAAAAGCAGTTGCAGATACCAACCGTTCTGTTTCAAAGTCAGGTTGCCCACCTTCTTTTGGGTGTGATAAGCACGAGAAGCTGTAGAGCTTTAACAGAGCCAAGGAGCTCCAACACAGGCAGCTGCAGCCCACCCTCTCACGCCATCCCTCTGCAAAGCAGAAATACCCTCTGCAGTTGAAAGCAGGAAAGCAGCTTTCCCGCTGCTGTTCTCCAGTAGCCTCCAAGGAGGCTTTTTGGAAAGCTTTGGTATCTCAGTTAAAGACACGTGTCCCTACTGCTCACAGTGTCACAAAAGTCAAGCAGCGTTGCTAGCTTAGGATGAAGGTTCAGGGTCAGTAATATGTTCTCCAATAAATGCACTAAATCATGTAATTTATATGGCTCACACTCCATCATTAAGTCCAGCAGTTGCATTGGCTTCCTTGACATTTTTCTGAGAAAATGCTCCTTCTATGGTGCAGTTTCTCAAACTGAGGACTGAAAATATGAGGGAAGGCGCAGGGCAGCCATGAAAGCGTTATCATCAGCTAAATTATTCATGCAAACGTGGTAATTTTCCATACAAAGAAGCACCGTGATCAGTTGTTTATAATCTGACATAAAACCTGAATAAAAGACAGTCATGGCTCAGGATTCCTTTCATACGTTACAGATTTCTATTTCTTTTCCTTCTGCTAGTTTCTTGCAATACTGTTTACAGTTCACATCAGAAAACCGAGCTGCTGTTCAGTGTTGACTCAACCGGTATTTTACTCTAATTCTGCCCATTTTTCTGTCCAATTTGGATTCTGAAATTGAGTTCAGGGAGAATAGCGCAGGGTAAGGCAGGCTGGCTGTGCTGCTTGACATTCATTGCTCATGAGCTGCAATTCCCCCAGACCTCCCCCTGCTACAAGCCTCAGCCCCTCGAGAGACCTCTCTGCACAACTTTCCTTCACCTATGCATTTGCTCTGATCTCTGTTGTATTTGATGATGGAGATAATTTCTTAAATAAATCTAGCGGTGAATTCATAATTTGAATAATGTGAGAATAACACTCTCTGCAGGGTAGGATTTGCATAGTTTTTTTATGCAAATATCTGAAAGTATTTAAGCCTTCAAAACACACGTTTTGAGTTACTGTTTTTTTTTTCACTTCATGAATATACTCTGCTGGACTGTTTAGAGATCAGCTACAAGCATCTTTGTTTACAGAGTAAGCTAATTAATAGGGCTAATACAGCAGGGCCTAGGGGTGAAGCAGGCTCCAAACACATACAAGAGTCTGTTGATGCCAAATGTCATGACATGGATGAAAACCAAGGCAAGGTTGTTGACTAAGCAGCTAAGGTTCATGAGCCTTTCAAGGAACCTCCTGCAGATTTTCAGGGAACCTGGGCTGCTATTTCCCTTTAAGCAACGTGAATATGGGCACTCTGAATCCCTTCAAATCCTAAGTACGTGGAAAAAATGGTTTTTCAAGTTCATCTGTAGTTGACAATGTTCCAGGTTAGCAAAAAAGAACACAACAGAAAGAGCAGATTAGAACAAAACAACCACCACCACTAAGGCCTTTAACATTAATAATTCTGTACGCTTGGATAACAGCAATAAAAGCTGGAAAGAGAAGGCCTGATTAACAGGGGAAACTCCAATGCTCTGCATAGGACTAACGACTTCTGGGTCATGGATGAGCCCTGCTTAAATGCACTTAAGGATATGGAACAAGGATTTCTTTCTTTCAACACTGTTTTTCCTCTTCCTGCACAAGTACCCCAACTCTCTGGCCACAGCTCACACCAGAGGACGCTGAGTGTGTCTTGTCTAAGTCACTCCTGGGATAAATATGTGCTGTAAGGACTGTGCTGTATGACAGTCAGCAAACTGCATTAGGAGAGAACTACCTTGATGACAGCCTCTGTTACAATGATTAATCCTTAACGGAAAATTAGAGCAATTTCTAAACAAAGAAACACACTAATGATATTAGGGGAACTCACACTGAGTATTTATAGCCCAGTGTGACGCACCTGACAGAGAAAACAGTATCGATCACCAACTCTTTCGGGGCTTCTGTATAGCAAACACAAAACCAGTGCCAGACATCATGAATTCACTGCAGATGATTTTCTGCAAGCTCTCTGCTGTGGTGTAGCTTATTTGTAGTGGGGGGATAACGCACATCTGATATACACCTAGATAATTACTTAGTACCTGAAAAGCCTGGAGAGTAATCTATAGAGAATATGGTGATGAAGCACAGATAAAGGCTTTGCTCCAAAGGAACGGCTGGGTGAGCACCCCTCACTTCCAGCAATGCTACCTGACAGGTCAGTAACACCCCTTGCAGTTTCAATCCAAATAATCTCATTAGCTTCTCTGACAGAAACCATCAGAGGTAACATTTGTCTTGGCTTCACAACACAATTAAGGTGGAAGGAGACCTCCAGAGCAGTCCGAGGAACATTCTCTTTAAAGAGGCAGAGGCAAGGAGCCCGTGGGAGTAACGCTGGCTGCAAAAGCTCCCTCAGTATGCAAGAGAGGAGAAATATTTCCATAATGCTGCAGGGCATACCAGTGCCTGTGGTGGAGTGAAATTCCCTTTGAAGAGTATGGATTGTAGGCAGGCATCCAAAGCCACGTACAGAAACATCTGATGTAAGGCTGGGCTGCAAGATCCAGTGCTCTTTTAGACTAAGAAAGCTCAACGCTGCTTTAGATGAGAGCTGAGAAAAGACAGATCAGTAAATACTCTTATTTATTTACTTTTAAAATACAATGGCATCTAAAGACAACTCCATTATCAGTTGCTGAGGATGTGCTTTGTCCTGTGTGAATAAAGCTTTACCTGCCTCTGTCCTTATCTGTTATAGAGGGCTTTCATCTGCAGTGTTGGCAACACAAGGAACTGCTCGCTTGCAGTTTGTGCTATCTGCTATCATTTAAACATCTCAGGAGAGTCCTTCATAAAACTGCAAAGTGAGCCAAGGGAGCTCATAATAAATATAGAATAGCAAAGCCCTCATAAATGAATGAATGAATGAGTGAATGACTTGTTCTGGCAAATATGAAATATTTGAATACTGAATGCTTACCTTGAAAGCATTTCCAACAAAAACGTTTTATTTTACTGCTACAGTTCATACTTAAGTTAAAAAAAATAATAATAAAAAAGTAGGCAAACATTGTCGGAAACTGGAACCACTTTTTACAGATCCTTCAAATACGTCTTAAATATGACAGCAGTCTAAATATGTTGCCTTATGGCCATTGCAAAATGATGCTTCTTTTTTCCTTTCCTTTCCTTTCCTTTCCTTTCCTTTCCTTTCCTTTCCTTTCCTTTCCTTTCCTTTCCTTTCCT
>JAOWBP010003659.1:2869201-2881105 GCA_028571105.1 Tragopan temminckii | reverse complement strand
ATAATATAATGCAGTCTGGAAAGGAAAAACTCATTGCCAAGTTCATCTGGAGCAAGTTACCTGAAACCTATTGTGGCACTTGCTGAAAACATATAGCTTCTACCTTTTAGTTCAATACTGCACCTATACCTCCAATCCAGAGATATGCATACAGACATACAGGATGGAAACACTGGGACAGAATATCCCATTCCTTTCTGAAAAAAAGCCACTGCCAGGAAGAAGCTAGGTACTAAAGGTGACTTTCTGTTGTGATTTGACCCGGCAGGTGGCTCAGCACCACACAGTGGTGCTCAATCCCCCCACTTCAACATCCCCTCTGTTATCAACATGTTTTTTCTAATAAAGACAAAACATAGCATCATACCAGACGCTGTGAAGAAAAACAACTCTGTCCCAACTGAAACTAAGACACTTTCTTCCCACAGGAACAATTTACAGAGCATGACACTGAGAGAAATAACAAAGAAACACTTCAGATTTATACATCTCCAATTCAGCGCAGCTTGGAAGACGATAATAGACTTCCTTCTTGGGACAATTACAAAGCATTAAAACCTGCATATCAGAGTCTGGCCAGTTTCAGCACTAAAACATTGCCTTGGGCAACTTCTTTATGCAAGGCAAGGAAAAAGCTGATCTACCACCGTCTTTTATAGCTGGTGAAATAAAAGAATAAACAGGAGCAAGAGAAAAAGAGCAGAATTTCACATTGCACTGCTGAGGAACACAGTACATCAGAAGTGCTGTGAATGACTGGTCTGTGCCCCTACATGAGTTCTCTGTAATGACACGGGTAAGAATTAGCTGTACGGTAAGTGGGGGAGATAAAACAAGAAATACGATCTTTGAAGTATTAGTAAATATGCCACCCTACATATTTCAGATTTCTAGAAGACTTTCATTACAGCAAAGCATAAGAAGGGACTCATCAGAAGACACGAAAACAGTCATAGTTTCAGAGTACCCAAATACTGAATGGAAAGAGTGCTCCAGAGAGTACAACGCAGTAGGAAATAAATACTGAACGTATACAGAATATCTAGGTATTTTGGGTGAATTCTTGGGTAAGATTCTGGGTTGGTGACTCAGTCTACTCCTTGTAGAGGAAAAGATTTGTTTACAGGGCAGATGCAAACCAGATCAATCCTCCAGCCTCAGCGGGTCCTGCACATTGGTGTAGGCATTCTGCACTGTTTCAGAACATCCCAGCTCTCAAGGCCAAAGCCATGGTGAGAGTTACTGGCTGGAGATTTGTATGTGCAATAGTCTGCAGTGCTGGCCTAGCAAATGTTTCCTTCCATCCTCTGGTATGATCTTGTAGCAGCAATCCATGACTTAGCTTTTTGTCATTTTAGGCTGTTTTTTTCACATTTCCTCCTCTGACACAGTAATTTCAAATTGGTGATACACAATGATCACATATATCCCTATGTGATAAACAGTTTTGGATTTCTTACCCAATTCTGTTGTCATTTTTTGCCAGAACACAATTAACTACACCTGTCTCTTGCTAGGGGGTCTATCTTGAGCAACAATTTTACCGTGCAGTTTTCAATCTGTCCAACTTGAAAGACAAAATTTCTGTATGCTGCCATAGTGATAACACCTGAGAACATCAGGAAATTTAATGAATAGACTCTGAAGCACTTCTGTTATCTTACAGACATAGATCTCACTTACAGAGAGCTGAAGAGCGTATTTAATCTCACCAAACGCTGCCACGTAAGAGCTAGGGATCTCCTCCAAGCTAGTCATCAAAGCTCCCTCAAAAGCTGATGAAGGGAAAGCAGTTCCAAAGGCCACCTAATTACACTGAAAATGCCTAACAGATGCAGGATGAACTATACTGGAAGTCAGTTGACCTCTCCCTTTGACAATTACTGAAGCAGCCTAATGGCAAAGGCTTTGTGCCTTATTGCTGCATACTTCAAGCCAGACTACAAGCCCCATCCCTGTGTGAGGACATGTGAGCAGTTGGTTCCACACCTGGAACACAAGATTATTCCTCATTTCTTCTGGGAAGCCTTCAGCTGCATGCAGGGTACCTCAAAGGAAGGGAGCTTCTGCTGATCAAATCCAGGCTATAAAACATTCCATTAAAGCACTTATGATGAAAAAGCTGTAGACAAGGAAGAAAATCCCAGGATGGAGCATGATCTGCACTTGTAAATAACTCCATTTCTTTCTTTTTGATACATGGAGGACTTGGCTAGCTAGCAGCAGTCAGCCTGACTACTACCCGATATTCTGTGGTGTGATAGCAGCAGGCAGGATGCCAGCATTCTTAATACCGACTTGATCTACATGTGACAGTTTCAAGAAAGAGACGTTAGCTGAGGAGGGAGATCACAACTCATCAACAGGAATCCTGAGAGATCGTGAGACTCATGAATAACCTGAGGGCACAGCACAAACCCATTCTGGATCTCCAAACCCTAATCAAGCCTGTGAAATCTGGCACCAGGTCCAAAAAGAAAAGAATGGAAAGCACAGAAAAACCTCAAGCATAGGTGTCTAATCATAAATACGACCTTTTTCTGATACTTTCCACTTCAGCAGTAAAGCATCATCCCTGGCTGTAGTCTTTCAGTGGAAAAAGAATCCCACTAGAAATTTTAACAGTTACTTTAATCCTATTAAATCAGATTCCACACTGCCCCCCTCCTTCAGTTGCTTTTGTTCCTGATATTTTTTCCTTGTCTGAGCACTCCAAATTTGCATTATAAACTTTACTTCACTCTACTCTTTCTCTAGCAATCTTGCTGCTCTTATTAATATCACAAAATAATGGCATGCTTCAACTTCTAAAAAGTGAATTCAAACATTTCATACAACTCATACAATTTTAGCTGGCTTGTGCACCTAAAAGCCTGAACTTCTACGTTCCTCTGCTTGAAAGGCAGACAAGCATGTAACATACGTTATTCCAGAATCTGTCAGTGCAGTTACTACCATAACATTTAACTGGAATAAGGGAAAGGGGGAAGAGGTTTGACAGGCAAAATTTTTGTCTATCTGCACATCCAAAAGGAATGTGGGAGATTTCAATCATTTACTAGCTGCGAGTATTCTGAACGAGAAAATATATTTTTCCTCTCATATTTATCTGCCACAATTTTCTATTGCCTTTTTTTTTTTTTTTTAACCAAAATAGGATGCAGTAGGACATGTAAGGATGCATTTGCTACTAATTTCAAGACATGCTTTCAGAGGCTCCAATCTATTTCCACAACGTACTTAAAAACTTTGTCTTAGTTCCAAAGGAAAACCAATCTCCTGACATTCAGAGTGCCTTCCTAAAAGGTTCTGTCTCCATCACTCCAACATAACTGGGGAGCTGTAGAGGAAAGGAGGACGAGGGACCAGAGACACGTTTGTACCTCGTATGGCTGTGGAGTGTAGTGATGCTTGACATGTGAGGGACTTAAATGCATGCATTAACCACCTGGAGAGAGATGATTACATAAATAACTTTTTTGTTTGTTTTAACTTTCTCTCTTCCCTTAATTTGAATGACCAGCATGTTGCTTATGAAGAAAATCTAGCCTGAAACAGATTTTCAGAGAACTGAAGCAATGTTCTGACATTAATTGATTGAAATGTACATTCACAAAGTCATGGATTGAGTCTACATGCCTCTAGCTACAGTGCACAAGCTACAAACATCTACATGAACTCTGGCATTTACTTAGACCCAAATTCATGCTCCACATAGATATAACTGCAATGCCAGTGCTCCTCTTTTATTCTATATACTCCTAAGCACCCAGTGAAGGAAAAAAATATCAGAATCCACAAGACCTGAGCAGCTTATATCTGTGCTGTAGCCTGAGCTGTGGGGGATTTTAAGTCCCAGAGACATGCACTTTCCAAAGAAATGGTTGCGTCACTGTGCCCAGTATTAGAAAGGAAATTCTGAACTTATCCCCTGATTTCATCTATTCTAACGGACACCAGGAAATAAACAATATTTGAATTACCCAGATCAAAGCTATGCAGAGCTTTAAAAAGCAAGGCCATGTTAAAACAATATCCTCAAGTGATTAGGAAACCTTTATGTCCTGTGGCCTTCACTCTCTGTACCAGGATTGAACCGCTCATCTAGTTCTGGTGTGGCTGGCTGGGATAGCAGGCACTTTTATCTCACAAAGAATAGCTGTCCCAGTGACGTCTGCCACATTACCATATTAAATCACTTCCAGGAGATAAACAATTTATTCCTCATAGCTGGTTATCTTGCTACCACAATCATAACTAGGTGGAGTCCATGTAGTAAATAGGGAATGTGATTGAAAGAATATTTACTTAAATAGTACAAGTTTTAAGAGTGACAGTGGCATACTGGTAGCTTCACAGTCCTAAAGGTGTATGAACAGTATTGAACAAAACAGAGCCCTACGGATGATGGGTTTCGTACAAAGAAGTAGGAAGCTGCAAAGTCAAACTCTTTGGAAAACTTAATGCACCTCAATACAGAAAGCTGTCCAGAAAGCCAACGAAGCAATAAATGGGGAGCAAAAACTCCTGTAGAAAGATTGTGCACTGAAGTGAAGGAGGATGGGTATACTGACAGCAGTTAAATCAGCTGCCACCTGCAGAGACCCCTGCATGTCTGATGGGCAGAAGCTGGGAAGAGGCATCAGGAAAGGATCACTCTGTATTTGCCCCACCACTTACAGTCTCTATCTAAGTCTCTTCAGAGGAGACAGAGACTCAGTTAAACCTAATACAACTGGTTCTATAATACTTGGAAGAAGTGAAAACTTCACTACTGGTCTGCTCCCTTCAACACATATTATATGCACTTGAAAACTGTCAGAAGAAAAACACATAAGAGTGGAAGATATGAATTCAATCCCTTTATGAGTGCAATTCATTTTCAGTCAATATGACAGGAACATGTAAAGAAAAGGCACTGCTGGCACATGCTAGGACATATTCAAATCTTCCAGTAGTATTTTGTCTGATATTAAGTCCATCAAAATATATTCTAAGGTCCCTTAAACAACATGAAGACTTAGTCCTATCTGTAGCATCCTCAACTTTTCAAAGCATTTCCTAACTTTTACAAAAAACTGTTTCTTATACTTTCTGGATGGTGGCAGAGTGCATGAGGGAAGTAGGAACACTTTTGTGTTCGATTTGAAGAGCACTTTTTTGTTCATTTCCCCTGCAGATAGCATCTAGAAAATCTATATAGATTTGGGGTGGGTTGTTCTTTTTTTTTTTTTTTTTTTCCATAAGCAGTCAAGATAAACTGTATTCTTTCACAGCCGGTAGCTGAGTCCCAGCAGATCTCTATCTACATTCAGTGTGACTGTTTTCAAGCCAGCAATGAGGAGGAGGAGGACAAGACAGAGTGCTGGAGCGCGTATTCTAGATAACTGAACTACAGAACAATCTCTATACAGTAATTTGATTATTTCTGGAAGAAATGAACCATGTGAGCAGCAGGTGTGTATGCTAATAGAATGACTTTGTGTTTTAATTAAGTAGTATTTCCCGACAGAGTAATTACATATGTTGTTTACTCAAGTTTTTTAAAGACCATTAAAAAACCTGTAAGCTTTTTCTTCCCTGTGCTACAAACAGAAGATCCTCAGAATCCTTAAAAAAAAGCACAAAACACACTTACATGTACTTCTTCTAGGTACAGTTTCAAGAAGAGCTTATACAGGAGATGGCGTTATCTGAAGTCCCATCAGAAATTGTTTTTGTCTCAGATGGTATTACTGATTCTACTCAGTGAATTGTGCAATGAGAAATTTTACATCTAATGCCATGGCTGAAAGAACACCAATCTAACCCAGTAGATACTGTAATGTACTACTTGAAATCGAGACTAGAGAGCCTAAAGAAGAAAAGAAGACAGATGTAATAGGACATCTATTTCCTAAGCTTCAGAGCAACAAATACCACCGCGGGGGGAATGAGAGAGAATCACAGAGCAACCGAGTCAGTGTGCAGTGAGTAGAATCCCTCAGAGCTGGGGTCATTTAGCCAAACACAACACTGACATCTAGAAGCACAGACAAAGAAACAAAGAGCCAAATTCAGAAACACGGTGTGAGGATGGAACTCTATTAATATCTCTTATCCAAACTGTGCTCGGGCTGCTTATGAGCTTCCTCCAAAGAACACACAGTGTTCCCTCCACGAGAAATGCTACAAGATCCATCCTGAAACCAGCTGCATGCTTGGGGAAAGCAATGCAGAAAGACAGACACTTGGTAGAAGAAATTTTAGTTGGCATTTTTCATTTCTTCTTTGTGCTAAGTTATACATATATATATAAATTTGCATGCCTTAAATGTCACTTCACTATATGCGCAGCTTTAGGTGTCCCTGCTTGAGAGGAGAGATAGGATCCGATGACCTCCAGAAGCCCCTTCCAACCTCACTCTGTGATTTCCCAAGAATAAAATAAAAAGATGGGAGATCATTCTATATTACGAGAGACGTGTCAAGTACATCAAATACATGTCACATAGCTATAAAACTGAAGAATGGAACTCAAAGGAAAATCTGAGGATGTTTCTGAGAGCTAAACGCCTCATTTAACCTTGCTTCTCTTGTGCAGATACAGCTTTCTTAAAATATTTCAACAAAATTTTTCTTTCAGGATTCTGTCCATTGTCCATGTGAGATTTGTGATTTTCTGTCAGTGTAGCACTTCTATACATCATGGAACAGCTATTTCAGCATCTTTTTAAGAAATGAGGAGTATGTATAAATCAAGGTTTGTAAAGAACAGCTTGCAAATTCAGCTTACAGTCCTGATTTTCTCTCCCTGTACATTCAAAACACTTAGTTTGTCTTGAAACAGCCAGAGACCAGAAAAGAAAACCAGGAAGCTTTTTGCTTGTTTCATTTTCGGTATTTTTTTTTTTTTTAACTTTAAAGCAAAGATTTTATTTTAGAAACACACTTTAAAATATTAATAAGCTTGAATCCAGCTTATCCAATTACAATTTCCTCAAACTAACAGAACGGCCAATAAGAAAAAAACAAAGCTAACTCAAGAGAGAATAATTGTTATATTGGCAGGAATTGGCAATTGGGTAATTTTGCTCAAATTAATTAGAGCCAAGATAGATTCTTTCTGTATCTACTCACATGACAGCACGTTTGCAGTCTGCACTTTGTTTACAGCTTCATAACATTTATTTACTACTGTTTGTGGTTTACTTGCTCTGTCTTTTTGCAACTTAACCCTAAACACTCCAAATGCTAAAGATCTTAATACCAAAGCCACTGAAACAACAACAAACTTGACAAGAAGCTTTCAGTATAAGGATTCCACACATAAAGAGCAGGGAGGAAAGATGGCCGCTTTTAAAAGTCATACTTATCAGAAAGGCCCTCACAATTACAACATGCTATGCAAAACATTTGCTAAATAGAAGATAAGCTGCTCAAGGGTGGCTGCTTTCCCAGGTCTGTAAAGTGTCCCAGACATGACTCCACCAAGCCTGAATGTGACAGGAAAACTTTGTGATCCTGATCAAATGGAGTGGCCATATAAATTTAATAAAGCCCATATTGTGTATTTCAATCTGCGGCAAAAAAGCCAACAAACCCTAACTCTAGGAACAAGGACAGGCAGAAGGGAGTCTTCAGCCTTGGAAGCACTAAAATACATTTGGTTGAGCTTAGGTTGAATTTCTAACTGTCCAGTCCAAAAGTATGGCAAAAGGATGACTGGGATTCTTGAAGAAGAAAATGGAGATTCAGATTGTAATACTACTCTGTTAGACTCCTGTTGAAACACCAGTCTAAATTCCTATTATCAGTGTAATCTAAGAGTTCAGAAACTGAGAATATTGGGAAAAGACACAGAACCACTGAAGGACCAGAAAGTATACTGTCACATCACTGTGGACAAGTTACTGTGGACTCTAAGCAAAAAATGTACATGTGAATTAGATGTGTCAACAAGTAGGGCACTCTAATTCCAATGGGACTTGTTCTATAAGGTCCAATGATTCTTGTTCTATATGAAATTTGACTGAATTGTGACAAGAACAACGTCTGCCTTGATAATCTCCAAACGAGGACAGTTACGTGGCAAAATGACCCACCCTTGGCACAGTCTAATTTTGTACCAGGGGTAGAAAAGTAGAAAACAAAATGACACAGAACCTTAAATTCTAGCTTTAATTTACTCTCAACAGAAAAGCTATTACCGTTTAAATTTGAAAATATGCAAACAAGTACTATACAATTCTCATTGTTTCTTTCATACTTAGCCTCCCAGAACACCAGAATCAGTTCTTAAGGAGTTTTACCTTGATGATATTTGAGATTATATGGCTCTTTGACTTCTTAATGTACTGAGACAAAACTAATTTTTACACTGAAGATTTAAAAAGCAGAGTTTTTGAAAATATATGCCTAAGAATTTACAGAAATATTTCTTTTGGCCTCAAATAGTTTCAGACAATCATGACGTAGAAGAACATGCAAGCAGAAGGCAATTTTAGCCTCTACTATGGGATAAAACTCAGGTTATTACACTTAATGTACACAAATGCATGATGAGTTTCATAGAATAAGTATGAATGGACTTGCACAAAATATTCAATGAGAAAGAACCAGATTCATGTTGTATATCACCGAATATGCACACAAACTGCAAGCTACTCAGAAAATGCTCGTGTGTGCAAGTTCCCTGATATCCTACCTTTATAAGATTAATAGCTCTGCTTCCACATTACAAAGAAAAGATGTAAATCTGATGGAACTCACTATGCAGTTACTGTGGAAAAATTCAACCTTTATTTCTTCCTCTCTCGGTATTTACTTCGAATGCATTTCTGACAAGTTTAGTAACTAGTTCTACTTCTATGATTTTTTTACCAAGTCACTTAAATATTAAAAACTGATATATTATTACACATACTGATAAGACTATTCAGAATTCAAATGCTGCACTGCTCTGTAGAAAATTCATTGTACACAGATTGGGGTTTTATGATCCCCCAAGTCCAAATTTACAAAGCCAAACGATGCCACTAAGTAATATATGAGCTTGTTGATGGTGGATTTTCACTTGATGAAACAATTCCTTCCTTGTGCCATTTGGATGACATACACTACAGTACATATTTGTTTTTGCTGGAAAAAAAATCATTTCATGAAGCAGATAGAGTTTGTCATACTGGTCTTATGGATTTTCTTGCAAACGTATTTTGAGAGTTTTATCTTTGTTAAAATAATGAAGTCCGAGTTTATTGGGGGAAAGAGGATTTGGAAAACCTTTCTAGCAGAAGTATATTTATTCTAACTGAAAACCTTTACTGTTAGTCAGATTTCTGGAATCAGGCAGATGCAATTTCATTTATTAAGCATTTTCTCTATGCTCTGCAGGAAGATAACATCAAAAACAAAACAAAACTGATCTATAATATAATGCACACGGAAAAAAATGCATTTAGGAATTTTGACTGTATGATTTCAGTCCAGGTTAATTCAAAAATATCAATACATACTAGTAAGAACAGAGTGCTGTGGTACACGATAATATTTGATGATAAAAATCTACCACAAGTACTGCATAGCATCCTTTGGCTGACTTTTATTTGCATGTCCAAGTTGTAAAATCTGCAAGAAAACCCTGAATGAAGAAACTTCATTGGAGAATGTTTTGCTCCTCATCTGAGCTGAAATGTTCTTAGCATGTTCTTAGGAAAGACAAGACAAACGTTTCTCAAGAGCCTGAGATGTCTGCTAATGGAACCAAAGGAGCAGTCACAGGAACAGTGTAAGGACACTGAAAGAAACAGAAGGACCCTTTCTATAAACGCTTGACTTTGTAGCTGGTGTCTTCACCAAAACTTTGGGTTTTCTGACAGTGAAGCGGACTACAGGGCACCAGGTTTGAGGTCACTGGATAGGTTTCAACTCTCTTGAAGTGGGAAGAAAGTCCCTGGGGAAAAGTTAGCAGGGCTCATTGGCGGGGCTTTAAACTAGGTTTGAGGGGTGGGAACAATAGTGAGCCTGCCCTAGATGAGATATGGGATGGTATAGCTTGGGATGGTATAGATAGGTAAGATAGGGTGCTAGGAGGGGCCCTCAACCTGCTGCCCTGAGATGTGCTGGTAGCACTGCAGCACACTTGAAACCTTGCAAGAATTAGCCAGGGATGACTGAGGCAATAAGAAAAGGCAACAGGGAAACTCAAGGGAAATACTTCAAAGGAATTAAGGAGTTATCCTTGAAGAAGGCAACAAAGCCAGCTGAAGTGCCTCCACACCAACTTACACAGCTCAGGAAACAAATTAGAGGAGCTGGAAGCCACTGTGCTACTAGAAAACCACGTAGTTGCTGTCACAAAAGATTCTATGATTCTATGAACGATCTGTTCCAATCTGAAGGATGAGCATAGAGGGCACAACACTCTCAACCAAATAGCTATTTAAGAGGCAAATCACGGGTTCACCCTGTAGGTGATAGGCTGACATACCCAGGTCAGACTACGACTTAGACAAGCTGAATGTCCTCTGGTGATGTATATTCTGCTGATTATCATGGAACGTTAGTTTAGAACAAACATCTAACTTTTGAATGAACACAGTTAAATGTGATAAATTCACGTACAGTACTAGGGAAAAGGGTCAGTTTAATCCAAAGGCTGCACCCATAGGTACAACTCCTGACTCCAGGATGTCTCTGAAGAACATCTGCAGGGCCCTCTACGTTGCTGTGCTGAACACATTTGGATCATGGACATATGCACCTAGTCGTCAAACCTTAATTCAATAGCATTTCTAAATATAAGTTATGGTAGAAGCTTTTCACTGAGAGGTGTCTTCTAGGGAACAAGAATAGGCACCTCTGCTTAAAGTGAATACAAACACACGTAAATAGCAGAAATGTGAAATTAATCCATGAACTTAACATCTTGAAACAAATATATGGACTTTAATTTCTAAAACACAGCTCTATTCCATCTATGTTTGCATTCAGAAACAAATGTGCATACTTGCATGCTCTTTGTGCAGGTGCCACACAGCTACAACTTGCAGAATTCAGTCCCAGAGCTGCCACTAGCCCAAAGGCACGCTCCATCCCTTCTGCTCCATCTAGCTGGCCCACTCCTGTGGGATTAAGCGCCAAGATTTCCTGTTGCAATTTCAAACCACCACTTCCTACACTGTCTGTGGCAAACACGCAGAATAGTTTATTTATCCTCTGCAGCACTGCCTCACTTATGCTCTTTCCACTTTTCTTTGAGGGGGTGGGTGCCTAGCCAGTGAATTTCCATCTGTTCATTAGCGTAAGAGCAACATCCTTTTATACAGATCTTGGGTGGATAACGTTCTAAGTAATTTTTGAAGAACTTGTGTCCTTGTAACTGTTAAATGTTAACAATGTGCCGTCTGTGAATGAAGGCTTGTATAATGTTTTATAATCGTTCCATCTTCTAATCCAAAGTTTTAACTACATACCTTCTCTCCAGCTCTGCAAGTATTTGCAGTGAGGTTGATGGCACTGGTGGAAGGTCGTTTTTGCATTCAGAGTGAAACCATTTCAAGCTACAAACAATTGCCCAGACAAGTGAATTATGTGTCAGACTTATCACTCACCAGCACTGAAGTCTTCCTATATTCTTCAGCCTAAGCCTGTATCAGAATTATGGATATGTATGCGTGCTGTGCTTGTGTAGCAGACCCACAATTTTCTGCCACCAAAGCTAGCTTGCACAGTGACTTATTCTGAAGTGTCATCCTGAAATATCACATGGAGCCATTAAAAGCAATCCATTTGCTTTCTTGCTCCCTTTCACTTTGTACCAAGTGTAATCACTTAATGCTTTTGTGAGACAGCCCTGCCCTGGAACTCTGACCTTTACCTGCTCCTGTACATTCATCTTCCACGTGTCCGTATCAAATATATAAG
>JAOWBP010003659.1:2844088-2858625 GCA_028571105.1 Tragopan temminckii | reverse complement strand
ATTCAACAGGCCAGCATCCCCAGCTTTTATAGGGGAGCATGGCTCCAGAGACACCTGTAGTAATATGCTTTAATACAAAAATTGAAGAAACAAAGGCTTCAAGACCTGCTAGAGTTTTCTTTTGAAATGAATGCTAACTTTTCTGTTGACTGCATAGTTTGCCTTTAAAAGGGAATACAAATACACATTTCAGTGTTTGTTAAGAAAATTTCACAAACAGGAGCAGTGATACAAACATCTTCTAGGTAGGTTTGTATTTTGTTAACTTCGTTCAAATTAAATTAAATTGGCATTTACAGTCAATTCTTGAAAGGTTTCATGTTTTCCAAACTGATTCTTCCAGATGTATTTTACAAATACATAAAGCCACTTGGTTTTGAAACCCACTGGAAAAAAAAAATCAGTTTGATGCTAATAATCTTTAAAGACAATTTCCTTTGAAGGTCTCAAACAGAAAGCATCATGGAAAATTTTATTTCATACCTGATGACGTGGTACAAGTCCAATTAGTTGTAGCCCAGGTTACCCTTCCTTCGTCTTATGCCTATTTCACTCTAAACAATTGTTCTCAATTTACTACATTCCTGCCTTCCGTTAACAGAGAGAGAACTGTAGAAGCAAAGAACTCCATTTGTAACCAGAATTTAACCAACAAAAAAACCCCGCACTGTGCCACAATCTCCCAAAATAACACTGAGTCAACTTTCACAAATTAGTCCATCTACATCGCATAATCAACTCAAAACATTTTCTTAACCTCACTGGATACTACGTTAAGGAATAAGTTCCTGTTCTGTATCACCATAATTATAGCATAACAACAAATTCATCTGCAACATCAAAAAGACAAATATTCTAGGTCAGTAAAACTACTTTGTCTTTACCTCTGAATCAACAAGTTGATCTCGACCTTCAGGGGTAACCAAAAGTGACCATCGCTTGTTGCAATTCACTTGCATCAGTCAAAGTTAAGTCTTAATTTTTCTTTCTGCAAACCTAAAATTTCTCTGGAGGATCACTGAGAGATTTCTATGTGCACTGTATGTAACAGGTGACAGCTTTACGGTTGGTTTTGTTTTCACTAAGATTATTCCAACACTGAATGAAAGGCCTGCATCATTTGCTAGAGAAGACAATACAACAGTGTGTGATGTTGTAATACGCTGCTGGGATACAGGTCTGTTCTCTCTTTGTGTGAGAGTCACAGGATAATTTTGCTGCTTGCAAGATGTACAGCGATGTCCACGTTCAGCACCATTGACTGAACACTGGCTTACACTGCCAAATATAAGGATCACATAGTTCAGTAAATTTTTTGGATTATAAGGAAATGGAGGGGATGGCACTGAAAAGGCATGTATGTTACTCACGAGTGCAGCAAATGGTCTTTAGATCTATTTTTTTTTTAAAGTTTGTGAAACCAAAGTTATTCAGAACAAATTCCTTTGAAGACAGAAAATCTTAATTTTTATCTAAATAAATTTGAGAATAGTAATCAATACAGTACTCAAACTTGTAATCTATGATTAATTATCTTAAACATAAAAGGCACAGCAATTACTTTCCATGCAACTTCTTGGTTATCTGGGCTATGTCATTCTAAGACTAGTTTTACTGGCATAATCATTTGCATGCTATGAGCCAACCTGGCTCTGGAGAGACAAGACAACAAAAGGAGCAGCAGTGTCCTTGCAGAACAACCCACAGGTATTTAGCTTAGGGAAATAACAGATGGCATATATCCCCCTAAAGGGGATATCCCAGTCTCCAGTACAAAACCCAGCTCCAGGCATTAGGGATTGCAACTGAACAGGACTCCTCCCTGTCTCACTAGGCTTATTGGCAAGATCACATCAGGCAACTGCTTCTAGAGACTCAGCTACTCACCCAGCAGCACAATTCTTTGTTTTGCTCTCCTTTTCCTAGTTAGAAGGTTCTTCTGACATCCCAGTGGACTAAGGTACAGAAAGTTTACATGTAGCTTCAATGTAGTTACTATCAGTTTTAAGCCTACTGTTCTTTCACTGGCAGTTGTTTTCAGTTTAAAAGGCTCTTTTCATCACCCTGCATCTATACTACTTCTCAAGCTAACGAAGTCTGACTGCACACTATTTCATCTTTGGTCATATCTGACAGAGCTCCTAAGGTTCATTTACCTTTCTTAGCTTTGTATTCTCATTAGTGACTCAATCATTGTGCAACACCAGTTGCTCATTTGAATTCTGTTCCTCCTTCTCCATCACTTCTAAATTCCTCTTGAAATTATTTTCACTCCCTAAATTAGTGATCTAGAATTGCATCCTACTGAATTTTTCCTATTTCAATTACTCCAGTCATTTTACTGATTTTCTTTTCACAAAAGATTAGCAACATAGTCTTACTTCCCATCACAGTTATTCATGACAGTATGACACAAGATTGGTGCACCAGAAGTTAAAACTGTGTAGCATTCTGTCTCAGTTTGTGCTCAACTCCAAGTTTCTAAGACCTTCCCTCCACAAGGAGCATCATTTAGATGTGACAGCTTGATACACTTACACACAACTGGTTATCTTTGATAATGTCTTTGGACCATTCCTCAAAAAGAAACATTTTGGTGATATAAGTCTCAGTCAAATACATACAATTAAAAAATCCTGGCAGCTCAGAAACTGTTTTTGTTGACAATCAGAAATGGCAGAACAACATGTAAGACCTCAAACCTGAAGGGAGCTTTTGGAAAAATAGGACCAGCAATCAAAAATAAATATTTGAAGTTTAAGCGGCACCTCAGCCTTAGTTATAACATGACTCTTCTCAGCCCACACTTGGTTCGGTAGAGTCACAAAGCTATGTTTCAGGTCTTGGGAGCAGCAATGCTAGACTCAGACTGCTAAACCAGGCAATTTTACACCTGAAATGTACTAAGGTTATACGGCTACTGCGTAGCATTCTGTACTCGATAAAAAACACAAAGGTCATCTTTCCAACTTCTCTGGGCATGCACAGATCACATTAGGGGTTGGGACATCCTGGGAAAAAAACAAGGGTAACAGTGTTGGCAAATTCATTTACGTTTTGTTAAAGCCTACAAATGAATTAATAATAAAGGTGATTGCTCTTTTTTCAGCCACTGTCAGGATGTATTTTTCATAACCAGAGATGGTAAAGAATGTAAATGCCAACTGAAATGTCCAATTTTAGCTGTGAAAAATACAGAGTTAGATCACTTAGGAATTTGAAAACAGCATTTCTTCCCTGGCTGTTAGATCTGGACAGAAAACAATGTACCCTTGCCAAACTCCCTGCAAAAGCCAAGCTGTACTAGTTCTGTGATTGACAGTATTGATAGAGTCCATCGTAATGTCAAACAATTTTGTCATTCGAAGTTACCTGGTTAAATCCTGTTCACTTCCCCGCTTGATTCGCTCTGCAGTCTGAATTATCATTACTTCAGGGTCACGTAAGAAGAATGATCTTTTTTAAAACACAACATAACAGCATGTTCTAAGCAGTTAGTTGGATAAGATTCATGACCATAATCTCTACTTGTTTATTATTGATTAAAACCAAAACAAATTAAAAGAATACAAATTCATAATACGCATTCCCAGGTAACAGTAATTGCTTCTTGTACTTAGACTATTGATAAAATACCTGTAAATCTTTAAAGAAAATATTTATTAACCTTTAGAAATCTAAAACATTCCTGTAAGTAAATCAGCATTTTTCTTTTCAAGTATACTTCCTTCTCATTTCTGCTGTGTATATGTTTTCGTTTGCAAAATGAATTCTTATCACTAACCACATAAACACTAATCAGACTCAGAACTACTCATAGATTCTGTACTGCTAAAGAAAAAAAATCCATTCCATTGGCAAGTCAGACTTTGTAAAGAAACTGGGATATCGAGCTGCCTGACTAGTGGAAAGGAAGATGGATGACTATTCCTGAATTAGGCGCTTGAAACTTACATTTGGTCAAAAGAGAAAATAATCAATTTGTTAAGGAGTTGAGTCTAACACAGAGGGTGCTTTATTGTAAATATTAGATTGCATTTAAACTTTACTCCAGAGTTTTAAAGGTATTATTTGAGCTTAGCCTTCAAAACGAGTAACAGTTTATTTGTGCAGTTATTCACTGAAATGGGCTGAGATACCCGATTTAAGAAATACTCTGCCTTGTCCTTTATATCCTACTTTGTATTTTGATTATTAGCTCAGCTTATTATTCCCTTTATTTGTTCTCTTTAGGTTCAAAGACAGAAAACTTATTATCTTGGACTAGTATCTAAAGGGGATATAAATAAACATGAGCTCAGACCATCCCCATCAGGAAAGAAGCTAGAAATGGTCTCTTCCAAACTAGCACTTGGTTTAGCTTCTACCCTTACTCTGTTCATTATATAACCTTCCAGAAAGAAATGCAAGCATCTTTAAAGGTCATACCCTGGGAGAAGGCACTCAATACCATAATTGGATAATTAATTCCAACTCTCCAGGTGATGACTCCTGAATGCTCAGAACCGCTTCCACTCTTTGTAAATTAAATTAATTAAAATCTGGCACTAAGCCTTTTCAGTAAGGAAAGCAGCATCCAGGAAATCAGAGGTGTAAGGAGAAGCTTCAACAATAAAGCAGTCCATCGTACACTACAGATGTGCATTACTATTTTTGATTTTTAAACTAAGTTCTAACATCGGTTAGCATGTAATATATACAAATCACAGATGTTTTCCAGAAGAACTGACAGCTTTTACTACATGTATCCAATCTGAAGACTTCTATCAAATTTATATAAAATATTCATATTGGAAAATATTATGGTTTTTTTTAATAGAAAAAAACTTATTTAATCACTTATATGACAAAAAATCACACTTAATTTTTGATGCCATTTTAATTACTACCAATAACTCAGCTATTATACAGAGAGCTTGGATTTAATTCAGATAAAGTCTACATCTGTTTTGCTAACAAAATTAATTATCGGTAATAAATCCGGATAGTTGTTCTGACACAAAATATAGATACCTGCTTCATCTTGATTCCAACACGTATGCAACTCTCTACCTTAGAAAACCTGAGTCTTAGTTCTCTGTCTCAGAAATGGATATCTAGATCAGAAACGCCACTTTGTTCCAGAAACTGAAACAGATACTAAGTCACTAAAAAATATAAATGTTTTTTACATTTATCTGTGTTAAAGTATCTCTATGCTTAGTATAAGGCATAACTAAAATGAATTATTTTAAATATATTTACAGCTAATATTTATGCAGTTGGCATTAGCGTTGAAAGACTATAGATATGACTAAGAAATATAAATCATTTGGGAGAAAAATGAAGACAGAAGTTAAGCCAGACAAGTTTTCAAGGACTATTTTTGTTCACTAAATTAACTAATATACTAAATAATGCAGTGGTGAATTTCTGTAAGAGTAAATTATGTTGGAATGTCTAGTCAAAGTACTATTTTTTATTTCAAAGAGAATCAGTTTTTGTTGGCAACCCTGCCTGTGGCAGGACAGTTGGAACTTGATGATCCTTGAGATCCCTTCCAACCCAAGCCATTCTGTGATTCTGTAATTCAACTTACAGTACTATGCAAAAAATAATGCTTTAATTTACCTACAAACATAATTCACTATAATGCAAGTAAAGGAGACAAAAAGTTAAACAGAAAGCCAATCTAGGGACGTGTTACTTACGAACTGCATTAACAGGTAAAGCAGAAGCATATCTCCCCATCTCAAAGCTAAGATCTCCACCCTGTAAGCACAGTAACCATCCATAAGGAATCTGCTCCCTTGTCTTTACTCTTCTGAGGAAGGTCTACAATATTCTGTTCTCCTTTAGTTTCACTTAAGCTACATTTTATTCTAAAATATTTTTGTGAAATTGATGGTATTGCCAGAAACAAGTGAGATTACTGTAACTACTTCAAAGTAAGACAAGGAATAAACACAATAATAAAGAACAACAGGAATTAACAGTCATAACACCAAATGATGATGTAATGTATTTCAATGTGACAACTACACTGCTAAACTTAGAATTTTGAGACTGTTTTCTGTACTAAGTGGCCTTGTTTTAGTTTCTGCCCTTAATAATTCCATTAGTTTTAGATGTTATTTAGCCTTGCCCTAAGGTAAGCTAAGTATCATGCAGTACATTCATTTTCACGGTGATTTTCACATAGCTTGCCCAAAATAAAATGACTATGGACTCAGACAACATTGAAATGTTTAGGTATGCATTTATTTTTGAATATTATGTGGTTTTAATTGAAAATACTCATCATATTAATGAAGTATTGAGAGATGATGAGAAAATTAGGATAATCATATGCACCAATTCATTTAACTGTCCTCTGGAAAAAACTTACAGGTACAACTGAAGCAAATGCCTAGATGACTGTCCACCTAAGTTTATTAGACATATTCTTTATAGTGTGGGTGAAATGAAGACAAGGTAAGCACATATCAGTAAAGCATTCCATAGGTTTGCATTTTAACACGCAAAAAAACCAGCTGGTCTTTTGACATGGTGGTGGTTGCCAGTTTATCCATTACATTACATTCTTACTGAAGCCTTTGACTTCAGTGCAGACGTCCCTCTGGCTTCTTTTTGATATACAGCATTGTGTGCAAGTTACAGGACCTTTAATGAGCGCAGCACTAACAACAGTGACATGCTCCTCCTCGGCCTTTTTCTTATAGTTTGTCTTGGGATCAGCAGCCAACATTGTAGATTGAATGCCTTTCCTTCTGTTTCACACCTAGAAACAGCTGAGGGTAAGCTCTCTTATAAATTACTACCTAACTGCAGTGCTCCGGTTATTCAAGACTATATATGACACATAGAACTTAAAACCACTTAAAATGTACTGGAACCAATTGGTACAGAAAGAACTGAAGCAGTCTGCAGTACGATTACTAAAGGTGCTGATTCTGTCTTCAAGCACATCACAGTTTTTAAAAAACCTGCCAGTTCATATAGCAAGTTAAGTAACAGACTGTAGGTAGAGATGACATTCAGTAAACCATTAACAGGTTTTTTGGGGTTTGTTTTGTTGTTTGTTTGTTGCATGTCACCTTAAACATTTTGTGCAAGTGTTCTGTCTGCATCACCCTTGCACAATCTCTTAAGTTTTATTTAATCACATGGCTATAGCTAGCAGTTTTCAAGGCACAGCTGACAAAGGACACGAGGGACTACTTTCCCAATATATCCTGCATGAACTGGTACACAGGAGAAAAATGGAGAGTGGCAACAATGACAGAAATAATGCTCAGGCAGACACAAAACCAAAAACATCTTTAAAAAAAATGGGAAGTTGCATGAAAACATGCATATGGAAGTTCATTATCAATGGTTCCCCTTAGGAATGTAAAGGTGACTCTAGCAGAGTTCATCCTATGGCCAGCATTATTCAGTGCTTCATAACTAGGATGTTAGTAACTTGGGTGACAAATTTTAGCAAATAGACTGCAAGAAAGCAGACTGTATAACTCTGTGGATAGGCAGCTGTTTCTGATTCACCAACACACGCTGAAGCCCAACTACTTAAGGTACATGTTATCAAGAATTAATTAGTGGGTCACTAAATGAGCAAGCAGTGATGTACTGAAAAAGAAAAGCCCCTTTCTGCCATACTTAAACAGAGCAGGGACTACTACGCAGATGTAATAATATTCTGTTCCATACAGCAAGGGGCCTTCAGCTGGAGCACTGCATGCAGACTGAGGCATGAACCTTTGTTAGCCTAGACAATGGGACAGACAAGAATAGATGGATAGAAAGGGGACTGTCTAAACCGCCAGCATGAACCGCTTGCAATGCACAACGCATCCTGGAAACAATCAAGAAAATATCAAGTCAGAAGTTAAAATGAAAGATCAAGGGAGGATATATAAAAAGAGTTTCTGTTGATTAAGTTTTATTGAGTTTTATCAATACCTGGGCTGCAGAGTGTCTTCATTTCCATGTCTACTTCACATGTTTCTTGTGGTGAATAACCTCTGGAGAGCAACCCCATTACATCTGCTCAGAGAAGGTGGAGATCCCCCCTCCCTGGCAGTGTTCAAAGCCAGGCTGGATGGAGCTTTGAGCAACCTGACCTAGTGGGAGGTGTCCCTGCCTACAGCAGGGGCATTAGAATTACGTTATCTCAAAGATCCCTCCCAACCCAAACCATTCTATGATTTGCTATGAGTGCTGGTGACATGCAGATACCCACCACAGATGCATCACAGCATTTTAAGGCAGTGCTGAATCTTCTACTATATATGCTTGTGTCTGGCCTCCAAAGGCTCAAGGTGAGAACTATTCACTGAGAACTCTCCAAAAGTTTCAGAGACAAAAAATAAGTTCTGACTTTTTTTAAAAGCTGCAGGGAAATTCCTAGAGATAAATATGTAATGAATGTAATTCTTTCTTTCAAGATGACAGCCTGAATCTGATGAACTGTAGAGCCCGTCCACACCAGTGCTCTTCAAGAAGTCAAGACCCTCATATACCTAATATCAGTATTTCAAGCCACATTGCGAGTGTGGGCTGACTGGAGTTGAGACAGAGGTGATAGCATTCATTATTACCAAAGTGTAATAGTGTGAAAAGGGGGAACATGAAACAAGACATCCCTGAAAATCTTGCTGGGGTTGAATAACGGTGACATTAATACATTAGAAAAACGTCTAAAATGAGTAATAGAACTAATTAAGGAAATAAAAAAGCCATGGATAAAAAGTTCCTTGTTAAGTATAATTGATAGTACAAATCTAATTTGAAAGGTTAACAAGCTCTTGAAAATTGTTGAATCAAGTACAGACTGATGTTTTTAATATAATTATATACAGATAGCAGATGGTATAGTCCTTCTTATTATATTGCCAGCTATTACACTTTCATTTTTAAAGCAAATATCAAATTATACTAAAGATATGTGAGCTTATTTTAAAAGATTAATCAGTTTTCTAATGTCTGTACGTACTGACTGAATACATACTATCTGCCATTGATAAAAATTAGGAAAATTGAATTAAAATAAGAAATTTGAAGGGCTTCACTTTCCATTTCCAAAACAACTTTATTTTAAGCCTTCTTATATAAAAGCTTGATTATCTTAATGAATGAGAGTATATTAGATATAAGAATACCCTTACAAAACAACTGAGGATTAGAAGTTAAGAAAATTAAGCATCAGGAAAATAAAACAAACAACATCAAATTATTCCTAATTAAAAAAAAATCCAAAAAGCCTCTAAGAAATTTAAATATACTAATCTAGATGACACACCAAGCAGTTGAATTCAGAAAGATGAAGAGAAGCAAACTGAAAAGAAACAAAACACAGCTGAAGTTCTCACTGCACCATGTCTCAATGGCTGCAGCAGTCCTTCCTCACATGTTTGCAAATGTAATCCTACCTTTATAAAGGCCTGCTCACCATTTGCTACTTGAACCATGTCAGAGAGCTGGCGCACCCCCCTCCTATGAAGAATGGCAGAGGGAGCTGGGATTGTTCAGCCTGGAAAAGAGAAGCCTTCCAGTGCTTGAAGGGAACGTACAAACAAGAGGGAGAGTGATTTGTTACATGGTCTGATAGTGATAGGACAAGGGGGGATGTTTTTAAACTGAAAGAGGGGAAATTTAGGTTAGATGTTCCTAGGAAATTTTTCATTCAGAGGGCAGTGAGGCTGTGGCACAGGCTGCCCAGAAAGCTGTGGATGCCAAGGTGCCCAAAACCAGGTGGGGGGAAACCAGTGCAAGGCAGGGGATTGGAACTGGATGGCTTTAAGATTCCTTTCAACACAAGGCATTTTGGAATTCTTCAAAACCTCAGTACAAACTTCTACCTTCCCCGAGCCTTTCCTGTAGTACACCTAGCACACAAGCCTGCTGTCCTCACTGTCAGAATCCTTGACAGCCAATTCCCCTCCTGACAGCCATCCCCTTACAGCTGCCCATCTCTCACTTTGTCATTAGCAGCTCAGTCGTTGCCATCGGATGGCCTGCAAATTCCCCCATCATTCTTCATAACTTGAAGCAAAGGCTTTGACTTCCCTATATGCTCTGCTGTGCTGAAGAGCTTCCAAACGAGCTCCTTGCAAAGCCAAGTTGGCCTTCTCCACGACCGTTCCTAAAACAGCCTCTTATTCAGCACTCACAAAACAAAACTGTCATAGGACAACGCTTCAGCAGTTTGACTATCATCTGTTACACTGACCACTTTATTAACACATTCTTACGTCCTCCAGTCTTCCAATCTATATCTGATTGCTACTTTATAATGATCCGAAACACTCTAGAGTAAATAGTAGCATTTAATTGGTCTCCATACAGAATATCTGTCTAACACTCATACTTCTGACTCTGTGTTACTTTCACTGAACAAGAGTCTGTTGCAATATAGCAAATCAAAATTTTAGAGCATTTAGGATTCCTAATTAGAGGATTACTACAACGGGTCATTATTTTCCATTTTGGCTAATGAGATTTACTAAAAAGGGGAGCCCTCTAATTCATTCTTAAAGGTACCAGACGGAATTAATTTAGCTCAAACTGAATTTGGAAATTACAGCACGTAATACCCAATTCAAGTCCTTACAAAGTCAAGAAGTAGGGCATGAATTGTATCCTTTGTATTGGCATTTATCTCACCACCTAAAAGAAAAGCATCTACGCATAAGATTCCCATATAATCACAGGGTTAACTACCAGACACCTGCAGTGCTCATTCGGACGTGCCTCTTGGACTTCATCAGCCCTTTAGAGAAATTCTAAAGGGCAACTGAAGAAACAGTTAATTTAGATGAAGAAAGGTGGATCCTATACAAACTTAAGCTCAGCCTCACTATAAGCCAGTGTCCACATTGCTCATGCCTTAGGAAGGGCACAGAGGATAGCAGGAGGCAACGCTTTCCCAAATAAGCTTCCAGCTCTGCTTTCATTTCAAATTCTGCTGTCTAACGTTCATCCATAACAATAACCAAAAGCTCTGCTGGCATAGCACATGAAGAACCCAGAGATGGCTGTACACTGGGCCATAAAAATAGACAGCCTGAGTTTGACGTCCCTTGAATCACGGTATATCACTGCTTCTGTTTGTATAAGAAATGAAGTATGGGAAACGCTCTGTCTGTAAGCTAAGAGTAAAAAACTGATCAGGACAAGTTCAGACATTCCAGTTTCAACTTAATAAATCCACTGGACTTTCAGCTAAAGTAAAATGAATAAAACATTACACTTTCTCACTTGAAAGTTGCCTTGAAATAGCCACCAAACAACTATCACTTCACCTGAAGGAAACTGAAGTAGCTAAAACTTCATGGCTCTTAACCAGCTGACTGCAACCTAAAGGCTGAAACAAGAATGGATTAAATGCTCACACACTGTCAAAGACCAGATTTATTCAGGTTTTTCTGTCATTGCTATAATATCTGTCACAAGAATGAGACACTGCAATTTTATTGTCTCGTATGCCCTCTGAGAGGTAACAGTAAACAGCATTCTTTGACCTTTCCAATGTTCTATAATTTCACTGAGAGATCACTCTTACTCTTCATTTTACATTCTCAGCACTGTTCAAAAACTGATGAAATTGACAACAAAAAAGAATACAGAATTGTTAAGAGGTTACACATAGTGAGCCTGACTACTGTCTCTCAGACAGAGCATAAATATTTTTATTTTTTTTTGGCCATTGTTGTCATAGCTTTTTGTGCTCCTGTCTGCCTGCACACAGCTACGTGTATGTATGGATCAAGATAAATCCAAAGCAAGCTGTTCCTTTGCAAACACTCCTGTGGTGAAGATGAAAGAGTCAACGTATGACAGATGTTCGTCACGCTGCTTAGTACAGCACTGCAAGGGACATGAGTCTGCGGTAACGGGAGCAGCATAAGACACTATGCTGCAGAGCACTCATGGTGTTTTCATGGGGACTGAAGATGGAATAACACAGTAAGTACTCAGTGGGGAAAACAAGTTGTAGCACAGTTTATCCTCACACGCTAAATTCTTGAGCAAACTCTCCAACTGATTCGCCACGTGGTTCCTCTTATGTCAAACTGGAGGCAACGTGATCACAGGGAAATAGGCAGCGTGAAATGGGTACAGTGCAGACAGAATAAAGAATAAGGAGGTAGAGAAAAAGCCATGGCACTAACTGTAGGATAATTTCCTGGACCTTGAATGTTTCATCTGCATTTTCATTTCTGCCTTACGCAGTATACCTGTGTATACAGTACTTTTCTAATGAGAAACGTACAACGGCTGTGAGAATCAGAGGAAAAGAAATGACAATCAAAGCTTTCTGATATTTGAATTAGTTCTTTAAATCAATCTTAATTTTAATGCTTTACCATAAAGGAAAACATTTTGGGTCAGATTTTCAAGTGCTAATGTCAGCTGCAGATCAAAAGACTCCATTTTAAATCTAGACTTGTGATATTTAAAGATGTGAAGTTGAAGATCACCTCACCACACTGCCAAGTCCCTCTCTGGCTGGTTCCTCATTTCTCTAGAAGCTGTCCACAACCTCTGACGACCTTTGTCTTCCTCCTCACAGCCTTCTATGTGTACCACATTCTTTCTGGAGCCTGCAGGACCAAAAACTTGTCCTTATTACCCTACAGGAATTCTATAAATGATGCGGTGGCAAAAGGGCATTTCTGTTGTGTTTCCTGTTCTCTTCCTGAAACATCTGGATGTGCCAAGACTTAAGGTTTCAGGTTTTTGATGCAGAGGCGACACCCAAAAAGGAAGTCACAAGGAGGTTTGCCTGATGTCACATACCTTCTATCACATTCCTGTTGCTAGTTGAGAAGGCATGATGCTCAGTGCTGATAATCTGCTCCACAGCACTAGGCCTTGGCGCCTCAGATAAGCAAAGAGTAAAAGCACCTCCTTTGAGGACTTAGTCCGATGACATGTCTAAGGACATGCATAACTTCAAGGTGGAAGATAAAATATTTTGCCAAATCATTGTCAAAAATGGCAAAAATGTTTAGTAACAATCAAATGAAGATAGAGCGAACAGTTTTATCCTGTAAAACCCTACTTGATTTTTTTTGTGGAAAATGACCCTCCCAGTTCTCAAAAGCAACTCTTACAACTAGCTGAAAAATAGCTACAAGTAGTTACCAGGGAGGCGTACTTAGTTTTTAATCAAGCATTCTTCACTTCCCCATTCCATTGCCCCTCTGAGAAATGCTGGATTTTATAGAACAATAGAAAGAAAAGTAGGCATAACTCTCTCAAATAAATACATGAATACTAAAACTAAATATATTTTTAAAATACTGTCCTTCCAATACTGTTCTTTTATAAAAAAGTTCAAGAGACGTGGTATATATTGCTGTCTGAAATGCATTCTGACAGTGCTCACAGAAGAAAGGATCAGAGGAGCTTGGATGTAGCTGGAGGCAAAAGATGAATTCAAGATACAAGAGATATAAAGAAACATGGAAGACAGAAGAAGGAACAGCAACACTTTCTGACAGAAATATGAACTAAAGGACAGAAAAAAGGATTCCGATCATTTTCAGTGAAATTGTCCTAAGAAGAGGGACAAACCTGGCCTCAAGCTATCACAGATGGGCAGGTAGCTCACAGTTGTTTCGGTAAGGAATTGTCCATGAGATGCACACAGGAATGAGGCCTTTGGCTACCATGTTCTGTACAATTACAGAAGTGCACTCTCATCCCTCTAAAATCAAAGTTTGCATAGTGGAAGAGCTTTAAAACTATTAATGATGACTTTTAAAGCCTTTTTAAAGGAAGGAGAAACTTCGGTAACACAAGAATATTCAAAACATGATCTCTAAAGGAAAAGGGAAAAAAGGGAGAAAGCATTAACATAGAAAAAAGCAAAAAATGAGAAGGACAGCGAGATTACTCCAGGATCTACATTCAGTTCAGTTAATGCATTGGGTGAGGCTGGAGAAAACTGAGTTTTGTAAACCGATGCAGTGTGCTTCGAGAGCTGAACAGCAGAACTGAAAAGAACAAACAGGGTGTGCAAATAGATAACTAAGATAACAGCTGTTGTGATGGGGATGTAAGAATGGAAACATGTATTTTGCAGGAAAGAATACCAATAAGGGTAGCAGTGGAGCACAACTTTAAATGTATTACTGGCTAAACTGTGAAAAAATAAATAATAAAACAGAGAAAGCAACACTGGCCGGTAAGAGAAACTCTCCTAGATCTCATGGTTCAGACAGAGGTCTCTAATTCAGTTACTGAAGAGACACATTCCAGAACAGAGTTTGGAGCAGCAAGAGACCAGTGTCCTGCTGCTGCGTTTCATCTGGGTGCCTGCTGCTTTACCAAGCGGTTAAAACAAGTTACAGACACACTGCTCCAGGAAAGCAGTAGCTGTTGCTACTGCAAACCAGAAATGGACTCTTGCACTGTTGCAGGCGGCAGTAACTTCCCTCATTCACTAATAACAGCAGGATCTGTTTGTTTCCTGGGTTAATAGTAGGGCCTCAGTATTTTCTTGAATAATACACAGACTTTGATACAATGAAATGTATATTACACAACAT
>JAOWBP010003659.1:2833420-2843988 GCA_028571105.1 Tragopan temminckii | reverse complement strand
AAAAAAACATACCGTAAACAAATGTATTCAATTTAAAACAAACAAGCAAACAAACAAAAAATGAAAAATTAAGAGAACTGGTACACAAAACAGACTGAAAAGCCTTGAGACTTCAACAAAGACTGTCGTTTCTGTAATTCTGAAATTCCAAATCATATGAAATGTTTTTCTAAAGAAAACAGAACAACTTCAGGTGGCCTCCAGCCCTAACTGAATCGTTCCCAAAGAGATACTGGAACGAGTCTAGAAGAAAAACACGCAGCATGACACAGCTGCATCTTACAGACAAAGGTATAATAATAATCGGAAAATTGTCCTAAATCAAAGTCTTTTACATAGTAACAGCTATCTTCATTCTAAAACAAGAAACAAAAAAAGGGGAAAAATTGTTATGGTGCTATAAGGATGGATTTGAGATTCTTTTTTATTTTTTGTAAAAAGAATGCTTTTCTTTGACTTTCAATAAGAAAGTAAATGAAGAATCTAAGGAAAATGGGAACAAAGCACTGAAATGGAGGTTGCCACTGTTGAAAAAGAAACAGAGATCAAAGGATTTCACATCCTTACATTGTAAGGACCAGATAGTCTCCATTCCAGAATGAAAGCAAACAGAGGCAAAGTGTGAGTGAAATAGGACAGGCCTCTATCAAATGCTGTGAGGCATTATCTGACCTAAAAGGAGCTAAAATTGCCCTTAGATTTCTGAGGGAGGGCAAAAGGTGAGCTAAGCAACAACGGACCCATTAGAGTTATCTCCATACTCTTGAACACATTCTGTAGGAAAGCATCATCAACAAGATGGAGGTAGACAGAGCAGTGGGATACAGCATGATAGCCCATACCCAAGTGGGCAGGAAGCTAGCTGACTGCAGTAAGGCAAATCTCTATTGTTTCCACTGGCTACCAAAGCAAAGGAAACACAACAGACTTGTATGGATGTCCATGAAGCATTTAAAAGAACAACACTGAGAAAAAAAATAGCTGCAACAGATCAGAAGGTCAGGTAAACCTGTAAAACATGTAAGGAGGGAAGAGGGGAAAAGAGTATACAGAAAATAAAGTCAGGGCTTTATTGACTCATCAAAGGAACTCTTGTGAAATGCTGGAAGCTTAGCACTTCAAAATCATGAGAGAACTAAACACAGAGGTAAGACTTGCTCTAGAATACAGCTGCAAAGCTGCTTCCCAGATCTCAGTCAAGACCCCTCCCAGATGGAGGGGAAGCAGGAGGGTGAAAAGAGGCTTTCCCCCAAGAAGATATAAAAAATAAAAAATAATGAAAGAACTTCTTGTTTGGCCCAGAAAAATGCCAGCTGCAAGCAAACAGCTTGTGAACATTGAACACTGCATTCAGCATACAGTGGAAAGGTGAAAACAAGCATAGTGACAGATGGGCTTAAACTGGCAAGAGCATGGCTTCCAGGGACAGGTGAACCTCCCTCCCCAGCCCTGTGTTTTCTGTTCATAAGCACTTAACAACCATGCATTCATCCAAAATACATCTCTTGACGTTCAATATACTGAAATTAGTCTTGCACTGAAAACATTATGTGTGCATTTGGTAACCTGACTGTACATTATTACAATGTAGTAATAAGATGTGAAGTGTATGTATGGTGGGGTGGTTTCTTTCATCTCTATATAGTGGAGCTCAGTAAGAATCACAGTAGAGAAGCATAATTCAGGTCAGATGGGACCTCAGAAGTTTTCCATACTTCCCTCCTGCTCATGGCAGTATCAGATACACAAGGTTAAACCTTGCTACAATGGCTTCATCCACTGTGGTCTTAGAAAATCTTGAAGAATAGAGGCTGCACCATCTCTGGCAACACGTCCTGCTGATAAAATATTTCATTAGTATAAAAGTTTTCCTTCCCTCCAGCTGATAAAGAGCCCATGGAAGTAAAGATAATAGAAGAGAATTACAAGTAATAACATAACATTGACTTAGAATTTTTTTTAAGAAATATTGGTTTAAATATAGAATGGTTCTAAACACACAAAGTGGAAGATTTAAGAAAAAAAAAAATAGTGAAAAAAGTAGCTCTACTGCTAGTCATCACTTCCAAATCTAAGTGCAGACTAGGAAATAGATAGTAGTTTTATCAACCAGTACTAAGTAGATGCTGGAGCCACGAAAGCCAGCAACCAAAGCCAGGAGTATCTTGCCTTTGAAAAAAGAAAGACTATCAATACCAACCTTCATGTACCCCAGCTGAAGTTAGTAGAGATTGCAATAACATACTGTTGTATTTGCTTCTCATAGGATCACAATTCCCTGCTCTATTCTTCAGAAAAGGACATCAAAAGCCTTTGTAAACTACTGTAGATTTATTACGACAGTCGTTCTGGTGGTTTGGGTGGGAATAGACCTCAACAAACTGGTCGGATAGTCTGCTAAACATCCATCAAATAGACAATTTAGATGCCTATCTATCGGAAAGAGTGGACTAAATTATCTCTTTCAGTCTTTTTTAACTCTGTGATTCAACCACAGAGCCTACAAAATGCGAACAAGCAATTCTGGAGTGCTCGCAACAATTTTTATCCATGTTTGCCATAATCCATGCCATGGCAGAAGAGAAGGAACAGACACTACATGCCTCAAGAGGCAGTGAGAAAATGGTCCGTTACACTTAGTAGAACTCTTCCTTTCATCAGATCCTTCATACGTGTTTAGGAGTTGGTCAAACAGCAACTCGTTCATTTCATTACTCTGCACACGCTTGGTCCCACATGCCTTCCACAATTCTCAAAGACAGTCCCTGTTTCAAAACGCTTAAAAATTTGAAAGCAACAGGGAATGAGATATTGGTTAAGGGAAGGAGAACAGAGGGAGGATGTAAATGAATTTAATTCACTGTAGACAGCATGACAGAAATGGGTCTTTAAGATGGACACCTAGGAGCACAGTCCTTGGAGGAAAGTCTGAGGAGGTTATATGGTGCCTGAGAGCCAGCAGAGAGGCTGAATGAATGAAGTGAATTTACCTTCCCCTCGGGAATTTTCTGAAAAACAAATTTAATCTGACCCAGAGTAAGAATCCTTTTAAAAAATTACAGATTTAAGCAGAGGACAGCAGAATTGTTTTTTTCTTAGCCTGGAAATGCGTAGTGAAAAAGAAACCTCCTACTTGCCCAACACAGACTAAGCAGCTCAATATGGCAGGCAATTTTTGTGGAAGCATACGAGTGTTTACGGGCTCACATACATACACACAAGCTAACAGGCCTGTACCCCTAAGCAGAAATATACTGCAAGCCAATCTACTGCACGTTTACTGAGGCTTCAACCAACTTGAGATTTTCATGAACTAGTTCTAATGATAGTTAACAAGGTACAAAACATAACCCTCACAGGTATTAACCTTTAAAAGTTACTAAAGGTTTGCATAGTTCAATCATCCAGCTGGTTTTGGTACATCCAGCTACAGTTTTGGTAGATGGATTTCTCAAAAGAAAATAAACTTCACAGAAGATCCCCTTTTCAAAGAATGTTTTTTCTTACAGAATTACTTCATTTCCATTAAAAACACAGGATGCTGACCCAATTCAATTTGAAGGCAATCATTTTTGTCTGTGTCATGTATATTACACAAACATACCATTACAGCAAGATGGACTTCAAGGAGATGAAATCAAGTTTAACTTATGATTATTACATATTAGAATTACTGTTCATTCCTTTTGCATTAGTATAACAATCTCACAGAATCAAGCCAGTATATTTTAGCTTAAAAGGACACCCTTAGATATTCTTTGATCCTAAAACAGATTAAACATTTCTCTGATGAGTGCTTTAGTGGCTACATATTTTAAATGCATCGCCAAATTTTCCTGTTCATCATACTGTTGCTTTAAATGAGTCAGTGCTTCTGACTGTTCCCATTTTAGCTTTTTGTTTGTTTGTTTAACTACCTCATCTGAAATTCTGTTTTGTGAATCAATCACTTCTTTCAAGAGCAGATTAAAAACAAACTCTCAAACAAGAATAAACACAACAACAGAAGTTACCCATCCTGATGCCCAGAAGCTACGCCTACTTTTACTATGAGTAATGTTCAGGTACTAAAGAGGACATTTTGACAGAAGCAGATTTTGTCTTGGTTTACCATGTTTTATCTGAGATTGCTCTGAAGTGGAAAGTGCGGGGAGATGTGATCTTCTGGAGGAATGCTATCTCCACAGACTGTGTGTCCCTTCTGGGCCTATAAGAGCCTTGATGCTTTGACAGGAACAACCAGCCTTCACTCTCAACAGTGCTGTAATTGCCCCTTTGGAAACAGCACTTATTCCTTCCCAAAATAATTGTTTATTAATAACATAATTGTTGGCAACACCAGTAGGGCTGACCACAAGCGTTCCCATAAATATAAACAGCACACGCATTGCTGGAGGCACTAGCAATTTAGTGTCTTTTATCATTCAATACCAATTTCTTTTGACATATTCTCTAACCAAATTTTTACCAAGTAGAGCTAACAGAAGTGCAGATTATGGACAATATTTGTTTCATGCCAATAAAACATCCAAGTTCTTATTAAAATTCTCCAACTCTTGAGAGTAATTATTTTCTCTTTTCATTCCACCCCTTGAGAGAAGCTTAGAAAAAAAAAATCTTTAACAGTGCCTAATCAAGGTAAAGAAAAATCAAATAATTTTTACTTTGTGAGCAGTAACAGCACTAGGGAATTTACAACCATTTCCAAATATTAGGACAATGGGCTTTTAGTCATGGAAGGCAAAACTCCAAGAGAATTAACCGCTATAATTGGTCTGTATTATTTATGTGCATTATATGCTATTATTTCGGATGGGTAACAGAGTGAATAATAGCAAGTACTTTGGAGTATTTTTTAGGCACTCTGTAAAGTAGCTCAGATACCTCTCTTCTCCAGTGGTCTTGATTTCATGTAACCAAAATTATGCAATTACTAGACAGCTCTACGGCAGCTAACAGGTCAAACTCTTCATCACTTTCCGAGCAATGCTAGGCTCTCTGTGTCTGTTGGGGGTGTGTGAAGACATAGGCTTACCTCTGCACTTCACCTTAACACCTATATGTAGTTTGAGGGAAAGAAACAACTACAACAGAGTTATGTGGCTATCTCACAACTAAACCTAAAAAGTTCCCTGATTATAGCCCCAAATCTTTCCATTAACAACCCACGGTCAGGACAGAATTAGGCTAACAAATAATGCTTCCTTAAATCAGAACGGATGGTTTTAGAGAAGTTCTATGGGGGTACGGATAAAACATTAACAAAAGACTTGACTGAAATAGCACTGCAGTTGTGAAGTTTTTTCCCCCGAGAAAAGATGCTGGCTCACTCCAAGATCTGTGATTTTTTTAGTGCTGTCACATTCTATTGTGGCACAGGATAAATCATTCAAAACTAGTGTGAAAAAGACACCAAAAAAGACAAACCATAACTATATTTTCAGTGTACTGAATCCATGAAACAGCACGGTTCTTAAACTACTAGGAAAGGAAGAAGCTAGGTATATTTGATATACGCTTGATGCACTGTACAATGGCGCGTACAACAACAAATCAAATACCAAAAGAGAGGTTATTTCCAAAGAAGCAGTCCAAAGGACAAACAGAAGTCATATCTGGAATTACCAGAACTCTATAGAAAAGCCTTTCATGAGAGGGTAGAGACATGAAATTGGGTATGAACCAAAACTACTTAAGGAGCTGAACACTGAAAAGCTGACCAGATTTTGCAACAGGCAAAAAAAATGTCGTCTTTGGTTATCGAGGAGAAAGACTTGCTGGAGAGAAGGAAGAAGGGACTTGTCAACTGTTGCTTGTACAGTGCTACAGGTAGCACTGTTTTAGACCAATTGTACAATATAGAAAGAACTACTCCATATCTAGACATGTGTGCAGGAGCTCAGCTACAACGAAGCTACCAGTAGTGAAAACTTGAAGAAAATACTTGAGTACTGAGCTTCTATTATTATTATTATTTTTTTTCCTTTTGGTTTCCATAAAATGAAAGCAAAACCAATTTGAAATGAAATACTGGCTCAAAAGGTATTTCAATGTATTAGATATAATAGTAACACAGTTCCCAGGTTTTCCCTTCTTTTACTATGAAGAACTCAGCAAAGGGCTGACAAGACACAAGTCTGTAATCTTTTCTCAAACAAAATCTTTAAATTAAGAGTGCATCTACTTTCCAAGTAGAAAACATGTTGGAAAACAACTGGCTACTTCACGTCTGAGTCTCCTGCTGCTCCTCATGTTCTCACTGAATTTACTGCTGTTACTACCTAACACATCCACAATAAGTAGAGCAATCTGATTATAATGAAATCTGATTCTACTATGTCTTGCATCAGTGTTTCTGCCACTGCAGCTGCTTTTTTTTCCCCCTCCACTTCAGTTTATCTTGAACACATTTGTGTAACCTTTGGCCCAGGGCTTCAACCATGTCTGACTGATGTTGTGCTTCGCTGCATCACAGCTGCCTGACCTTGGCTCAGTTTTGCTATGAAAATTTTTGCTAAGACATGAGAAAGTATATGAGCTAAAGTCATGTAAGATAAGAAAGGTAATTGTGCTGACAGCAGAGCTATAAATGCAACAGCAATAGTTGCCAGATCAAGAAAGCAAAGGGAAAACATACTGACACAAAGCTGTATACAATTTGAAGAAAATGAAAAGGATGGTAGGCAACATCTCAGAAAAAAAATCAAGGATCAGACCATTCCAAGCAACAACAGACACCATACTTCTCCAGCTGTCTGACAGCTGCCTGGTCAAAGAAAACTCAATGAGCTTACTAACACTTAGCACATTGGTTCTAGCCACCCGTTGCAGGGTAAACAGTGAAGGATGTCGTTCTACTCTTGTATGTACTCTGTTAAATGAGTCCGCAAGCTAGAACGATACCTTAAAACGTGTTCCACTGTGCAAAGGTTTCATTCAGAATGCCCTTGGAGCTGAAGGAATCTGGCTTTCTTGCCAGCCTTTAAGCATGAAAAAATACCTAATGATTGATGGATTTTCTTTAATGGACTCACTGCCCACAGGTTTCCTTTGTTATGCTTGTTTTCCTTTTGTTGTGGAAAAATTCAGCTTCAGCTCCACCAAAAACAAAAGAAGTTGTCAAACAAAAATGTCCTTTGCAGGTTAGTGAGGCTGGGATTTTGTGATTTGAAGTGCTCCAGAAATTGAGATAGAAAATCTTACCACATAGTTGAATATTTCCTATTTTTCTTTTTGAAATCAACAGGAGCTGGTGAAATTAGGTCAAAGAGAAATGCTACTTTCCCACTTGAGTCATTCTGCTTGTTGAGTGAAATCAAGCACAAGTGAAAAATGGGTGCAAAAGAACGGAAATAGGGTAGTGTGAAACATGAGTGAAGAAAATACCTGAGGTTTTTTTTTTTTTTTTTTTTTAATTATATACCTTCATAAGACATTATTTCTATTCTACTCAGGAATTTGATTTCACTACAGCAGATCCATTTCATGTGGTCCATCCATTTAACAGGGTCATCCTGATCTGTCTTGATTTTTCCTGATGTGTTTTGCATTTCGTTGTCAATTCTTCGCTTACCAACCAGTCTGCAACAAAGCGTTTGCATTATAGGAGAAAATTAAAGGCTAGCGTTACTTCTCCCACCAGCTACAAGATTATTAAAATGCTCTGAAACCAAGTAAGAACAAGTGGCAAAACAATGTTTTTAATGTATTTGATTCCACAATACACCCAACATTACAGGGGTCTATACAGAACACCCCATTTCTGGACAGAGAAGGAAAGGAGATTAAATGATATCGCAAGACAGGGAAAGTAAGTCCAGCAGATGATGGGAAAACATACTTCAGTGACTTCTAATTGAAAGGATGCCATAAAAGAGACTTTATTGATTTAGACGCATAGATGGGATGAATCATCCCGTGGAGGTGGCTCACTGTCTTCATTTGAAGAGCTGACAATTAGCCTAGCCCAACTTGTAGGCACTTGGAAGGGCAGAAGGCACTGGATTTTGTTAATCTTCTTGAAAGAAGAAAACATTTATACTGGTAAGTTCTAAGCCATTTCAAGCCAACTGTATAATTTGTTCAGTGTACATTACTCAGAAAAACAGTAAATCTCAGATAAGAAAAGGCCACAACCGAGATGTTGACAACCTGTACGAAAGAATGAATTGCAGTCAGGGGACACATCTTCAGAATTCAACTGTTTGTTCTCTTAATCATTTTTATTCAACTGGCAATATCAAAATGAATACCTGCTTTCCTTTAATGCTCTCCTCCTGAGAATGCTGGCGCTCTGTAGACTGCCAGCCAAAATAATACATTCGTGATTTGAGAAGGCTTAAAGAGCCTAGGAAGACAACAGCAACAAATTCTGAGGAACTGCTGGCTGAGAAAAGAAGAGCAACACAGACAACCTCAATGGCAGCCATAAAAAACTTACAAACCTCGATTCACCCGGCTATAAATGTCTGAGAAAGGCACATCCCAGGCCTGTAAGACTATTGTTCCCAGCATAACATTTTCCAGAGAAGCTTTGAGTACACACAGTATCACACGTTTCTTTCTCTGAAATAATACTCTAGGGAGGACCAGCTGTCAGGATGACCTGTAGGTGCTGAGTATGCATGCACACTGTATGCACACACACAGACCAGTATGATGTTAATTGGTTGGTATATCATTACAGATGGCAGGGGAGTCGAAACCAGATGATCTTTGAGGTCCTTTTCAACACATTCTATGATTCTATGATATACACTCAAGAAAACAGCCAATTCTCACCCATTCGCCTATCAGTGGAAGACTTGATGCTCATGAAATTCAAAGCCTTTCCTGACCAGGATCAAAGTGAAATTAGGAAATTCATTTTCACTGTCAATCATGTCAATCTCTGCAGTAGGAACCTTTCAGACCCCCAGCTGGTTCTGTGCTTGACTGAACCTTCAGAAGAGCTTAAACTCAGAACACAGCATAAGACCGCAGTCAGTGTACTCAAAAAAAAACAAAACACCTCAGCTAATTTCTTTTCTCCATGAGCATGAACTCCCACCAGTCAGCAACACAGAACAGCTCAGAGGTGCCCTGGAGCCACACAGAAGCTGAGCACATGCCAGAACTTCAGGTCAAGTCTCATTTCTGCTACATGAGCCACTCAAATCTTTCATCAGGTGGTCAGCTCCCATATACCGGCTAAGAGATGACTCTAATTTTTCTTCTCTTAATATTTCATTTTGGCCAAATGAAGTGAAAACCCTTCCTGACACAGCAGAATATTGCCAAGGCACCTTCAAGCCTTCTAAAAATCTATAGCTCTATTAACACTGTTATGTTCCCTCTGGCTTTCTTTATAACCACTTTCTATTTGATTTCCTCTGGACTTTCTGTTGCTCTGTGTTTACAGCACACAGCACAAACAGCCTCTGCTGAACACATTTTTACATTTTTTTTTTTTTTTTTAGGTAAAAATGGGCCCTTCCCTGTGCATTATGGGCAGGCTGCCTAATTCAGCAATAGAATCAGAAATCACTGAGCACTCAAACATACAATTACCTTCGAGACTCTGGATCTTTTTAGCTGCAGCATACACAAAAGAGAGCAGTGAAAACTAAGTAAAGATCCTTTCTTTAAAAGACAAACTTTCTTAAGTATAAAATGGTAAATTATCTTTTAAAAGTCTTCTTTTATAAAAAAGAAGCATTCAAAGGTAACATTATTTCTTAACTTCTTCAGATAAGACCACAAGTAATATATTGATCAGTCTTTTGCAGAAATCTCTTTAATCCTAGGGCTACTCTGCAACTCAGTTCTTCGGTCTCAGAACACAGCACCTAAACCTTTCTAGAAACTGTTCTTGCAAGTAACAACTTACACCACCAAATACGATAATCGTTCTGGAGCCATCACAGGAAAAACAGTCTGAAGAAAACATGAGAAATTTTTATCAAGATTCTGTGTGTCCCCCTATTGTTATCTCTCACGTAAGCATGGGTGACAACCAAGATGCTTCCAAAATTTCTGACTTCTCTCAGCTAAAGATTTTGCAGACTTCGGAATTCTCCCTTCCAAATCATTGTGAAGCCCACAGCAAACTGGGAAAAAACAACCACTTAAAAGCTTGGATGCTGCACTAGGATGGAGAACCTGTCAGAAGAGGTCCACACATGGATGGGCAAACGTGCTTTCAAACCCACTTCCAACTCCAAACAACCAAGCAAGTTCAGCCATACTTCTGCCTGGCCTCACACCAAACCACATGTGCTTTCCACCAGCTTCATGTGAAAATTCATGAACTGCACATGCACAGATCCTTCTCCTCCCCAAACCCAGGAAGATGTAAGAAGTGCTATAAGATAATTTTTGAGAACCGGGTGCATCTCCAGTAAGCACACTCACAGATTCACAGAGTGGCCTGGGTTGGAAGGGACCTCAAGGATCATGAATCTCCAACCCCCCACCACAGGCAGGGCCACCAACCTCCACATTTAATACCAAACCAGGCTGCCCAGGGCCCCATCCAACCTGGCCTTGAACACCTCCAGGGATGGACGGGGCATCCACAGCCTCTCTGG
>JAOWBP010003659.1:2802772-2823166 GCA_028571105.1 Tragopan temminckii | reverse complement strand
CCAAGGCTCCTAATAGACGGTCATTATAATGGCAATTTGCTTTAATTAAGACGCTCCAAGCTCAGCAAGAACCACTGCGAACACCTACAAAGTAAGACTGCAGAAAGCCTCTAAAATCTAGAACAAAAACTGATTTCAGAATGATACCTAATTGTGTTTAAAGATCCAAATAGTAGTAGGATCACCAGCCCTGGAAATGAAGGTTGTCTTCATTCTCACTGTAGCAGCTCGCAGCTTCCCTCATCACTGAATTTGTCTTTATTTCCAATTTCTACAATTGCATCTCTCTCTCTGTTTGTCAGGCATGTGGAAAACCCCAGCGCTATTTTTTGTGTACAATTGCACAAAGTTGCTGTTTGGCAAGCTCTGATATTATTTTGCATAAATTAATCTAACAAGTAACAACAGAGATGCCAGCATTTGTCAAATCTGTATTCAGCATGCATTCTTCCATTGATGTACCTTGAATAATTTGTTTCATAAAAGCTAAAAATTGCCACTATGTTTTGACAAGAAGCACACTCACTATTAGCTTTCTGTCAATTCTCCCTCAAAATAAATCCATTTTCTCATTGTGATGCGACTTATTTCAGCTTTGAGCTCTCCCTTTTGACCTACATTGGCCTGAAAAGGTGAACCAAAGAATTTTAGTAAACCAGAGACAATTTAGAGGAACTCAACCTCTTACACCAATTTGCACTCCAAATGTGAGAATATCATCTGATCCACATTATTTCTATATTTGTGCTAGATATCTCAAGGATGTTTCTACAAGTCATACAAAGGACATGTTAAGAGAAGGATTAATAACTCCCCAGACACTCCGAAATAACATTTTAACATCTGTTTTCAACCGGCAAACAGTGAAGATGTCTAGAATTCAGTTATTGATTAATGTGGCATTAGTGCAATAAATAAATCAGATCTGACTGCCCAGTGCCTGTACAAATGACAAAAAGCTGTGCCTGCATGCTACTGCATTTCTTAAACAGCAAGCAACTGAGCAGCCTGTAGGCTGGTGCTATGCTACGGCAACTTAGGTCTTCTTATCTATTTTCAAGTTCTTCAGTAAGGCTCATTTACTAATACTTCCTAGTAATGCCTTGCATCTTGACAGTCTGCTATGATAGCAAATAAGTCCAGGAGCTCTGCTTTTCACTGTTTTTATTGGCACACAGGCTGGGACTTTAGCTTGTTAAACCAGGCTCTACAAACACTGGCAGGGCACAGAGAACCAAACCAATGTTCTTGAAAGTTCAGTGCCAGACTTTTCAGACCTCAGTGCAATGAATCACCTATATACTTCATTTCGAAGGTTCTAAGACACTTCTAACGGCTGTGCATATGGATGCACAAGATATGTGCTGCTGTGCTTCTCTTACATTAGCCACCAAGTGTTTTTTGGTTGACTGGCAGGTTGTTGTTCTTATATTTATGGATATTTCCTCTATTAGCCATTACTGCAGCTCTATTTATACCAGAAGAAACAGATGTTTTAGTTCTTGTCCTCAAAGTTAATTTGAAGCAGGAAATGACTGCATCAAGGAATTTCCTTCCTTTAATGAAACAAGGTTACAATCCTAGATTGCTTGCCATGTCTACCATTTCTTCATCAAATGCCCATCTCTTCAGTCAAAACTACTCACTTGGTAAAGGCACTGGAATCATTAGAAAAACACAAGATAGGAGTCTGCTGCATGCAACCCTTTTAAGGTTGCCTGAGGCATAAATGGAGAAGCCCTCCTGACACGTGGGATGTATTGCCTAGGATGACTGACCCAAGAGTGGAAAACACAAGGGGAATGACAATAATCTACTGCAAAGAGATGAGTGTTATCCAAAAGCACCATCAGAATTCTGCTACGGAAAGAAACAAATCAATTGCTTGAAAAATGTTGGCTACCTTGGAAAATGTTATGTTTGCTGATAACAGACATGAAAACGAGAGACCTGACAAGATTTTTCCAGAGTTGCAGCTCCAGCAGAGCTAGTTCAATAAATAATCAGATTTGAGGATGTAACTTCTATTTCCTAAGAACAGCAGGGGAACTCTAGCATTTATCTAGTGACCATACCCATGCTAATCTGCTGACAGCGTGATGAGAACGAAATAGCAATCTGCTGCCGATGTAGGATAGCATGGATCTCATACACAACAGGAAAGTTGTGCCCCTCAGAATAGAAACCCACATCTGTTTTCCAGGGGCAACTCTTACAGGGCTGAGATTGTTCCTGTAGTTTTTGTCAGTGGCAGCACTGAGAATTGATAATATTCAGAAATCAACTCTAGAATTTCTGAAATGCAGGACACCATTGAGCACCAGGTTCTAGCAGGAGTGGCAATGCCAACATCCCACCAGAAAAGCTCCTTATGTCAATTCTGTCTGGGCAAAGAAACTAATTTCACTCTCCAAGGAAAGTCTGTACAACTTCCAGCCTTGTTTGGATCAGCATGTGACCTCTGGGATCTTCTCGGCAGCAAAAGCTTTCGATATGCATGCACTGCAGGTGAAAACAAACATTCATCTCATGCCAGCAATACCAGCATCACACTTGTGCAGACTGAAATAATACCAAATTGATGTAAGCCACTGGAGACTTGCAGTGAGAAAAAGTTGTTTTTTTCCTTAACAGAAACAACTTCCTTAGTATCTTTCTTAACAGGCTGAAAAAAAAAAAAAAAGGTAAGAAAAAAAACTAGTTCAAATGACCAAAAAAACTGAGTAACTGAGTTCTACACAGCTGCGAGATGCACTCAGTCACAAAGCAATCTTTATGAGGGCATGTATTCTAACCTATGAGAAACACGGTCACCTTTGAATAGAAAAAAGTTTGCAGTCTTAACAGTAGAACTAGTACTCTACCTAAAACAACAATAGTCTTTTTTTTTTTTTACCAGCTCTTGAACAAAAAAAGTGAATATCCACTCAGAGCGATTACCAAAATGACCCATTCCTTGGTTTCTTTACTTGAACAACTAAATGTTAAGTCTGAGAAACCAGCCACAAACAGTAAGGGGGCATTATATCAATACCATGTACATATGGCACAGTAACATATCAGGCAAGATTCTTGTGATTCCATTCATTTTTCTTGTGAGTAATGATCAAATTCAGCTGTAGACCCTGATAAGTTTACAAAAACCTGCCAAAGATCAGGTAATTAAGATTGTAAATAAGTTGAAATATTTTTTTTCCAGTAGCTCCTTTAACTTCATGTATTGTCATCATAAAATTTTATATCCACGTTATTCTTTGCTTTCTTAATTACTGAGATTTCGTGTGTATATAAATACACACACATATACAGTCAAGTCTCGCACAGTAAATTGAGTTGATCTTCGCATATCTTCTATTTCAGAAAGAACAAGCATAATAAGCCAGGGAACTTCTTGTTCCTTGGTCCACATTTTATTGCTTTAAACTTCTGATTTGAAGTTTTTTTTTTTTTTTCCTCTCTATTGAATTTAACAGCTTAATTACTGCACTTCTACTGGAGGAGGTCTACCTCAGATTAGACTTGGCTTCTTCCCATTTCTTTTTTTAAAGAAAAAAAACAAAATGAAAACATGTTCTATTCCATCTTTAAAATCACAGAAACACAAAATCAGCATAAGCACTGAATGTCCTGAATTGCCAGCTTCCTCCAGAAAACTCCTCTAAAGCTGCTGGGCTTTACCCACTCCAGCCTGGCCCCTTCTTGGCCATGTCTAACCACAAGGCTATCTGTCTCTGCCTTTCTCATCTATCATGAGAGACCAGCTGGCTTTCCTTATGAAAAAAGGAAAGAAAACAGATAACATAAGGCTCTTAACAACAACTAGATGAAGACAGGAAAGAAATACAAGAGAAAAATTTCCAACATTCCATTCTTATCTTAATCTCTTTCTCTTTCCCAAATCAGTCCTGCGATGTCTCCTTATAACTTCTCAAAGACCATCATTCATCCACTTGGGTTCCCTCCCCTTGTGACAAAATGCAGACTAAATTAAGGCAGCCTTTAATCTTCCCATTGAAATCTTTGAATGCAACAATATACAGAACAATTCTCCATTGAATTTCAGTGACAATTAAGTGGACGGCCCATAGAACAGACATACCCAGGCCTAGCAATAATCTCATGGATGTCATTAGAAACATGTAACTATCTCACCTACAACTGAAGCAGGTTGATTGCATACTACATTGATATGACATTGATGCAGAAATGCTTTGTAATCATGGAGAAGATATATTTAGGGATGTTGACTAATTATTTAAAGGCCCTCTTTGAACTACAGTTGCTACAAGTCCAAGTCTCAATTGAATCTGCAATAATGGCAATCAGGGAAGAGGCTTTTTTATTACACAGGGGACATCCCTGTGACATCTGAAAGTCTCAGGAAATTTTTTTTTTATCTTGTTCTCTAATACTTGCTTCTGTACTGTATTAAGCTTTGCACAGAGCAAATTACTCTCAGCATAGGAAAGAACTGAAGTCTGTCTTTTAAGAATGGAAAACATCTATTGAAACAGTCCATCTGACAACAAGACAATCATTTCCTGCATTGCACACACACAAAAAGTTGAAAAATAATTTCATTATCATTCTTCCACAACAGCAATAAAACCCTCGTGATTAAATGACAAAAAAAATATCATAACCTAATTTCAAAATGAAGACTTTTTTTTTTCTTGAAGGACCTATAGAGCCTAGCAGCTCATGAAGGTTACTGATCCCTAATTGAAACTGAACAGGACGTATTGGAACTGTTCCCTAAACTAATGATGTACAAATTACATGACAATACAAACTGCTTTCCATTGATACACCCAGGTTTCTCAATGAGAGAGACAAATTCAAGAAAGAAGGGTGGGCTGTCAGTTTTGCACCGTAAGAACTAACTGAAGTCGTCTAATGGTATGAGAGAACAGGCACCAGTGATAGTGTAAAAAAAATATTAGGGCTATGTTCTGCAGTAAATTCCTATTTTTAAAGATTGTGATGTTAAAAAATACACAAAGTGGTCTGCTGCTCTGCAGCATCAAATCTTCATTTGGGCTCCCAGCCATGCTAATGAGGGGAATGTATTCTCTCAGTATTGAGTTCAGTTTGAAAGAAGCGTCAGCATTACTTTAGAGCAAATCAATTTCTGTTTCTCTTCCCCCCCCACTGCTCCCTCCTTCTATCAAAAAAAAAAACCAACCTACTCACACTAATACAGTTCAAGAGAAAACAAAATGACATTGATTCTTCCAGCTTTGTTTCCCAGCAGATGGATTAAAGAGAAAATAAATCTATATTTATAAACATAGCCACAAAACTCACATTAGACTTCAAAAGTGAAGCATCTCCTCTTCCTGAGACCCCAGCCAGAGAAGTTTCTAAACTATTACACTTTATTTCATGATTACAGGCAACAGGAAAGCATCTAGAAGTTCTGTATGTTCTCCAGACATCAAGAGGGGATAAAAAGCACAGAATCTACGCTCACCTTGATAAAAACAACCGAAGACTAACTGGTAAGTACCTCCCAGATAGTGAGCCACTGAAAACCAAAGCAAGCTCTACTGAAAATACATCATGCCAGAAAGGTTGAATTCCCTTTGATGAGATGAGGACAGGGGGAAAACTGATGACACAAACTGGAATCTCTGACGTGTTTGACCGGGGTATCCAGTGGACAGCAAGTTGCCTTTACTGCACTGGCTTTATTCATTTGGAGAATGAATTGCTGGACTACACAAGTCCGAGGGTTCTTTGGGAATACTTCCAGCTCACGTGTAATGGGACAAAGAAAAGCTTTTTGTAGTGATTCGGCTCATTTCTTGAAAAACAAGTTCAGGCTTCCTTAGAGGTTAGTAACAGATGTGATATTATAGACATGACATTTTATAGACAAGTATTTTTAGCTAAAATAAGAACAGTATTGCTTGAAGCACATTGTTAAAAATGAAACAAAACCCATCCACATATTTTTTTAGCTCAACTAACAACAACAGAATAAAAACTAAACCACTAATAACCCCAATCATTTAATTCAGAAAATATCAGTCAGCATAAGAACCGTCCATTTCAGTAATAACACATGGAGAGCATGAATGTACATTTACAGCTTTGACAGGCGGCAAATAAAAAGACTACACATTATGTACTATGTTTTTGTATATTTTAAACATGCACATACTAACCCAGTTGGTAATCAAGCTGGCTCACGTTTCCTGCTCGTAATGTAAGGCTGTCAAAGGATTTAACGAACTGTACTGTGCAGCAGCTGAGATTTCAAAAAGAGAAGCGAGCCACAGCGTGACAGCAGTGCTTTCCCTCAAGGACAGAATAATCAGACCACCTAAGTCAGACCACCTAAAGATACACACATTTCATTTAATGGAATGACAAAATAGAACATAAAAACTGACTTAACTCCTTTTGAACTGCTTTCACCAAAAAGACAAGGTAATGCTAACGCTGCCGTCATTCAGACACGTCAGCATGGGTGTACCTAAACACACGTGCTATCTCAGATGAACTGAATTTACTGAAACAGAACCTGGAGATGTTACCAGTTTGGAATTGCATCTGTAAGACTGAAATGAAAAAAAATGAGGGATTTTCATCAAAATAGTCACGTCTACACAATCCTTAAGAACTAGCACACGTGATATATTACCAGTGAAACACAATATAAATTTAGTCCCTCAAGAAGACCAGGTCTACATGCTCTTTACTACTTGCTAACATTTACAGGCTTTGTTTCAAAGCTACAATGATGGAAGCCTCAGCGTGGACACAGAGCACAATGGAACTGCTGGCAGATACACAAGAGGCTGCCTGTCTCCTGATGACAACGATGCAGGCAGTTATAGCCCTTGGGCAATACAAAATTTTCATCTTGGAAGGCAAAACTCATGCAAGAAAGGCACAGAGCTTTCTAAAAGTTTGACCTAAAATATGAAATGTTCCTGCAGAGAAATTTATGGTAACTGCAAATGTCCCTGCTAAAAGCGAACAAGTTATCTGTAGTCTCTCCACCTCAGAATCAGGAATAGGAGAGAGATTTACTTTTGAAACAATATGCGCTGAACCACAGGAGTTCTGCTGAGCCAGCCTCCATCCTTGCTTAGTGAAGCCACCTACCTGTTGCTTAGCCAGAAACATGCCAGGGAGAAACTCAGAAAGCACTTTTCCCCCCCCAGCTCCTGGCAATGTCATTATACTACACAGTCACACCACTGGAACTACAGCTTTTGCACATGTGGCATGCACTTGTTTGTAAAACCTTGGAAAACTATTAAGCATAAGAATGCCACAGACATACCAAAGCAAGGACAGCTGGCAAAGCTGTGGCTGGCACAGCTGAATTTTCTCCTCTTAGTTTTTTCTATTTTATAATTTTATTTTTCTGTTCTCTTAAGTTACTACCTAACTCCTCCACTGAACAAGTTTCACCCCTTCTACACCTCAGCCAAACTGTCAGCATTCATCTTGGCTTCTGTGTAGTTCACCATGCCTAAAATCATCATTTGTGGGGAGTACTTCTGCCTTTTCCAGAAGTTCACAGACAAAGAGGACAACTTTCACATTTCAAGACAACAGATGCAAACTTGGGTTATATTTGGGTGTTTGGCATTTAGAAAACATATCATGTTCCTCCATAGGCAGAGGGCAGGTTGGGTGGGTGGACAACTGTGCTCAGGAACAATGGCTGTCCTGTCCAAAATCAGTCAGGGTATCGTTTTCCCAGGAGCAGGTACAGCTCCTAGGGAGTCAAAGCAAAAACAAAGGGCTGGGAGATTCCCAGAGGTTCTGCAGCATTGCCCCAGCCATACAAGCAGCTTATATACCAACTGAGGGAGCAGCTGTGCTGTACTATGCTTCCCTAGGTGCGCTGCACAAGCTGCTGTAGGCATCACCCTTCTAAAGGGGTCAGTGGGAGATGTTCCTGCCTGTAAGCAGGGTGGTTATAACGACATCTTAAAGATCCCTCCTAACAAAACCGTTCTGTGATTCTGCTAACTCAGACAGTTATGCCTGGCATACAGAAACTAGTCTTTTCAATACCTCAGTTAGAATCTACCTTTGAAGTTAAATTCACAGCATGTTAAACTGAGACAGAGAAGATAGCCACTTCTATTGTAATGTGTTCTCCAAGGACAAAAAGAGGAGAGAGATGAAATAAAGGATAAATAACGAGAAAGAAATCCATAAATAATCAGGGAGGCAAGTAATGGTGCACCATTTGAAACATCTGGAGGCAAGGGAGAACCTCTTTACTTGTTTGACCACGGGTGGAACAGCCTGAGGCAAATGCTCTGACAACTCTCAAAGAAGGGAGCTTCAGCTCTCCATACGTAAGCTCACATGCATCTGACCTAGACAGGTAAGAAACTGTGTGCAGCTTTACCTGTTCACTCCTCATTTTATAACCTGGTGCAATGAAAGATCTTCCATATTTTTTTCTAAACTATCTCCCACAGAAGGCAAGCCATAGGATGCCTTACGCTTAGCCATAGGCACAACTCTAACAACATAAAAAGACAATATGAGAAGTTTAACACACTATTAATAGATATTATCTATTGCAAAACTCATGAAAATACATGAAGTTGGCAGTTCTCAGAGCTGAGTTACTACGGAAAAAAACTCTGCATGTTTTGCAAATGTATTGATAGCTCACAGAATAGAAAACTCTCCAATTCTTTTCTTATCTTTGCTTTGTTTCCAGAGGACGAAGTAAACTAAATCTTAATAAAATGAACTTAAAAATGGGGATTAAAGAAAAGAGAGCACTGCCACACAATTCTTAGAGAAAGAAAAGGATTTTGGTGAAGCATATTTCACAGTTCGAGTTTTTGTCAATTATTTTTCCTTCTATACCACGAAAATCAGCACACTTGACTTAATAGTATTTGATCTCACTTGTCCTGAATGCTATGAAGTAGTGTCCAGCCCTGGACTTCTGAACAGTGACTAAATGACTCGTCTCCCATCCATATTTCACATCTCCTTCCACAGCCTTGATACTAACAGAAGCTGTTTCATTGCTGAATTAACAGAAATATCTGAGAGGTGCTCTCACAGCTCAGAAGCTGTAAAAACCAGTGGCTAACTCAGAGCTGCCTTCAAAGAAATGGTGACTTGAAATAGAATTAATATTAAACTTGCAGACACAAGGTCACAGGCAGTAACACCTGCAGAGAAAGTGTTAAAAATGTGCAGATAAGTCAGCAGGCCAGGTCACCTGCACAGTGAAGCAGCTGGTTCGACGTGACGTTCAGCTTGAGTCAGTGAGAGGTGAAGGCAAACAGAAGGTTTGGAATAGAAATGAATTTCAAGGTAGTCTCACAAGCAGGTCCCAATGACATCCATCTGCTGGGCCTTGTCAGTAAGGGCTTGCAAAGCCCTCGTCAAGGTCAGGGAATGGTCAGAGCTGTGTATTAATGGGGATCAGCAAAAGCTTGTGGGCTTTTTTTGGCCAGAAAATAGAAAAAAAGGTGAAACATGCAGATGTTGAAGAAAAGCAGACAACATAGGAACGTCTGCTTGGAAAGCTGCCTACTACAAGGCAGCTACTACTGCAAGAGCACATGGGGATAAAGCAGGCAGAGGAAACGCTACATAAACTGCAGCTCTCTAGAACCCAAATTCCTGCATAAACACAAGCTGTGACAAGTATATGTTCTAGATCTTCCTCTCATTGTTGCAGAGATGGAGAGTTTCTGAGGTAACAGCCCCCCCTACAAAAACCTGCTGGTCAATGAAAGGACGTGAACCATTTCGGCTGGTTTGTAAGGACATTTCAAGAACAGGATTGTCTGCAAAAGACTGGTGCCACAAAGACAAGGTCCCTGAGTGACCAGGCAGACAACAGAAGAGCAAGAGCCAGGTTTTGACGAATAACAGAGAAAGCAGGACATGCCCGTAGGGCAGGCAGAGCAAAGCAAGACCACAGCCAAAAGGCAGTGGGCACCACATAACTGGCCCTATTGCTGTAATCACAAAGCTGAACATCGTGCCAAGTAGTACACTGTAAGGGAAGTCCTTTTAACCTGGCTGATGAAATCAGAGGCCAAGTTTGGCAAGCTGAACTACAAAGCGTTAAGTAGTTAACAAAGAAAATAAGGAAATGCTGGAACAATTTGCTAAGAAAAACCATCAGACTTCCCATGATCAGAAAGCTGTAAAAAATGACTGGGATGGGATTTTGCCTAAATACAGGCATCTAGCACCATTTCTAAGACTCTGGGGATAACTGGGTTCCCTTAAGTCTCGGCTTATACCTGCAAGTCGCATGCTGATGTCTCATACCCTGGGACATCTCATGCCATACAAGTATTCCTAAAGTCTACTTCCTAGGAGAAAATACCTGCCTATGGTTCACGATATCTCATCTTTCCAAGTGACAACATAGACAGCTATAAAGCTTCTGCTTTCACAGGCCGTCGAGAAGGCAGAAGCCTCTGTTATTCTCAATGCACTCTGAGCATTTCCACCAGCAGAAAGCTTTAGGGATTGATCGCAGTGCTGACATGAGCCAGGAAATCTCTTCTCCTATACACTACGTAGAACTTACTTTTTCTTCCCTTTTCTGCAGCACTCAAGTCCAGCAGTGGAAGAAATGCGTGACATGGACCACAGCCCTGTGACATTACGAGCATGTATTACAGCTGCCAGATGGGCTCAGCTGACTCATGCTCAGGATCACTCCAAACAGCAAATGTGAGGGTAGGATGGAATTTTGCCTATGGTGATATTTACTGCTTTCTCTCTGTACAACAGGAAATAATTTGCCTGCTGAATGGGCCCAGTGTATCTTTCCACATCAATTTCTTGACAAACAAAGGACCCCCAGGCACCAGCAGCACCCCTGTGTTCTTTGCTTATGGTCATTACTAACCCAAAGAACCAGTCTTCCTTTTACTTCCTCTTATTATTATAAGAACAACAACAGCAAAAGCCCTACAACGTTAAGTCTTTGCACCAGCTCTAAAGCACACAGGCATAACACATGACCTATGATACCCAAGAAGTCAGACTACAGGCTCCAGCTACAGTCCTCAGAAGCACTGAGCAGTTTTTAACTCCTTATTATAAAGCCCTATGGGGATAGATTCATAGCATTTATTATTATTAAAACACTGTTTTAAAGGAAAAAAGAAACACAACAATTTTAGACCACGATTTCTTAGGATGCCCGAAGTTCCCATTTCTTTACGTCTCCTGTAACTTAATGCTTATTTTCCTACAGTGAAAAAAAAAAGGGGGGGGGGGGGCTGTAATTTTGTCTTTTTGCTAATAAAGTCCACTTATCCAATAATTAAATTACACACAGACCTAAGGATGAACAGAAGTTTGCATAATGGCCATAAACCACATGGGAGAAGAGTATCTGGAATGTTTCAAAACATCTAAAGGAACGAACAGACATTTGAAGCTATTCCATATTATGCTTCAAAGGAAGAAGACCAAATGTCCCACAAGCTATGAATATCTTCAAATGTGATTCCTATGTGAGATGCTCTTTGCAGATTGAACCAAACTCTGATAACTGCATTTTCATGCTTAACTTGTAAAAACTACATTTCTTCCCCACCTTTCAGAGATCTTATTGTGATCAATGTTATTGGGCTCTACATTTATGATAGGCAACACTAGATTTGTGTAAATTGTCATTAGCAGATACATCAGCAGAAATATATACTTAGCATAGAAAAGAACAGCCAGCAACTAACCCAACTTCCTTTCATGGATCTTCAGCTGAAAGCTTTCTGGCACATGATGTAAGATGTGACCCCAAACCAACTATTGATGCCTACTTCACTACAGTCACCTTTTTCTACTATTAATGCTTTTCTCATACTACTTCCTGTCTGCAAGGGAACTGTGAGAAATCAGAGGGTCCCAAAGAATGTTAAAAGACACTCCAAGACCTAGACACAAAGTGCTAAATGAGAAAGCTAACTGTTTCTAAGGCAAATTACAAACTTCATAATCATGAGCTTCCCTTCCCACCCACTTCTGGTCAATTATATAATAAAATACAAAATAAAATTAAGAGAAAATTTTTAAATATATACACTTCTAAAAACAAATAATGTTTTTGAAGTTTTAAAATGATCAGAATTCCCTACAGAGCAAACATGAATTCACATCATAAATCACACACCGAAAATTTCTACAACTCTAAAAGAACAGGGAAGATAATTATTTGAACAAGGCCCCAAAAGTGGATATATATAATATTGGTGCATAATTATCAATTCAGTTCAGGTATTACAAAACTTGCAAGGAAAAATTATCTTCTGAATGTCTTACATTACCAAAATTGTGTCCCCCTGGATTTCTTTTTAAGGATTTTTATGTTCTATATTGTTAATTTTTCTGAAGAAAAAAAGGTTAAATTCAGTGTGCATATCTACTTAGGATTCAAGATTAATATACATTATTGATTTACTGCACTTTGCAGCTTAAAGTATTCTTAATGTCTTAAAAAGCTTAAACATAATTCTATGTACTGAATGACTTATGCAAATATTGCATTAGGATTTAGTTTCTAAGCTACTCAAATTTAAAAGACTAAGAAATTATTATGCTACTACTGTCATTGCGTTCATTCTTCAAAAGAAATAATACAAAAGCATTTCCACTCAACCAACCTGGTGTCTAAAGATCACCATCTCATAAAAAGCAAGGAGCTCAGCACACGGATAGAAAATAAGCTTTCACTAATCACAGTCAGAGAATTATGGACATTAATCACAGGAACCAGGCTTAAATTTATTGGCAACCTACAAGATGAAAGACAAGCATAGTTAAGGTGGGCTTATTTACCTACGTGACTTTCCACGAGGAAGGTAAAGTGGAAAGAAACATTCGAGAAGCAAAGCAAAGGACAAAGCATCTCATCCCCACAGATAACTTGCAGGGAAGTCAAGGGAAATCACACTCGAGGACAGAAGTGGTTCTACAGTTGCATGAGAATGGTTTTCCCCATGTGGGACTGACATGCAGGGAAGTTTGAAAGATTTACAGGAGAGGTGGCAGAGGAATAGCAGATCTTGTGAACTCAAAGGTGATTTACAGCTGAAAAGCGAGCTTTAAAAAGACAACATTTGAATAAATGGAAACTGATATCTCATGAAAGAAGACAAAAGCTAAAGAAGGTCAAACTTAAGAAGATAAGCATGTGTACAGCAAATAAGATTGTATTAAAGACACTATAAAAGTTGAAGTATAAGAAGTCGAGAACTCGACTGAGTTTTGATGAAGGAAGATTGTTCAATTTCAGCACAGTAATTTTCCCACATTCTCCTACACACATAATTAAGAGAGAAAAAAAGGGGAAAAATAACTGCACTGGGAGCAAGAGTGATAAGAAAGGTTAAGTGTCACCTACAGAGATAGATAGTCAGAGGTCAAAGCAGCAGCATCTGAGGAAGGCATTACCAACAAATTTCTTAGCTACTGATGTTTACTTAGATTTAGATCATTTTGCTAACTCTGAAGAAACTCAGACTCTGCCTCCTCACCTTCTTTGACTGTCTTCTCTCAAACATTTACAGTGTCCTTCCATTGACTGCTTGCATTTCATTGCCCTTCAGTGCCTTTCATGCAATCCAGCCCAAACACTGCAATGACCTCCAGGCATAACCTGCCATACAAATGAATTCTCATCAACTGCAAGTTGTCAAGTTTACCTTCTTTTCAGAGACCTTTCCCCAACACACTTCTCAGTACTGCAGAAGTCCTGCAAAGAGCAACCTGAACTAACCATATTCTGAAACACTCAGTTCTGCAGTATGAGCAAGAATTAAGAGATTTACAACAGCCATAAAGACAACTTTGAAAGGCCATTTTACACGTGAACTGTGACAGTTCAGAGGAGCTTGTTATGCCCATAGCATCGTTTCCAGAAAAAAAAAAAGCATAAACTGAATTTGAGGGTGAAATAGTAGGAGGGACAAATACAAAAACAAAAATTCACAAGAGAAAGCATATCTACAGTATTGGGTAAATGCAGAGTTGTGCACAGTAGTTCAGTGGCCTACATCAGCATTGAGGCATCCTGACTGGACTGAACATCTTACATAAGGAAACAGGTGTAATTGATTAAAAAATGATGAAAACGCTACAGAAATGTCTTCATTCCTTGTAGTAAACCAAGAAACACCATCAAAAAGCTTTATTCTCCGTAAGATTTCATAGTGACAAATTTTGCGTACGTTAGAAAATCTAAACAGATCACATCTTCGTTAGCAAACCACACGAACTTCGCATTCACACACTCTGAAAGAATGCCAGTGCCAGAAAGGCCGAGCAAGATATAAAAAGTTAACGTTTTTTAAATTCTAGTTATTCTGTCAACAATAAAGAGCAAGACTGAGCAAGGTACTAAGTTTGTTTCATAGACTTGGAAAATTGTTTTATACAGCTTTATAGCTGCCAGGCCTGCAGGTGAGTTGGACAAAAAAACCACAGTGCTTACTCGATGGTCTACACACCACATCAGCAAAATAAAGGAGACTGTAAGGAAATACAGTCTAATTCAAATTAAGCGTGGCTTCCACATGCAACAGTAATAACTGATGCAGATATCTGATACATATCACATTATTACCTTTGCTCCTTCTGAAAGCAAAGGATGACTTTTTTTTTAGACAGTTAAGCAAAAGGAGAAGGATGTGACGTTAGCTCTTGATCTGAACTACAGTTCATTTGTTGTGTGTTTGCTGTCCCCTAAAAGTGAACACTGAAAGCATCATATGGCTGCCTTTAACAGTGATATATACCCCTACCTTCTGTGAACCAAACATCTAATTGTTGACCTCTTCCCTCATCTTTCAATATAATTGTACTTCTGTGTTCATGGAAATGAGATACAAAGTTCACAGAACTACAAAGCATCCATTTCTGATGTCTATACAGTAATAGCTATTTGACCCTTCTGACATCTAAGGCACAGTGACACCATCTGGCTATTACAGTCGGTACTGCTAAAAGAAATAACCCTTCAAAGGCAAGTAAGGATTACTGCAGGATTCCCACATATCAGCTCCGTGGCCAGGTGCCAGAAGAGTCTCTGACTCTCTGTAAAGTTCATAAATAGCTAACTGAAGTTAATTTGTCTTGGTTACAGTGTATCACGGAGCAGTATTGGGACAAATTATGTGCAAAATGATTTTACGGCATAGGCTAATTTGAACGCACAAAGTATGATAATATGATAGGAATGAGTTACAAATGGGCAGAATTCACATCTCAGATCAAGAAGCAGGAGCCTATCACACAAATTTCACAAGGACTATCTATTAGGAGATGGCACCCATGTAATTGGGACGCCCTCGTGGTGTCAGACATCAGGCAATGAAACTCTGAATAACACAGCATTACTGTCACTGAAGAATATTCTTCATAACATTAGCCAATTACATAAATACTTAAATCTCATCACCTTCCAGAAACTCTTATAAACCGAGTTAATATTTATCTTAGGAAATTCAGGGGAATATTTCAGATGACAACGGATGTTAGAAGGAAAGCATAATCAGGTCCAGCGGGACCTCCAAACACAGCAATTAGAAGCTGTCAGGTTGATTAGGGAAAGATCAGGGAGGGATTTGATTTCACCAGCTGTAAATTCTTTTCTTCTTTGTTCTCTGTAACTAAGCTGTGGGGAGCGCAGCTCCTGGGACTCTCCAGAAGGCGTGTAACTGGGCTGTTTCTCTGCTTTCACCCGCCCTCACACAGAGGAAACAATCAGTTCCCTCTTGTTTACGCTTCCAATGATATTTTTGACAGAAGTGAGAGCTTGTGTTACTTTTCACAGATCTCTCTATAACACTAACCTCAGTGCTTAGGAGAGGAAGAGACAAGAAGGCACAGAGTGAGCTTGAATGCCAAGTGTCTCCCTCTGTTTTGACCTCCCACACTACCTAGGATGCATTTTCCATGTCCCCTCTGCAGTATTTTCTACACCGGATGCCTCTCCTGCTGTCCCTTACCAATATGTTACTAGGCAGCTCCAATTCTTCAGCAGTAGATGTGCAGCACTCCCTTATAGATTCTTGGCTAAGCCGCTTCCTAAGGTAGCTGAAAAAAAAAATTCCTCCTATCCCCCTCCTGAGAAAATTTGCAGCTATGACATCTGGTTTCCTGGGCAGTTGCTGCCTACTAGGCTATAGTGAACTACTGGGGTGAAAGGTGTTAGACACAATGTCACCCTGATACAAATAAAAAAAAAAAACCCACAATAATGCAGTCTGTCAGCATTGCTTTTAAAGCAAATAGAAAAGGCATCAAGTTCTTCATCAATTTTTGCTAGTCGTTTGGTTAAATCACAAAGCTGAGAGGAGAATAATTGCTAGCGAATATCCAGAGGTAATCTCTTGTTGTCACAGTCTGTTTCAATAAATACACACTTTTCTTGTATCGTCCATTTATGTCAGAGATTAATACCGTTTTATGTAAACTACCTCGCACAGAACATTCAGACTGTATAGTTTATGTGCCCATTATATTTTATAAAATTTTTTTTTACTCTTAACACGTAGTCAACTGGGAACGGCTGGTTATCATCTATAAGAATGAAATTTTAGTCTTCCTCAACTTGCTTTAACCAATTCCTAAAAAGCTTAATGTTACTATTATGTTATTATTAGCATACTATCACTACATCTCTACACTGTTTACCCCTTCTGTGGCAATTTTTTATTAAGATAGTTTGTTATCATGTCTCTACACTTCCAACAGATTCCAAATTCTGTCTCTCACTGAAAGGAGAGACACAAGTGTAAGAGAGAAGATGGGAGTGCAGGTGAAGACAGTGGAGCCCAGCTATGCTGTGTAACTCAGCAGTTCCACATAGTCAAATTGCTGCTGCCCGTGTTTTGCAAAGAACTGAAACGTGTTAGACACTGAAATCCAAAGCTAAGTGGAAGAAATCCACTCAACCTGCTGGTGGAAGAGCCAGCTTGTGCAGACAGAGCCCAGAGACTGTTCTGCATGTGTCTGCTGGTACCTCAGTAAGCAATCAGCAGAACAGTCTATGCACATGCTTTATGAACACTGAATTAACTTCCATCACTAAGATACAGCTCAGCTCAAAAGCTCCTAGATGCCTAAGTTCCTGTTAGCTGCACGCACACCTACAGGTACAGAACTCTGATGCGCTGACAGACACAGTGGGAGTGAATTACAGCGCAGGCTTACCTCCTGGGGAAACAGGGATTCAATGAGCTGAAGAAGTCACTTGTTGGCTCAGGCTGTATTTTGCAAGGCACAAAGATAATAAAACAGATTTGAGACCTAGACTTAATTATTAAGAACACTGTGTCAGTAAGAAGTACATGGGCTAAGCAACCCTGGGACAAACAGTGAAAGACTGTCTGACAGACCAAGGTTATTAGTGATTCCATCAAGTTCATCAAATGCTAAGAATAAATCCCAGAGATGTCTTTTACAGGTTGAAGCATAAAATAAAATGAAAAAAGATTTTGTCTTTCAAGCAACAGATCACATAGTTATTCTTTTCAAAATCTGAAATGTCATTTACATCCCGGCTTGAAATAACTTCGCAGGTATTGCCTTTAGAACAATCCCTTCACTGTATTATCTTGCAGCCCACAATATGATCTGCATTTTCTCTATTCTCTACACAGGACACTCTTGATAGGTTTTCCATAGCCCTCTCTCTCACATGCACAAATAATCATGAGATACGGAGCCAGCGCAGAAAAAAAAAACAAAACACAGTTCACATAGAATAAATAATAATTATACTTTGCTGTGGTTTCAGTACAGATCGTATTAAACATCAACAGACTCCACATTTGTAAATATAACAGAATTTGTAAATCCTGCTCACCAGAAATATAGTGCCACAACTGCAGCAAACCTTTCAGAAAATGGAAAGGAATTATACAGATTTAGACCCCTCTCTCAACTGGAAAGAAGGGAAGGATTATGTTAAAATCACTGAAACACTGGGAATGTTGGTTAAAAAAAATCCTTCAAGGAGAAATTGTTTTTCTCTCACTGAAAAACGAACTGTTCCGGGCACCAGTGATCATATAAAGCTTGTCACTGGATGAACTCGCATCTCGGAATGAAGAATTCCTGTCTCTCATCTTTCAGCTGCTCTCAGTAAACAGTCTGAGATTCCAGCAGCCCAATGCCAAAGCAGAAGGCACTGGGGGCAGCTCTTGATATCCCTGCTGAGCCCTCACCTCTGCTGCAGACCGAGCACCACCTGCCGCTGCTGCTGCTGCAGTCTCTCACTCATCTAGTCTCTACCTTTCTTGTTGAAACTGAGTTGGCTGTGGCAATGAAAACCGAAAAGCCTTTTGCCCAAGATTCCTTTCTTCCACAGTAATAGAAGCAGAGCCATTCCTACTGCTGTGCTTCATTATAACATCACAATGCAAGAGTCTGCTCTGTTGAAAGTCTGTGACAAAACAATACCATCATTATTTAATAAAGACTTGTGAGACTCCACCACGAGTACCACATCCAGTTCTGGGGCCTGCAACGTATGAATGATATTGAGCTGCTGGAGCAGGTCCAGAGAGGGGCCACAAAGATGATCAGAGGGCTAGAGCATCAACCCTACAGGGAGAAGAGCAGTTGAGGTTCTTCAGCCTGGAAAACATAAGCCTTCTGGGGAAGGGGGGGGGGCTTACAGCAACCTTCCAGTAACAAAGGAGGAACTACAGGAAAGCTGTGCGAGACTTTTTTTTTTTTTTTTTTTTTTTACAAGAGTGTGTAGTGACAGGATGATGGGAAATGGCTTTAAACTAGAAAAGAATTGATTTAGACTAGATATTAGGAAGTGAAGACAGTGAGACATTGGAACAGGTTGACCAGAGAGGTGGTGTATGCCCCCTCCCTCAAAGCGTTCAAGGCCAGGCTGGATGGGGCTCTGTGCAACCTCACCTAGTGAGAGGTGTTGGAACTCAACGATCTTAAAAGTCCCTTCCAACCCCAACCATACTATAATCTTGGAAAAGAGAGTCTATTGATAAAGTAGTGAGAAAGAAGAGCAGACGTCGTGAAAAATACATTGATGTTCTACGGAATTAAGAAGTACTTAAATATCGCACTACAACAATGGTTGTCCACGCTTATTTGAGTATGACTCAAGTCTGTCACCTTCCCAGTATAGAAATCATTTTCTAAAAGTTTGGAAAGTATGAACCAATCATGACAAGCAGCTAAAACCCACATCCCACTGCCTTTCTATCAGCAGCATGGCAGCCAATCTGTACCGACTCCTCCAGCGCCTGCCAAGCAACAGAGTCCTTCTGGTTTAACAAATATACTTTGCAGCAAGACAACATCTGCAGGGAATACAAAGCAGACATGACTCTAATAGCCTAAAAATACAGAATCACCACCCTGAGAATCAATACTCTAGAGGAAATAACGGAACACCTCCTGTGCAGGGTGTTTCACATCACCAGCTGCGTGTTTCTCCCCCTCCCAGAGCTCTAAGCCTTGGCCAGGCAAGCAGCCATCGACTGCAGAGCTCTAGTTTCAGTCTGCTTCATAAGCTGGAATCCAATTGTCAGTGTGATTAGCTTCCTCCAGCCCTACAGACAGAGCCAAGTGAAGCTAGCTAGAATAATTCACTGAGAAGCCAAGAAAATCAAACACACTGAGTATTTTGCCTCATCAAATCAAATCCCACTTGAAAAAATAAGTGACCGATCGCTCCGGAAGAAGACTTGGTTGAGGTTCAGCACACACTGTGAGTGAAGTGACATGCTTGAGTAGAGGTTGTCTTGGCAACAGCGTCTGATTCATATTTAAAGATAAAACCACTCTCCAAAGCTAACAAAGTGGATGACAGAGAAAGAAAAGAAATGTAGGCATTCTTTTACTCTTCAGAGCAGAAAGCATTGCCTTCTGTCAGTTGCTTGAATTATTGGGGGATTGCTTGGTAAGGTTTCTTCTTTTCATCACAAAACATCCATTTTATAGCAACTATTAAGACAAAAAAACAAGTCTTCGGTCTAAAACAACAAACTCCTCCAAGTTGCTCATTACGTGAAACAGCATGAAGCCTGAGTATCTAACGTACCACCTCTGTTTTCGCTTATATTAACACACCAGCAATCATTACATTACCGTACAGACACATTCTCGTTATCAATTTGTGCACATGCTTTGTAAAAAGTACAGACTGCTAAAGATTGTTTTTTTTTTAAATGGCTTTTTGCATAGTTGGTGATTTTAAGAGCTCTAGGGCACATTATATTTTCTCTGCAAAGAATTGCATTAGAGTGATGTGCAATCATTTGAGTAGCATATGCATGTGATACAGGCATGCATGGCACTGTGCAGAGCAGCAACAGCAGAACACTGCATGCTGCGTCCCTCCAGGTATGTGGGGACCTTCCAGACAGTTATTCGCAGCAG
>JAOWBP010003659.1:2774664-2787687 GCA_028571105.1 Tragopan temminckii | reverse complement strand
TGAATAAGTTTGTTCCATTTTCAAGTACAGACTGTGTCATTTCTTGAGAATTATTTCCCAGTGGTATTTTCATTTTCGTGATACAGCCAGTAATAAGGCCCAGTTCCAAAATCAGAGAAATACAGAGATATCCTCTTTACTGCAGACAGTGAAGCAATGGAGATGCGTAAGTACAAAAAAACCCAACAAGTATATTAAACATGCAATACCCAACTTGACATGCTCAGTATCTCCTGACTACAAGGTACCAGACAGATGACTTGGAGTATGGAAAGAAATGTTCTGTTTAAATGCAGCCCCAAGAGATGCAAAACACCCCCGAGTTAGCAGAATGCAAGAGGTCCCTTTTGCAATTGAGACTCATAGATGCAGCGTCCAAACTTCTCAAATCCCTGAAGTTCACCTGACTGTTTTCAAGGAATTAAAAAACTGCCAAAGATGGCTTCGAAAAAAATCAGGCACCATTTGGGAGAGAAGGTTTGCTCCGCTCACAAAGAAGCAAGATTGCTTCTGACAGGGCCTTGGCAATACAAGGCAAAGCATTCACCGGTAGACCAATAGTCATATACAAAAAGAAAATCTGAACTCACCCAACTGGTGAAAGGCTTCTCTAGCCACGCAGCACTCCTCCTAAGCAAGCAGCCCAGGCCCAAGACATACTCTCCCTTCAGTGGCCAGCCCTTATATGAGCCCTGGGGGACTCCAATCTGGGCCCACTCCTTCTGGTCACCTGGGGAGCACAGGTGCAAGCAATCTGCCTGTTCTCCCTGGGCCAGCCTCTCCCCTTCACCAGGTGCTCAATCACAAGTTCAAGCCATCACCTAACAGCTCCCCTGTAAGGTGGAAGAGAGCATTTGCAAATCGGAACAACTCAGCAATCACTGACTGATTCAATTTCCACATTTTTCCACCATTTATGTAAATAGTGTAGCAGCCATGAGCAACACTATATATATAAAATGTATCTACATATTTTGCAGTGCTTATGTGTTATATTTATTTATTTAGAACTCTACATAATTACTCTGTTGTTGACTTCCTTACTGCAAGGGAGGCATATCCCTAACCCATTGGAAAGCAGCGTGACAGTCATTCAGAGCAAAAGCAATTCAGGAATATTACAGTGCATGGCTAGGAGCAATTCAGCCGTTTGATATTAAAAGCCATGCAGTTAAATTAATCCCTAGCCTGAAAAAATGTTCAGTGATATCAAGAGCTGTAGCTCACAGTCACTGCCAAATCCTCGTCCCTCCAACTTCAGTGACTCCTCACAAATTTCCTGCATATTCGCTCTGCCATGCAGGGATCAACAGTTAGTTTTCACATCTGATTCAGTTTATAGCTCTGGCATAACATGGCCAACAAGTTAACTGCCAGAGGCCAATACAGAAGCAGAGATCTCCTCAATTGCTTCTGTTGCTGTCAAAGAAATACAGCATGAGGATATTTCCTCCTGCAATGTTGTCAGATCGCAGGTCATCAGCAGCAGCTCCTGTAAGACAGCAGCATATGCTGGAGGCTGCATGTAGAGAAATAGCTCTAAGACAGACATAATTTCAAATCTTAACATTGGGAATAAAAGCAGGTCACCAAAAGGGTATTGCTTGGTTTAAGTTTTCTGTGCATGTTTTTTGCTTGTTTTCACTAAATATCTCCCACAAAAAATATTTAGTCAAAGACAAACTTACAACCAGAAATGGTAATCAGCTTGTTGTAACTAAAACCATTATTTTAATTCTCTATAATTAAGCTGGTATTGAGTAGGTCTGATTTCAGCAGAGCTTTCTGATCAATGGAGACTTTCACTGGCATGTAGTACGACAGGGAATTAGAGACAGAAATGCAGCTTGTTACAAGTCAGTGCTACTTCCCCTCATTCACCTTCTACAATTGTTATCCATCCCCTCAGGAACATCCTCCAGCTAGCATGCAACTCAATTCAGCATAAGAAGTGAGCCATATTGATCTTTAAAGTCAAACCCCCAAATAGCCTGAAACTTATAGAGAAATAAGGTATCTCATGTAAACAGACATAGTGGAAGCACCGATCGCTCACTCTCCTGCCAGATCCCATCGCTGCCTATTTCAGTTCCCACCCAAAGATGTTTGCTCCCATCCACTGGATACCCTGCAGAAATTAAACCCCACTAGTTTAGTTTTTGCAGACACAATACTTGTTCTCTTGTGTTGGACTGGAGCCTGGCATTTAAAGAAAAGTTGCAGTATAATGACATCCACCAACAACATTACCTCTTCTCAGAAGCAACACGACTCATAAAACTAACACTACTTGTAGTTCTGGCCTCCATCATGCTGTTTTTCTACATATTTTCTCCTGTATTTCTTTGGAGACAAGCAAGACCAGTGAAAACTAAATGGGGTTACGAGTCTATTTTTCTGAGTGAGGTCTTCATCTCCATGTTCGTCTAGATCGACAACTAAAAAAATCTCCAGGCCCCTTGAATTCGTGATTATGTCTCCTCTATCACTGACCTTGGGGACAATTTAAATCATTTTTGATGCAATCAATGCTTTTCATGCTGTCAAATGTAATGACAGCACAGCTACAGTGATGATACCTGCTGAAGGTTGATGCAGGATTTGATTTGCCAAGACAGACACATTGCTACCGCACACCAGCCAGCAATCAGAAGAGGTAATATGAGCAAATTTCAGCAAGCTTCCCAGCAAATTTCCAGCAAGCAATGGCAGACAGAGGACAAACTCTTAGGAAAACTTTGTTCTCAGAAACAGTACAACAGTCAAAGCTGTGTAACCAACTGTGGTTGTAGACTTCAAGAACAGTTCACCATCGTTTCTTCAGATAGACCTTAACGGTAGAGATCTCTAACAGAAATATCAGTTGAGGCAGTACACCAATGGATCTCCAATTCAATCACCTCTCACACCCCTTGGTCTTCTGCAGGATTACCTAAGGTTCACTTCTGCACATCTTACATACAGTTTTCCAAAATGAAAAAAATGAAAGCTGACATGATCAAAAGTAAAGAACATCTGAAATGCACACTTGACATTGACTGTCACTACAAGAAACTTTTGCTTAAAGAGCAGCATAGCAGCATCACTGAGAATTACTGCAAAGGGATGATCAAGGCCACAGAAAACTTCCAATGAGTATAACAAAATCCAACACTGACAAAATGATGATCTTATCATTCAGTTGAGACTTCACATCTTACATAATCCTGATCATGTTCAGCCAAACAGTACATAGAATGGCACATGGCAACCTCTAACAGAGCACAAGATTGGTTGCCAGGATAAAGGCCAGAGAACTGTAGGATTTTACAGGTCTCGCATATGAATGCATGTATGAAAGCCGGGAGTTATGTTATACATGTTAGTTGTTACATACTTACAAACAATTCCACTTCCCAAATGTATCATACAAAAATCAGCAGAGCTACCAATGCTGTCACGCCCTCAAAAAAGCATTGGGTTATCAATCCATAGCATCTTTTCCAGGAAACACTGTGCCTGTTCCTATTGACATCTACAGTCAACACCAAGAAGAAAAGGTTTCCTCAAATAAATACTTGGTTAAGTGAGCATCAATACAATAATAACTCTGTGTCTCAAGAGGGAAACCATTTTCCTGCTTCAACAATGTTCTATGTGTATTCCAATTCCATTACAAGCCTCTGACCTCTAATGAAGTGAAATACACAACTCCTAACAGCATTTGAAACAAATGTAAAGGGTAACCTGCTGTGGTGTCTCAGAAAAACAGCAGTGACTACTAATTAAGACAAACTAATCAAAATGATTCTGTTTTATTACAAGTTGTGTATTCCCATTCACAAGACTGCAGTTCCCACTGAAGTGAAATCAGAGGGCAGAAATGGAGAGAACACGCTTGAGGAAACAGAATTCAGTAGAGAACTAATGAGACTAGACTGATGGTACACATACCAAACTACTACCAAAATGTCAGAGACAAGTGAACCAGGTGACTTGGAGCCACAGAAAGAACAACCAGAGACAGCAGACACTGGCATAACCAAGGGGCAGCCTGGTCTGCTGGTTGGTGACCCTGCACAAAGCAGGGGGTTGAAATGAGATGATCATTGTGGTCCTTTTCAACCCAGGCCATCCTATTATCTAATATTGAAAGCCAACAGACTTAATTCGTCCAAAAGCCACCAACTAGATAAAGGTCTAAAACTCTTTGCAGAGTCCTTGTTTTCCTCAGAAGGAAAAAGGCTGAAGCCAATCCTTCATTAAACACGTTCCTTGAGCTTAGCACAGGTCCTCCAAAGATGAAGGAAGGAGGTACAGTACTCACTGAGCTGGGGAATGACAGCGAAAAGTTAAACGAAAGGAAAACTTAGCTTAAGTTTCATTTAAGAAAATAGTGTTCCACCTTTGCTGTTTCTAGCATGGAGAAATAACAAATTCCAATTATGGCTTCTCACAACAGCTCAAGTCAACAGCACATCCAAAACCCATGTAGAAGAAAGGTTTACGTATGGGAGAGTTATAACTTATGTTTCCTGCCTGGACCCTCGTTGACCTTGTTCTTCCAGCAGTTTCTTCTTCTTCCTCTCCTACTCTAACGCCCCTGCATGCTAGAACCAATACAAGCATCAAACATGACTTACAGGCATGATAAAAGCACAGCTTTAAATAACACAATTTCTTTGTACAAACATGCCGCCTTTCCTGTGCCTTCATTTCGAAAAAAAAATTATTTCTGACAGCAACTGAATGAACAGACAGAACATAGAGTCCTGCTCTTATACTGTGGCAGAATAAGACAAACACCTTCCTCATTAAATGAACTGGCACTGCAACAGGCTTACTCTGTCCTTAAAGATAATATCTATTTGCTGTATAAGGAATCACTAGCTGTTCACACGCTGAAGGACCTGACAAAGCACCGTCTGTTTGCCACATCTGCCCCATAATATGCCTCAGCTCACCCTTATTACAGGCACGTCAAATAGCTCAATATAAAAAGCAAGCAACTTTCAGCCCTGGTTGAAATAATATTGCTTAATCCATACAGAGTCCCCTATATAATCTAGCGGAGAACAAGCAAACAAAAAAATAGCCACGGAATTGATTTTCTCCTGCTGTTGCTTCTGCTGTGTTATTGTCCTTTTAGTGAGTTTTGCAACACCTCTGGAGGCCTGGGCAGCACATTCCTTTTTCAGCAAGACCTCTTCAGAAATCAATAGCACCTATTCAAGGGATTTATAGCCTGATTCTTGCAAAATCCTTTCAAGGTGCTTGCATAACTGAGTAGGAAAACTGTGTGCAGCATTATATTGACAAGTGCTCTTTGAAAACTGGAAAAAAAAACCACAATGATAGAACAGTGGTAAAAGTAGCACACAAGTATCTATTAAACAGATGCAAGATCTTAACTTGAAGAATGACTTGGGGGGCGGGGGAGACCCTTATCTCTGACTATAGTAAGAGGCATTGTCATTTACAGGCAGAATACCACTTCACACAAGTGGGAGAGCTGGATTCTTATTAAGTTCAATGGGGCTGTAACAAAGGAAGGATGAGAGAACACAGATTTCTGATCAATAGGTGTCATCAGCAACTTCTCAGCAGGAGGCAACCAGAAGTGATGAATCTTACGATAAAACATTTAACAAGTTGCTCTGCAGAAGAACGAAACATGGCCCAGGCACAGCAGACAGAGACAAGCCCCAATTAGACTAAGTACTTCAGTTCAGCTCACAGGTCCCTCTGCAGCACAAGGTTTCTTCCTCAGTGCAGTTATTACTGCTCTGCCTCCGATGCTGATAGTCCATGCAGCAGCTGCAGTTCTGTGTCCTCTGTGCACTGAATGATGCCAACCCTTTAAGTGCAGCAGTTCTGCTGTTAGGTTATCCACCAGCTACGTCCAGGTGACACCACAAAACAAAAGGACAGAGGTAGGCCTAATTTCCTCACCACAGTGAAGAGAAGAAATCAAGCACTGATCTGGAAAACACAAATCACAGTTCACGCTGGCTGCTCTTATCTCAAAGAACACTGGATGGATAGCTCTGAACAAATAACTCTTCCATCCTTTTTATTCAAAGGAGGTACACTCTCCTTAGTCCCTTCTGCCTAAAGATGTACCTGAAGAAACCCTTCTTGTCTCTCCATACCCCTCATCAAGTTCAGTTCTATCTGTGCCTTAGCTTTCCAGATTCCATCCCTGCACATCCAGACAATACCCCTATATTCTCTCCAAGCCAGCCATCCCTGCTTCCACTGCTTGTATTTTCCCTTTTTTCCCCTCAGACTGATCAGCAGGTCCTTCCTCAGCTGTACTGGTTTCCTGCCTCATCTGCCTCACTTCTTATTCCGAGGAATTATGGTATTCATAGTTCTGATTTCTGATGGTAGTCTCTTGTGCCCAGTGGCAATACTTTACAGACTTCTTTGTTCATCTAATTTGTTAAATATTACTGATAATCATTAATTTACTTCAGATCCATATCTGGTAATTATTTCAACACATCCAAACAAACACTAAGTGGATTGAAAAGAAACTTCCTGCAAGATTTTCTCAAATTATAAGCAAGAAGCAAAGATAACTGTTGGAGAACTTTAGCCCGATATACTGAAATAACAAAATAGTAGTTTGCATTCAGAAATTGAAAATACAATGATCTTTGTTCAAGTGTAAACATCAGGAGAGCTAAAGTACATGAAACTCATTATCATCTCTGCAGTTTTCCAAAAGGAAATGTAATTAATATTCTTTGTTGTGTAACTAGCTTTAATCCTATTTAACATGTTGGGACTATCTCTACGTGCACTTATTGCAAAGCACTCAAACTTGATAGTAAAATTAAGTGAAAATAAAAAATAGACAAGTAGCTATATAATGGTACTGAATAGCTACAGCATTCTTTCATACTCACTGTACAACAACAACTTTTACTGTTTGGTGTAAAGACAGCACAGGAAACAGACATAATTTCTACTCTTCCCATATTCCTACAATGGATAGAGCATACAGGTTTGTGAAGATTGGCACGACAGCAAATAACATTACAAGGACAATATTAAGGAGAAAGAAAAGTGGATTGAGTTGCTATTTGCCCCCTAGTACTTGCACTTACCCTCACAAAGCAAATCTTCCAAATACAGTATGTATTGTAATCGATGGTGTTGAAAAGCAACAAACTGTAATAACATGTGAATAGTGCATATGACACGGCAGGAATTCAATCATAACTAAACTACCTGGTATGTAGTTTAGTAAACAGATACATTCAAAAGAATTCACTCATTTGGTTCATTATCTAACCTGTAAGGAGTCTCAAAGAATGAAATGGGCATAAATTAAGCAAGTGTAACATCAAAGAAATGCATTCACCTAATCAGGAAATGGATTTGGATCTTCTCAAGTCATACACGAACCACCATGGATCTTTGTCAGAATCTTTGTTTTGCTTAGGGTACTTTTATGCAATCATGATGGAATAATCGTTAGGGTTTTTTTCTGTTTGTTTGGTTTTTTTGTTATGTTTGTTCCAGAACACTAGAGTTCTGCTCACTGGAGCCAGCATTATCCTGGTTTCCAGTTAGAACTTCAAAAACACAAGCACACAGACCAGCAGCCCATGAAGGTCCAAGTTCAGAACATCAAGTTAACTTGCAAGGCTCAGAACAAAAGCAGAAACCTTTCTGCCAGTACCTGGTGATGTATGCTTATCTAGCCTATTCTGAAGGCCTCAGGGGATGGACGTATGAGAAGTGTCCCAGGCAGCCTATTCCCATGCTTCATCAGCTTTACTGGAAAGAGCCTGGTTTCTAAATCTGCCTGACTACTCTGCATCCAATTCTTTGCGTGTAACTGCTAAACACGTTCTGCCTCTGCCTCACGCTGCCTTTACAAACACATTTCCTCAGCTTATCTTAAAGAATGCCATGCCAAACAGCATGCAAGCCTTCAGTGAAGTGCAGCTGAAGTACCCTGCATTTACTGTCTCTCCTTCACAAGGTCTATTAATCTGTCATAGAAGGAAATGAGAACAGTTGGACAAGAATTCTTCTGGACAGATCCACGCTGGCTGCTGTTGACCACTGTGGTACACTTCTCTCCACGTGATCTTTCCTCATTTTTCTAGGAGGGTGTTAATGTTCTTCACTCATCTCAAGCTTCAGAGATTTATTTTTACTCAGGCCTAACTCTGAGATGTGACATTCACAGTGTCACACAATATAACAAATAGCAAATAACAAAACCTGAAAATATTCGTTCCAGCTCTCTGCTAGTTGCATTTCCTTTAAACATGTCTTCTCTTAAGAATATGCCAGCAAGCATCATATTATCTTTTAAAAGGGTCTACTGTGCAAGCCATCTGGATTAACATTTCAACCACATTAAACTGCAAGACAGTACCTCTCCAACATGGTACCATCGTTTGAGGGAAGGTGCATTTATTCCTTTATGTCAACATCTATCATAGACATAAGCATGCCATTAGCTTCAATTATACACACAGAAATGAAGTATTTCATAGACAGTTTCTGTTGCTGTTGCTTTTAAAAGGCTGTTTCCTAGCAAAGACAGAGACAGTAGCCCTCACAGTTCTCAAAAAGGTTTTTAACATCCTTCAAGTTTAAGTCGAGGAATGAAAAATGCTACACTTCACGCATGGAGTTAGTCACAAGGTTAGAGTGAACAAATATCAGTTTCCTATTCCCAAGCAGCCATTACTGTCTTGCTGCCAAGTCTTGCTCAGGGCAAAGTTCACAGTTACCCCAAGGCTGTATAAGAAAAGAATTCAAAGTAACCCACTCCTCAGTGATCATTTTTTCTTTAAGAAAAAATAATTCCAAGTCACAAAAGTCTTTAAACACTTTTAATGCAATAACATGTCTCAAGAAAAGAGAAATCTAAACACTGACTAAATATTATGTAAGCAGAGATGAACTGCAAGCCATTTTCTGCCACAATCGCTGTCAACCAATACAATAATGAGCTTTACAACTGTGTACAGATCTTGATTAAGCCCTGGGGAACAAGGTGAAGTGTTATTGCCCAAGATTACTTCCTCTGTGCAGTTATACTAACAACAATTTAATCTATGCCTCACTGTGCAGAGACAGACAATGCTGCTTTGACAGAACCAGGCATGAAACTTATTAGGGGCTTCATACAATGCCAGTCAAAGCCAAAGAGACATCTGATTGACAGTCAGGAGATTCAGCTCACTACCCTGAGCTGGTTAATGACAGGACCACATGCAACTTGTGATGTGTATTTCAATAGCGAAAAGGGAAAAGAAAAAAAAAATAAATCACTAATTCAATGCCCCCTTGCCCCCCCAAAATAACACACCCTGGATAACATCATCTAGCATCAACATCACCCACAAAAAAGGAATTTAGAGATGTACTGAAACAGCACGCCATACTCAGACCAGTATTTTAGAGCAGTGTGACTGTTCTATGAAATATGATGTTAGGATTCCAGCAATGCAGCAAGTTTCAACAGAGGAGACAACCTGAAGGGCTCAAGACAGTATTGATAGGAAGATCTGAAGAGCTAATAAATGCTTAAGATGAACGAGGACACTTGGATCATCAAGTTGCTGTACTGGTAATCAAAGAAATGATTATTACAAACATGATGCTAAGCACTAACCTCCAAATTAAATAGCTTTGAATTCTAAAAATTAACTATCTTAAATGAAATACAGTATTGCACATTCCCCCCCAACCCCTCCACAGTTAATACATCTTGACAAAAAATACAAGAAAACTGTGGTGAAACTGTTAGGTATTATAAATTTTGGGAAACAGAGACTTGCCTCCATCCAACACGCAACAGAATTACAGTTTAGTGGGGAAATATTGGTGGTAGGTGCACAGTTGGACTGGATGATCTTGGTGGTGTTTTCTAACCTTGGTCAACCTAGGATTTCTTTAAGAGCGCCAGCTGAAGTAATAACCTGATGATTAATATTTTATGCTTAACATTTGTCTTACTACAAATCAAATTAACACAACTCAGGAAATAGCACAGAAACTGCAAGCACACATCACAAGGTCTGAAATAATTATTTTCCTCTAAGAAACGTGTCGATCTCTGTCACAGTCCCAACTGTCTGAGGCATTAATGTTCTTATAGAAGTGATTCCTCCCCAGCTTACCAACCAAAGGTCTTTAAGAAAAGCTCTTCTTAAAGAAGCTATGGAATTCTCTAACTTGCTTTTTTCCTCCCCAAACAATTCATTTGGTTTTCAGGTCAGTACTTACTAATTCTAATCAAATTCATATCTTTGCTACTCAAAGATTATGCCTTAAGTAATAACTTCCTTGTAACTTTTTGCCTATTCACATTTGCCATTCTCTTTAAAGGGGAACCAAAAAACCAAACACCCTCCTTTTGTGTTTAAATGTCTCACTCGATCTCTGCTTATTATCTGTTCCCCCAAGCTACCTGTTCTCATGTAAACATTCCCTTTCATTTCAACAAAGTCCAAGGGAGATAACAAGAAACATTTAAAAAGACAGTAAAAACAGATTTGATTTTTTTCCCCTCTTAGTTTCTGTAATTGTTTTCTTACTGCCTTTTTTAGAATAAGAAGGGGAAAAAAGAATGAACAGGTTTTGGTCTAAGATGGTTGCATGAAGTTCAGTAAATGAACAGTGATCTGATGGAGGCACCCATTCTCTACATTTCTAACTATCAGTGGAAAATGAAAACCTTCTCATACATGTATCCAAATTCTGAAAGGGTCCAGCAATAAGGATAATTTTCTATTCTGCTTTTTAGAATGGATTGGTTTAATGCTATGTTTCCTTCCTGCAATGCATACTCTTCTGCCTGTTACACCAAGTCTATTTCCCTCCAGCATGCTCCCAATAAAAACAGCCCACTTGTAAACAAGTCAACTCAAAAAATTCTGCACATCTCAGGAAATTGAGAAGAGGGATTTAAATCAAGATTGCCGTATGGCCTCAACCCTGTGTACTACCATAGCATAAAGCCTAACATGAAGATCGCATAATTTCTTAATTATTTCTAATTTTAAATACTTGTAACTTGATTATTATTATTTTTTAAACTTTCTCAGCTGCCCAACCCCTCTTAAAACCACGGCAGATCGCTAATATTCTGCACAGCCAAAACAAACCAACCCTAAACTCCAGGAAAAGAAAGAGCCACCACTTCTCTTCTGCACTAAGCATTCTGCTAAGTCCAACACTTTCCAGCCAGCTTCCCACAGCCAGGGAAGGAGCAGAAGTAATACTGACCCACACTGATAAAAAATATTTCTTAGTTAAAGTGCTGTGATGAGCACAGGATCCCCAGCAGATGTTGAATTGGCTCTAAAAATACAGTTAATCCCCTGTCAAAGCCTGCGTTGGCACAGCACAGCAACTGAGGAAATAGAAACAATTGCTGATTTTTAACCCCCAGCTTAATTAACTAAACACTTAATGAATGATCAAGACAGTAACATGCAATAATTGCTTTTCTTTCCTCCTTCTTTTTCTTTGCTCACACTAGGGACACTCGGTCATCATAGTACTTGAAAGAACAGAATTGATATGAGCAACTTAAACAATTCAACTTGCACGCTAAATAAATAGACAAAAAAATCAAAAGAAACAGAATATTTTTGTGCAAAAATTAAATCCTAATTTTGTCCAAGACACTTCAACATGGCATTGGACCTAAGGATTTTTGTAATGTACAATGAATAGAAAAAAACACTTGGGCTGGAAAATGAAAGTAGTATCTTTTTCTTGCAGATTGAACTTCTATCTTCATGGAAACCCACAGGAGCTATATATGTTTACTTTACTTGTAATATTGAACTGATACTAAGAAAGAAGGTATCAAACATGAACTTACAGGAAGAACTGCCTTCCAAGGGGAAGCATGTACTAAACAACTAGGAGGGATAAGAGAGCGACTGAGGCAGTTACACAAGCTTTTAAGTGTGCTTCTATCATTTGTGATGGGTTTGATTTCAAAGCTACAGCCATGGCACTTGGTTTAATCTCTTCAGGAAATAAAATTATCCTCACTTTATTTTTTACTTGTGGTTTCTACTTACTAGTTCTCACAGAAGAAACTAGTTGCACTGGCAGCTAACTTGAGCGAGGAACCCTGCTACCAACACGTATGCGACCTCCCTCTCCCTTGCAAACAGGAAGCTTTTCTTAGTAGACTTGGGATTGTGACAAATAAGTTCTGCCTTCAGTACCACCTGCTTATTTATCTGTACCTGCACGCAACACACATTATTGAATTACTGTGGTGATACACTGTCAGTGTAATTCAAACAAAAAATAAAGGAGAAAGGAGTGCAAAGGCTCTTATTTTGGAAAGAGAAGTTTACATTGAAATCCCCATTTTGCATGAGGAATGTTTGGTGAAAAAATACTTTTTCACTCTGCAAGAAAATTGAGCTTTTGTACACTACATACAGAACATAGCTTTCTTTAATGAAATCCATAAATTAAAAAGGAGGAAGCTGCCATTCCAAAATCAGCCACAGCAATGAGGGCCATTGTTTTACAAGCTAAATTTAACGACCCCCCCCCCCCCACGACCATCAGTTCATTTGTTCAAGTTTAATAGTTTATTATACCTTTATTTGTAACAGATTTTCCCATAACACTTGGTAAAGTTAGTTTGTATGGGGGGGGTGACTGAAATATTTAGTCACAGAGAAATCACTGGCTGAATGAGATTTGGGAATTTAGTGGTGCGTAAATGAGGTCATGAAAGCCTCAAGAGCTCCCTACAGGATGACTTCATAGCAGAACTGCAATTTTGGAATATACACATGGGTGATAATTTTAAAGCTGTAGAACATTAGATCTAGAAAGTTGATATGGGATTTTGAGGGAAGAAGCTGAGGAATTTACTAGAAAATAAACCAAAATAAACCTGCAAGCAGATTGGCTATAATTACTCAAAATACCAAGAGAGCAGATTTCTAAAGCACTTTATGACAGAAACATTTGTCTAAATAATGTGGAAACACAAGCAAACATTTAAACAGTCTTCTTCAGATATCA
>JAOWBP010003659.1:2761848-2773693 GCA_028571105.1 Tragopan temminckii | reverse complement strand
TTCTTTTGTGAATCACTTCCCTTCTGGGATAGTGTTCAAAGGAAAAGCAGAAGGGGATGGAAAACATATAGAATAAATGCAGTAGAGAAGAAAAAATTGATTAAAAACCAACAGACAACTCATAAATATACACTCTCAAATTCCAAACTACACTATCGCTGGACAGGAGCTCATTACTGCTATCCTATTATTTAGCTCGTGCTCTATCATAAATACATTTTCATCTTGTGTCCGTTTTTGCAAGCATGAAGTACCAGATCACAAAGCCAAGCTGAAAGCAATCAAACAAATAACTAAGTGCCTTTCCAGATGAACACAACAAATTGCAGATGACAGAAGTGAACAGACAGTCTTAAATACTTGCAGTAACTTAGGGACTGCAACGAGTATCTCCAGTTGCTGTTTTCAGCCACCCAGTTGAGATGAATGTGTTAGACTCTTACCAGCAGAGAATTTCTACAAATTGCACAAAGGGAAATTGTAGCTTAAACACAAGAAAAAAAAAACAAAACATCCTTGATACGCTGGGACTGATTTACCCAGGGGCATGGTAGAGTGTCCAGCCTTGGAAATACTCAGAATACAGCCGGACAAGGCCTGGAGCATCTTGGTCCACCTTTGAATTTAGCCCTGCTCTGAGCAAGCGACTTAAGCTCACAACCCTTGGAAACGTCTCAGCATTTCATTCAGGTCACAGAGTAATTCTTTCTGACACTGATGGAGGGCTAGCCCCTGTGTTTTCTACCCAATTGTTGCAGGCTGCATTAGAGAGAGCCAACTCCTCTCTTCTAAAGACTTTGACTGCTTCTTCCTGAATCAGCATGGGTTTATAAGCCTCACCTTTCTCTCTATCCTCCATCCTTCTCTCATGCCCATGATAAAGAAATGCCTCTCAGTGTCTATGTGCCATTTCTGTTCTAAGACAAATGTGTCATTTCAATAGGTTACTCTAACTCTCCACTTCTCCTGCACAAGTGAAAGTTATTGCAATAAATACCAGTAGGTAAGTTTATTAAAACACACAAGGTTGATTAAGAAGTGAACCAATGACAGAAGGACAGAAATTACATATTCTGCAACTTCTACTTCAGTGCATGCCATTGAGTCAGAAAAGACAATCAATTACTTCAGCGCTCAATCAATGACAGCTACTCAGTTGGCAGTAAAATGTCTTTATAAGCATGAGACATCAAGATGAAAAGAGTAAGAGATCCTGAAAACACGACTGGTCCAAGTCTCAGTTCCATTAAGGACTTGCCAGCTTCCAAATGAATTGAACCTGTAAGACGTTAACTGTCTGCTATCATCTAAAAGTAGCTACACATGTTGCTCAGGAGTGGCTCCCAGCAGAGTCACTTCCACTCTCACTCACAGCATTCGGAGCTTCTGCTTGAAGCTATTTTTCTGTGAGCCCAGCACTTTGAATCTCTATGCAAGGACAAACTACAGCAGCAAGACCCCAGATATTTCAGGAACAGGGCTGGCACTGATGTAAACTCTATGTAACAATGCATTTATCAAGAAAACCCAGAAAGCTATTTTTAAGGGATGAAACAATTCAGTGGCATCTCTTCCTCCCTCACCTTCTCACATGTTAGGAGTTATGCGAAAAAGCTACAAGCCTTATGAGGCTGTAAGAATACAACAAAGGACTTTCCAGTGCACAAACCACATGTGGTTATTGTCAGCTTGTACTCAAGGAGGATAGTAAAAGAAGGAAACACTCCTTCTAAGCTTATTACACCAGAGGCGTGATATTGAAGACTAAAGCAAAAAATTGAAACAGCATAGAAGATAAGCATGTTTTCGTTTTTTTGTTTTTGTTTTTTGTTTTTTTTGATTTATTATTAACCTGAGAAGCTCACCAACCGAAAGGATCTGTAAGGTCAACAGCTTAGCAAGGCTTAAAAGGAGGATTAGCCATTTATCTAAGCACTAAGAATGCCCATAGTTACTTCTGAAAATATAAAACATTTGTAAGTGATATTAATCCCTATGTTTCAGGTACAACACAGCTGTTGTCCCAAGGCATTAAGAAGGAACCTCATCCTGAGCACCAGAGATACTGGACAAGATGGTCCTAATTTTTTTTAATACTAATTCCACTGCTGGAACAGACTGCACTTCTGTTCTTGCTTAATCTGTTTCCTCCCTGACAGTTATACCTTCATGCAGCAAAAGAGGCTCATGAGCACTGCAAGTTACAGAAATGGAAATCAAGGCAAAGAAGGCACACACAAAGAGCTTAAATGACTGCATGGAGCAGGGCTAGAGGAAGGTGAAATGAATAAAAGTATGACTGACAGGCTCTTTAACAACTTCATTAAAAAAGGCAAGCTCCAGAGGTAACATAGAAGTTTTCTTCGCAAAGCAACCAAAATAACAGACCACGCTGCCTTGGAAAGAATCTTCAAAAAGATTTGTGTAAGTGGCTCTTCCAAATAATGAACACAAAACGTGCATACCAAACATGTGTGTGAAGTGAACTGAAGTAATATTAGAAATCCTTAGGATAAATAAAGTACATCTAGAAGACGATGAAAAGGAATTTAAAAAACAAAACAATGTTGTGACACAAGTAGATGGGAATTTACTATTGAAACAAAGAAACAATAAAATGACTTGCAAAACACGACATACTTAACACTTCTCCTCATCAATCATTAAAACCAAATTCCACCTAAACAGCACTCAGCATAAAACTGTTTTATGAGAAAGAAAGCAAAGCATATTCCGTTAACATCTAAGTCCTCTAACAAGACTTCCTACATTTGTTTGACAGCAGGAAGATTCCAGCATAAAGGCTGGATTTACTGAGAGAATAACTAGAAAATAAAAAAAAGCCCTGGCAAACAAATGTTGTTTATAAATCAGAACAATGACACTGGACCTTCTCTCTGAGAAAAGATGTTGCTTCATACACACACATATATATAGATAGATATAAACTCACCTGAAATCCCTAGCTGGAGTTGAACTGAACTGTGTGTGGACGGAAAGGAAGGTTCATAAATCACTCAACTTCACAGAGCATACAGAAAAAACATCCATGGGGCTGCCCATGGTTTTGGTGTAAATATTGACTCCTTGGGGCTGTAGCTGCTGTAGGCACAGTCAGTCTTTACACAGTCACCACCTGCTAGGAGGCCCTTCTCATCCATTCTAGGGAAGCCTGGAGTGAGCCAGTGAAGAATTTAACTGAGAAATCTTGAAGGCACCTTGAGGTGGCTTCCAAGTCACAACCAACCTAAATCAAAGATCATCCAACCAGCAAGAGATAACCAACATGAAGAAACAGATCAGGAAGGAACACTAACATCATCAACTCCAGAGTCATTCAAGAGATCGAAAGAATGCAAGTAAGGAGTCAATCAATCAATCTACACACCTCAGCATGAACATACAAAATAAGAGAGTTCTTGCAAAAAAAAAAAAAAAAAAAGGAAAAAGACTATGCATTACCAAGACAGTAGCCAAATTTGCGTTTCTGGAGGAATTCACAGTGAAGTGTTTCCTAATTGTGTAACTGAATCTGTCAACACATGCCTCTGTGTTCAGACCCCCACACATTTGCTGAGGCAAGGTGCAGAAATCGCCCTGTGGCTGTTTACAGAGGTGCTGACAAAGCATTTAATAAACACTGTCAGTGTTCTGCCACAGATTCCTTAATGCTAGGGTTGCTACTTCCCAGGTCTTCAGCAGAGGCTGCTGACTGAATTTAGATGGATAGTGACCATCAGCACAGAAAGGTCAGAACTGTGCAACAGCAGATGCCTCTACAGTCAGCAAATGGGAGAAAAAAAGTGATAATTTTCTGTTAGTGCCCCTCTAGCCCCAGTAAAGAGTTAATAACTCTCCAAAGGTCAAAGGCGTCTTTCTGCAGTCACTACAAGCAACTCTTCTCATCCTTTCATAGCAACAGTTAGATTACCTGTCGACTGTGAATCACAGGAGATTAAAGCTCCAGAGAGCCCATGGGTTTACTGCAGAGGGGCTGGTGCTTTCAGGGCATGAGAAAAGCTGTACATGCAAAATAAGCATATTTCAAAAGAACTAATCATATCACTGTTTTATTTATACCTGAACATACACTGAAGACAGAAACCTACTGGAAGCAATGAAAAATGTCCAATTAATTTCATCAAGAAGAATCCCTAGAAATAGGTGTAAAACAAAGCATTACTATTAATTCCACGGGCTTAGATAATCTCTTACCAGCACACTTGCATAGAAATGCAAACCCCAGTATTGACATACATGTTAAACGCTACATGAAGAGTTTATAAACAGCAAAACCAAAACCATAAACCACCATAGGCTTTATACGTTCTTTCTGCAAATAATTGCACGAATTAGGTCTCGAATAACACTCTGAAGTTATAAAAACGTTTAAGCTCCATAGAAATTTTTCATGTTGCTCAGATAATATCTTGTCTCCAAATGTAGCTAGTACCAAAAGAGCCAGGAAACCCCGCAGTTTTGAAATGACCTTCTTCCCAAAGATGCTGCTTCTTAAGCTCCAATAATTAGAGGTTGGCTAACCTTCAGGAACACGAAATACTTTTCATCTTACTTCCCACTACTTATCCAGGTTAAAAATTCATAACATTATGTATTTCTATTCCTTTTGTTCTTCTTTTAAGAACAAAGAGATTTTATCTGACAGCAAGGAGTATCAAAACCTTATGGGAAAATCTACAGCATAACCTACCAGATACACAAGGGGCTGAAATGGCTACAAGCAGTAAATGGAAGATTCTGCTCAGGAAAGCAGCAAAACAGACGACGGGTGGTGGTCATCTCCTCATTTAATTTTAGACTAATCCAGTATAGAGAACTACATCAGTCTCAGCCTTCTGGAGAAAATTCAGAGCCAGTGAATATAAACAGAAAGTGCTTTTTTTTAATTTATTTTAAACCTGTCAACCTTATAAGGTGAATCATCTCTATGGCCTCAGATCTTCGCATCAATCAACAGAACGTAGGAGTAGTTCACTGTCATTTAAAGTCAGTTGCCACCTGTTTCTCTAAATGTCATTAGCACAAAAGCAGAAAAGACTGGTATTAATAACAGAGTCACTGCACCACTCCACTTTCTGCTTAACTCAAAATTTAACCTAATTCAGTGTCTTGTTAGGTTGGCTGCAGTAAAACAAATCCTCCCAAACAGCACTTTGGAAAATTGTACAAAATACTTGCAGAACACTCACTGAACTAACAAGTTAGCTCTACAGTGTACCATGCCTTTTATCAACCATATGGATCAGTTACTTGTTATTATGGTAACTTAAAATGAAACACTTGAATTTACCTGCTTAAAACACACTTGCTCTTCTTTCTTAGCAAAGATATATGAACTACTGCAAGAAAAATCATTATTACAGTAATTATTAATCCTCTACAGATTAAAATCTGTCAAAGTCTGTTATCCTGACAGCCAAACATAAATTCGCTGCGCTGCATTAGTATTCTCATCTTACACATGAAAAGAAACCTTTAATTTCTCCATGCCTTGAGGATCATGAACTGTATACTGATACCTAGAATGGTCTCAACCTGTCTCAGCATTTTAAGACACTTTAGGGAATAAGGTAATCAGATCGCAAACCTCAACTTATCTTCGGGAGTATTTGCAGTCAGCACTACAGGATAAATAAATCCACACAAAACCTCTATAAAAACAATACACAGGAATATTGCACTTAAATGTCCCTAGACATGGTTTCATCCAACTACTAGTTGGGCTACCCCAGATCACAGCCTGGACTCCCTCATGACCCTGTGCTCTCCTATCATGCAGGCAGGTTCTGCAAATAAAAACAAAGTTCAATCTACAAATTCAAAGTGTCTTTTAAAATACATTATACACCACAGGCTATGTCACAGTATCTGATGAATGGTGATGGCTTTGCTTATACTATCCAGTACCTGACTCCCAAGCAACTCTTCTGAGGAACCCTCCCCATCCCAGGGAGGTTTCCTGTGGCTGAGGGTTTCTTTTCCCAGAAGCATTACCCAAAAGAAAGGCTTAAAATTTGATCCCATCTTAAATGGTTGGAAAACCCACGCAGAAGTAGGCCATGCAAGCAACTGTGTAGATGAAACTCCGACTTAATTCCTGAAGGAGCAGTGGAACGGCAAGCCCCAGGAGTTGCTCAGGCAGGCAGAAGTGCTGCCAGCCTAGGTGTAAGCCTGCCCATGGGCAATGCACTCAGAAACTGGGCCATCCCCAGGCTGTGCATGCTGTACTCTGCAAAAGGGAGGCTTGCAAACTTGTCCATCTCCTTCTGACTGCCTATTGGGCTTTTTGGCTGGAGACGTGGTCACATCAGAAGAACCCTGGGAAATGGTAGGTAGTAGGAAGAATTAGTCATACTAGATATTGACTGAAATTGGGGGAATTGGGCTTCTACTTAGAAATGCCTATTGCACACTCACTCAATAATCATTCTTCTTACTGGAAAACTATCAAAACAAAGAGTTTTACTGAGTCAGGTCATTTGCAAGTGTCACCGCGTACAGCACTGCAGGAAATATTCCTTCTCTGGCAGTTTAATTGTTTTCCACAGCCTTTTACACATCTAAAGAAGATGTAAACAGAATTACTTGGCTGATTTCCTGTAACAAAGCAACATCATCTTCCAGCTGCCAACACATCAGCACCAACAGTACTGAAACCCATAAAACCACATAAAAGCGAGCCTTGCTTGCAGTCACTCGGTCAACACATCCTAGAGTGCTCCATCCTACTATGTCCCATCACAGTCAAACACGACAAAAAGCATGCCAGTGAGGTAAGTAAAGATACATCCGCTTGCAGTAGCTGATAAGTGATTTTAGCTGACTCCAAGCTCAAGCAAAACATACGTATCTGATCTAGGGAACCAGTTTGGGAAACTTCCTATGAAGTGGTGTGAAAGAGTAAAATAAACAAAACATTACTGGCTCAATAACTTCCTCTGTACTCACATAACTGTGCATAAAGAAAGTCCCAGCAATCAGCAGTTACCCCAATGGAAAGGGAGGTTCAAGGACTGTACAGAAAGCTCACTAAAAACAAGCACCGAGTAAAAAAAAAAAAAAAAAGAAACACTAGAGTAAATTCAACTGCTTTCAGTGATGTAAAGGAAAATAACAAATAATGTGCATATGTATAAAAAGGTCTGAACTAGGGAGAATGTGCCATTTCTAAAACCAAGCTACAGGTCATCCTGCAGAAGAACTTTTTATCTGAGAAATAAAAATCAACCAAAAACCCAACATCTTCTATAGCACATACATTCAATGAAAGGTCAGCAGCTAGGAAAAAACAACTGCAGCCTCCCATCATTCATCACAATTACCTCAATTACCTTCCCTGCAGGATAGGATGATTCTCACCAGCTACCACAACAACTGTCTCTTAAATGATGCACTGGAGTAAACTGTTTTCTTTTGTTTGTTTTAAGTAAAATATATTAAAAATGAGATATGGGAGTATTAAAAGAAAAATATTAAATATCTAAAGTGGAACAAAACATTAAAAACAAGATAACTGACAGGTGGAAGATAAAGTAGTGGGATTCCTGAAGCTGCAGGAGTTCAGGGCTTCATTTCTGTGCTAAAGATGCTGTTCTGTTCAAACCTGGGCAGAAACAGCTCTGCTGCAGGGATGACTCAGTGCATGGGCACCTCAGACAAATACAGCAGCTATCCCAACTTTCCCTCTCATCTCCTCAGCACAGCCCTGCTGCAAGCAAACACATAACATTTCAGCAAAATCACCCAGGGTTGACTCCATGGGGAAGTAACTGGACACAGACACTACTTTTGCTTCTTAAATGAGCAGCAATCTCTATTCCTCCTTCCTAGGCTTCTCAAGGACAAAAACCATTTACTGATGAGTGACATGCACATGACTAAGTATGAGAATGGTTCTATAAAACATAGAGGATTGAACAAACCAAAAGGCATCTACTGCATAGAACGAGAAAGCTGTTGTTAATAATTAATACAATAGTTAACAATGGATTCAAGTCATGGCCTGATGTTTTGTTCTTACTGAAGTCAGGCAGACAACATACTATGCTAAAAAAAATACTAAGAACCATTTGCACCTTGTCTTTCACTAATCAATTCTATTTAACTTAGAACGGGATTTTGAATATGTCATTGTTCTTCTGTGACAGAGTGGTCAGCCAGCTGAATACAATCGATTAACAATATGATGAAATACAAAAAGCTGTAAATGTTTTCCAATCATCACTATTAACTGTGCAGCAAGACGTAAAACAGAACTATCAACAGCAATGTAGGTTATAATGAGAGCTTAATGAATGAAAACGCAAACTCTGTGCTACATATTGCCAGGAATAATTTGGAATCATCAAGTATGACAAATACAGCATGTAAAAATGTGTTTGACATGTGCTTCAACTCTCTACTTTGACCATGTTTAACTTCTGTTACAAAGCTGAACTCTTAATTTACACAAAAGCTACATCTTTGAAAATTTCCATTTTAAGTGGAGCAAGAGCCATAAAACATGATAACTATGTTAGTCACAGTTATTTAGTCGACTTATTTTCCATTTACAACTACATTTAATCTCAGAAGCCTAGGTACGCAATACATACAACCTTGGAAGTTTTAGTCCTAAATAAAAATTGTAGTTCATTTGCTTCCTCCCTATACAAAGTTCATGTTAAATTTCTCTGTAAGCTTTTCAGCTCCCCAGTAGGAGTGATACAACAACCCGCTCCCTGGCCAGATAGTTGCATCTCCATCTTTTGCCTCTGCTGGTACTACGTTCTCACTTGACTCTGTACAACTGACGTCGTTTTTCCCCTCTCAACCAGCTTCTCAAGCAGAAGCACTAAGACAGTAGCAAAGCAACCACAAGACTGCCAGATTAGTGGTACGGAAAGGAGTTGATCAGTAAAGACACAACTGAAGAACGTGTCACAGCCTGGAAGGGATACCAAGGTGAATCACAGCAGAGAAGCAGAGCAATAAATAGAAATACAGCAGAACTTTGCTGCAGAGAAAAAGACAACTTTTTTTCCCTCCTTACTCAAAGCTTGAATTAAGAGTTCAAAACCAGATCCATCTTCTGGCTTCAAATAATAATGCAGCCACTGCCAACAGTGACACAGCATAAGAACTAACGGCCTTGCCCTTAAATATCAGTCGTGCAGTAGAATGGACAGGTGGCACATTTCCAGAACAATAACCAAATGTATTAGCCATGCATGAACTGTGGGTATGTACGTTTCACATGTTTATGAAAAGCACATTTACAATTACTCTTACTGCCTACAGCTATTCTCTTTTCCCTATGATTCCTTCACATTTGGAAGCTCTCATGAGACTCTACGAGCATAAAATTTTATTGCACGTGGCCATTATCATCCTTCTGTACAGCTGTTAGAAAAGCAGTGAGCATACCCGACATAAAAAAAAAAAAAATCCAACCAAACTCACCTTTGGAAAGGGAACAATAGCTCTGGTAGTCAAGCTGTCTTGAAACAGAGATAGGAAGACCAGGAAGGACAAAGAAGGGGCCACGTGATGACTGGCTAACATGCTAATGCCTGTCTCCTAGCTGATGGAAACCTGTGCAAAGATTACTTGAAGGAACTGTGTCTGAAAGAAGTCAGCTCAGCCAGGATGCCGTAAAGGTTTAACTTGGGCTGAAGAAGGTGCTGTAACCAGAGTGCGAAACACACACAAAAAACTCCCCTGCCCTTCTGCAAAGGGTTAGCTCTTCAGTGTCTCTGAATACTTCACACCTTCCGTCAGACTTAATGGGACAATGCATCTCTCTCTTCAAATAGGCTTCCTGAGTACCAAGATGGCCAACCTACAGCTACAAGAACTTCCCTTAAAAATAAATTTCTTTACAATGTCTAAGGAACGTCCCTTTTCCATTACTGTGGAATCCAGAATGAAACATACAGTGGCCATGCACTCCATTAATACGAGAATGAGTAGAGCAGCCTTTCAACAAGCAGATCACAGTTTCAAATCTTCAAAGATGCTGAGAGGTTTCTTGATATTTTTTTTTCTTAGTTTTTTAAAACCACAACCATCGAACCCAAAACCTCTTGTTGGTTTTGAGAACCTTCCTTTCATAACCAAACCAGCGTGTTAAACTGAAAAAAAAAAAAAAACAAGCAAAAAATAACACACTTCTGTTTATGGGCAAGGAAAGAGTAATAGCCTCATGTCCTGTGCTGGCATAAGCCCTGTCTGCTTGAAAAACACAAAATAATTATTAGTTATATCTTCCAAAAACGTCACTCTGGAGTATGCATAATTTCACATAAACATGCAGATACAAACAGAACAAGTTCTACTTACGTAAAAAGACAATGGGAAAATTCTCCTGAGAATCTATACTGCCGTATCAAACAGAAGCACAAACTTGATACATTTTCGATAGGTGAATATTATCCAAATTTTGGAAGGAACACTGTGAACTATTTTTCATGACCGCTCTTCATAAGCCATTTGCTCCCCTCATCATCAAGCTTTTAATGAAAAGCACAAGAAATTGGTTTTCTCTGTGGACCGGCTTTCAATCTTTTGAACAGTCTCCGGAACTGCCCTTTGAGAATGATTGTCTTTAATGGTTAGAATAATACAGTGGAGGTGTTCAATATGGGTGTTCAAAGTCCAGGCAATCAAATAATCAGCCTGATTTTTCAAAAGCTCATTCTGAAGTTACTTTTTGAAAACTGTAGTCCTTTGAGGTCAGATCAATGAAAGAATGCAAGTTTACTTCCAGGGAAACACAATAGGCCTTCAGTTAGGTACCTGCATTTAGGCATCTGAATGCTATGTTAAAAAAGAAACGGAAAAAAAAACAACACCCAAAAAAATGCCTTCTTGAAACTCTTGTATATTTTCCATAAAACATAGTTTTTGATGGACATTTTAAAGTGCAAGCAGTTATTTTTTCAGTTGTGTTACCTACCCAATTAGCAATACTCTATCACAACCATTTTATTTTAACTTACTTAATACGAGAATTTAAGCACAGACATTTCCAGTTGACTTTTATCAAAATGACTTACGTGCTGCTGACATACCTCTTCCCCGAGCAGCCATAGCATTCCAGCACAGATCCCCTCATGCATTTACCACCCTAAGTCCAAATGCAGTAGCCTAACACCACGCAAGGACTCCAGCTACCTCCTGAGCATTTAAAAGCACCAAGATCATAGCACCACATGTAGCCTACAAACATCACAATATGCATATGATTTTCTCTCAGTGACACATTACCTTTATACTGCTCACAAGGAAGCCAAACTACTTCTGACATGTTCTTGGCAATACCAGGTGAAGCATTCGCAGGTAGGCCAAAAATCATACACAAAACGAAGAGTTGATTTCACTCTACTGGCGATGGGGCCTTCTAGCCACATAGCACTCCTTCTCAACAAGCAACCAGGTACAAAAGATGCTCTCTCTTCTGTGGTTGGCCCTTATATGAGCTCTGGAGAGTGGGAGAGGGGTGTGTGTTCCCTTCTGGTCACCTGGGGAGCACAGGTGCAAGCAATCTGCCTGTTCTCCCTGGGCCAGCCTCATCCCTTCACCAGGTGCTCAGTCACCAGTTCAAGCCATCACCTTACAGTTCCCCTACAACCTTAATAACAAATTACAAAAAGAGCATTTGAAACAGGCAAATTTGAAATAAACACAATATCGTGTATTTTCATCTTTTGCCAACTGTCCAGTACTGCCCAAATCTGTAAAGAAGTTCTGATAAAAAGAATCAGAGCATCATGCAGTGCAAGAAAATAGCTTATGTTCAGCAAAACAAAAGTCAGGCAAACAGAGAAAGTAAAATGTCCCTGAC
>JAOWBP010003659.1:2743766-2754480 GCA_028571105.1 Tragopan temminckii | reverse complement strand
CCTTTGTAAAAATACATTCTCATTACGCGCCTCAGACTTGCTGAGTATGCCATGAAGATCGCCTGTGCTTGGCACAGAAGGTGCAATGAATACATTCGTCCCCACGCACAGGTGCAAAAAAGCAGCACGTGCACACTGCATCCACAGACACACCACTCTCCTTTTACTTTCCTCATTGCAAGAATTGTGTGCAAACAGCAGTGCTGAATTTGTGCCATCCAAAGAATTTCAGTGGCTGTGAATGGCCATGTCACAGTTGGCTGAACAAAACCAAAATCAGATGGTGGAGATAAAGCCAGACAACGAAAGATGCTGGAAGCATAACTTACTCCATGTATAAATTGATAGTTCAAAGTTTGATCCAGCAGAGAACAATCAATTCCATGAATCACTACAGAGGCAAAAAATCTGACTACAAACTTTAGCTGATGTTAATTAATTTAGTGCCATTGTCTTCAGCATCCGTAACAGCTTAGGTATAATCTGTTACATGTTAAAAAGAAAGTACGCATTCTTTTCTATGTGGTTCACTGTCCGCACACAGTATAGAGCAGCAAAGAAATACACTTGTAGTTTGATATGCTGGTTCCAGCTAGCAGCACAGTTTGATGTTCAGCATTTCATTTAGCTTTGGCAGCAAGGCTGGCTGGTCACTTACACATTTGTTAGTGAGATTCAGTCTCACCAGTACAGCACACATTGGCTACTTACATCCATCATAACAAAATCTCACGTGCAAAAGGAGACTTATTCCCCAACTCATTTGCCCAATTTTATTTGGGGACAGAGTTAATGCTTTTCAATCAACCTTCAATCACAAGTTACATTCGTTACATTGTAGAGGGCAGCCTGTTCCAAGACAAGCACCGCCATTCAGCTACATTCATGGAGTCTTTCAAATAGAGTAGAGCTGACCTGGATATTGGCCCTACTTCAGTTCCAGATTGTCAACACTGACTTCGATGCTGGAATGCAGAACATATTCATAAAACCTATGGATTGCTCTGAGCTGGGATAGACTGTAAACACTTTGGGGAAAGGAACAGAATTCAAAATCAGAGATCAGAGAAGCAAGACAATGAATCTAATTTAAATAAAACAAGCAGAACTCTCGAGAGATTAACACACTCAGGAGAGAAACCAATGCTCAAATACAATTGAAGGCTAGACTGTGGATCTCAAAAAAGATACCACAATTGCACCATTATCAGAATGAACAACATGATACTAAGGAAGACAAAGCTCAGGCTGTGATGAACAAACAGAAAGGCTGGATACTTATTTACTTGCTCTACTGGAACCTTGAAAAGCCTTTTCAGAGCACCGCACTGTCATCAAATTGCAAACCAACTGGAGGAAGTCCAAAGGGACTGTCTGGAATAACAAGATGATTAGAAGCATGATTATTGACAAAAAGATTACAATTCTAAAAGAAGATTAAAGATGACTACAACTCTCTTAAAATATTTTGAAGGTTACAGGAATTATGGTAATCAGTAGATGTCTGTGATGACTATGCCAAGGAGAGAGAAAAAGTTAAATATGAATGGAAAGCCTTGTTAAATCCAGGTGGTGAATATCTGTCCAGAAAGGTGGAAGGTCTTTGCTTTAAGATTTTAAAAGAGATTACATAAACACCCATCACACAAAAAAATCTAGGACAGAGCTTCTCAACCGCAGGCTCATAAACTCCTGGGGTCTGCACACATTTTTAGTGGGTCTCTAGGTAGTAATCAAGACAGGAAAGTCTGTGATCAATTAATTGACTAGACACGAATCCCATTTTCTAACAAGAAAATGGCTGGTGGTTTCAAATGAAAGAATACAAGAAAAGCTCTGGGTGGCTCATTTCCTAGGGTTGTGCTTTTCCTTTTTATTAACAAAAAACAGCCCATGTAGATTCAGAGAGAAATTCAAAAACTTCTGAGGCAGGAAAAATTCCTAATTCTGATGAAACCCTAGGGAATATTCCTTTTTACTGATATTACATAACCATGTGTCAGGAACAGAGTCACGGGCTGTTAGCCAAGTATGGACCTCTGTATGTTTCCATAGTGTGAGATAACACTGAAGTCCACTTCTTCTCTGAATAACACAAGCCTTAAATGTTTAGAACATGTTTCTTCTGAAGCCAATTCTACTCTCTACTTTTCTCTCACCACATCAGTATTTTTAGAAAACACCAAGTCACAGGAAGGAAAATGTTATTTTTCTCCTGTGCCAGGGTAGACACGGGAACTTTAATATGCTACTCTCTACAGGGAGATGGCTGAGAAAGAGACAGATGGTCCATTTTGACAGGAATGCAAACAAAAGCTCAGCTCTTCTACCTGAGGAATTTTCAACATCTGAAAGTTAAAATATTTAAGCTACAAGACTTTTGAAAAATGAATGCAAAGTAGAAAATATTTATAACGTTAAACTTTGGTTAATGTGAGCGTGGCATTTACGAACATACAATCCAAGCATAAAATGAGGGTCACGTTGAAGGAAGATCTCATCTCACTGAAAAATGGGTGAAGAGAAAGATACATCAAGTGGGGAATATGGCAGTGAAGGCACCCAACAGACCTCTCAGTACGTCATATTCTTTTAAATCTATATCCACAAAAGGTTTATTTTCAACACTAACACTTCTTGTGTTTTACAGAAAGAAAACAGTTCTTTCAGTGAAGAACTGTTTCTCTATTAGCTTTGGTTGTTGGGTTTGTTACTCCACCGACTCTTCTCTGTATGGCACCATCTCATGCTTTCTCCTCAGCATCCATCCAAAGTGCCAAAATGTCTTGTTTCAAGTGTTTCCTGTAATTTTTGGAAACACAGAAATTCAGAGGAGACAGAATGAGAAAAACACCTTAATTATGTTCTATAAGCAGTAAATCGCTTGACACTTATTTCATGCTACAGTATACAAAGTGCTGAACTCTGCTCAGTATTATCAGTCCTGGAAGAGACTTTCTTTGTTGGTTACTTTGCTGAACTGAAAATGTACCTTCAGAAGACTAAGTCATACAGGTGAGTAAATTGTACAGGATTGACAGCAAAGGAAAAGAAATTCACAGAAGAAAAATGATGGATGATCTATTCTAGCAGAATTACAAGCAAAACATTATTGTCCTCTTGAAAATGTCACTGTTTTCCCCCTCATTTTAATGAGATAATAATAAGCATGCAAAACATGGACTTAGATAAATGGAGAGTGGGGACCAGTAATTGAAATATCAAATCACAGATTCTGCAAAAAGATCCCATTATCTGAAATGACTTTAAATTCTTTCTCATTAGCTATTAATGCCGAGTATCTGGAGAATAGCTTTCAAGAAGAATACAGGGGAATTCAGAAGACAGTGATAGCAAGTGACACTACTGTAATAAAGATCAGCTGGATAAACACAAGATCTGATTCCTTGCTGTGTAAAATGAGTATAGAAGGTTAAATCCAGTACAAAATGGTTATATAGTGATTCTACAAGAAAATAACCAATGTAATGAACTAGTCAGCAGATACAGCAACAGAAACATAGAGCTATAACATGGCTTAAGAGTTTAAGAAATCAAAGCACATTGGTTAATTTGGATTGTCATTTATGGCTCTGTCACAGAGAGAAGAACTGAAATACAGGATTATTATTTTTTTCCAATTCAGATCCACCCCTAACAAAAGGGCTAAGAAATTCCATCGCTCTCCAAGAAAGCAGCACTCGGAGATTGACCCCTGCATAGCACAGTCATCCTGGTTACACCTTATGGCAGACAATATTATCCCACATTTGCTTCCCCTACCAAGCACAGTTCTGTAATTCTCACTTCCTCTCTCTGAGCACATCTGCAGCCATTCTAAAAGAAAAAAGGATCCCTGATCTGGCCTTCCTGCCCTCTGACTTCTCATTCAAAGGATGCCAGCAGGTATCAGACCATACTCTCAGTATGATTGTCCCATATCTTGCAGCCAAAGTACTGAGAAGGTGGAAGGTGAGAGAGAAGGGTGGTCCACAAGACTCTGCAGGATGAAAACAGACTCACTTTCTGGCAAGCTTTTGATGTTATTCAAGAAGATTTCCTGTGCCTTTTGGTATAAAGCTTTGCTTTTTGCCACACGCTTAAAGCAACTCCATGAAAGAAGATAAACTTCCTGCAATTCTTCTTGAGGTCTTAAAATTATTCTGGAAACACCAATTTGATATTTCTGAATAGACATAGCAGACATGTCAAGAAAAATGGTAGATCCCATTTCTTTCATGTTAATAGAGCTTGTAATACAATCATGTCATTCCCAAAGTCTGGCTTCAGCATTCCTGTTTTCAGATAGAGAGAGGTAATATAATTCCCTTTCTATGTCCTGACCTGCAGAAATGCTACACAATTCCACGCTTGTTTAAACTTTACTGAATGGATTTACACTATACGCAATTTACACTAGAGCCCTCTGTTATCCTGAACATTAAATATCCTTTGCTTTTAAAAAAAAATAAATAAATAAATTGCATTTTTTGAGGAAAAAAAAATCCTTTTTAGTTTTTTATTACTTGACATTAAGCAACAAATGATTCTTTGATTTTTAGAATTGCTGGAGTCTTGGAAGACAAAACCATGAAGGCTGTTAGAGATCCTGTTCCATCACAGACTTCTGCATGACCCTGGAACTACCATCTCATTCACTCCTCTATCAGGAAACCAGCACTCTCTTACTTCAGAGGAAAGCAGTGAGGACAAACTTACTAGAAGTTCTAAAATTCACATATACTATATTAAGTGATATTCTTGACACCAGGAAATGAATATGAGTGGTTTGCATTGTTTTAGGTCACGGGATTACAAAGTCTCCCAAGACTGCGGGACTACAGGAGCTCTTCCTAGAAGGGTATGTCTGTAGGAAAAGAAATCAGAGGCAAAACAGCATCTGAAGTACTTGCAGCTTTATCTTGGACCAGATAACTGCCTTCGCTCTGCAAATTAAATTTACTTGGAAAAGGTTAACTGTGATTTGTACTGTACTCTCTGGGGCTTTGCTGCTGGCATCATCTGTAAGCTACGAAGCACACCTCCACAAAGCAACTACAGATTTCCATAATGTGTGCTCAATCTTAGATCAGAATTCATCTATATTTTCATCTTTTTAACTGTGCTCTCCAATAACAACGTCTTGCTTAAAGTTAGAATGCAGTGCTCTTAGATCTCTACAACACTGTTTCGTTATTGGCCTCCCCTTCCTGAGTTAGCTGAAAACTAGTAAAATGATAATCAAAATGAACTAATGAAGAAAGTGAAACGAATTTCTGATTTATTTATTTTCTTGTTAACACTTTTTATGGAACAAAGTGCTGTTTTACACTTTTCTAGCATTCTCCAACATCCACAGAAGAATTCCCAGAAGATTTCACCTTCTGCCATAATTTCACTTGGGAATTTCCTTGGACTGCTCTACTCCTAAGTCTGTGAGCTGCCAAGGCATTACCTGGAGCTCCTCCACAAGAGGGTTGTTGCACGAGGATTACCTATGAACTTCTGGATAGTTTACAGTTAAAAAACATAAAAACCCCTACCATTTTGTCTGCCTTATGCCAGCTAGTGTCCCTCTAAGGGCACCCCAGCCCCAAAGCTGTAGCTAGAGATCACTTCTAGCCTTCCAGCAATAATAAGAAACCCTCTCCCATTATGAGATTAATGCACATTTTTTCTCTGTACTTATTATATGAATTTAAAATTATTTAACACAGAATGCATTTTGCAATTCATTTTCTTCTTTCCCTGTGCTTTTTTCAATCCTCTGACTGTACTTATTGAAAACATTTCTTTTTAAGCCATCCCTTTGAGAAATATTAATGCTCCCACATGTGTCTTATTCAGGACTTCCATTGACCTTGTGACTGAGAAAATCACTTTCTTTCTGTATCAAACAAAAGCAGACTTTTTAGAATAAGAGATTATCTTTTGACAATGTCAGAATATCTTGAATTCCACAAAGAAATGAATAAGGAAGCCTATATAATTTATTTTAATAGGAAGCTTGACAGAGGCTGAAATATTCATTTGTATTAAATAGAAAATATAAAACGAGTTATACACTAGAATGAATGTCTTGGGAAGAAAAGCAGCAGTCTGCCTCTCAGCTTGTTCTCACTCTCCCATCTGCTATTCTGAGCTCCTGGCAGGTGTCATCTGCATTAATTCCTCTAGCCCTAACACAACACTCGGTCCTGCAGCAGCAACTCTGTGACAAAACTTTCCCACGCTGCCATTCTGAGCTCTCCTCCAGGCCCACTGGAAGCATCCCTTTGAAGAGCTCAAGGTTGAAGTCAGGAAAAAATGGCCAAAGGAATTTGAACTAACAGCTTTCCAAAGCAGCCTTTGAATCAGCCTATGGTCAATAAAATTGTAAACCCAGCTTTAGGACTCCCTGTACGTCAACACAAGTGCCATGGCTGTGTACAAGTACTAATGTGGAATGAGCTCATCCTGCTGTCTGGGTGTGCACTCTGCTCTGACTGTTCAGATTTGTTCAGGAGGTGTTGAAGATCACGTTAGCACCACAGGCACAACGAAGGATTAGGCATCACATGCAGCCAGCTAAAAGAAATAAAGCCAGCGCAAACTCCATCTGAACACCCTGCCTAATCCAACAGAACTGTTACCACATGCACAATCCTGCTTCTGATCAAATCTGTTTTGTTGGAGGCCTTGCCAGTGCACAGATCTGAATGGAAGATGATGAAGATCAGAAAAACATAAAGAGAAATTCAACCCATGTAAGAAAAATGGTTCCTCTGGATCTCTCCACCCAGGAGGTACACGGGAACAATGTTAATTTGCAGTTCAGGTCTTTGCATCTCTTGCAGAGAAGCTAATGACAGTGACAGAAAACTAAAGAAAGACATATTATATGGAAGCCTGCAAGGCAGAAGCATTGTGAGCCCAGGAACTTTTGACATCATTTTTCCCAATGTAATACCTTACACCTGGGACTCAGTGACCTTTTGGAAGAGAGCAAATACACACAGGGGCTGTCCTTGGGCACAAAGCAGTGTTAAATGCAAATACTCCATTTCTGCACTATGCCTGAGAAGTATAGGTTCAGTCACAACATCCACTGAATTTAGAAATTAACTATGTATTGTTTACACTATTTTCTGCCTACTATTTTCCTGGTGTATATGAAATTATTTACAAATTGTATGACTTGTGCACCTAAAGTAAATACTCATCTAAGTGCATGCATTTACATACTCAGCAATGAATTCCTTGTGCGAAGTACTCTTTCATTTTAAGTGCACCTGCGTGGCTATTGAAGAGGAATGAAACATCTGTTCACAGCAGTAATGAGGCAAAAAAAAGTTTCCTGAATTTCCTTAGCGTTCTCTGGCATCAACGTACATCAGCTTATACCTGTGGTGTGTCATTTCAGCCTAAGAAATTCAACAGATATTTAACTAGCATTGATTATTTCATATATGCTTTCTAATATGAACTTCAACAAATATAATATTGGCTAATTCCTTTTCATTTAAAATGGAATTATAAATGCTTTCCTTGCTCTTAAACATCTTCTCAAGCAATACAGCAAAGATTTCCTTTCAAATTTATTCCATGGGGCTTAAGCGGCAGGGAAATCCTTTTCCTATACAGCTGCCTTCTTCATGCAGAGAATTTCCATTACTGGAATTATACAGTACGAGGATGTTTATGCTACACACCTGTAAGGGATCTAAGCATTCTTGTGGAGCTGTGTGACCAACCAAGAGGTGCAGAAGAAAGCAGCCTCACCGCTCACATCAAGAGCTTCCCCTGCCTCTTTGCACCAACACTAGCAAACACCTGGAGTGCGTCAGGCCAAATTCAGGATCTAAACTTACAGCTTCAGTGTAGCATTCTGCATCAGCTGAGCATTAGAAATTAGAGACTTCCTTGCCAAGCAAGGATGACAAATAGCAAATCACTGTGCGCAGTCACAAAGAACTTCTGGATGCCTGAATTTTGTCAGATTTAGTGCTCTAGATGTTATTACCAGCAGTGTGCTGACCTGAAAAGCAAAGCAATGTTTGTAAAGAGAGACCCACTGCCACAAAGGACGTGCCAGTGTTCAGTCACCTAAGCACCTTGTCAGGTCTGGGACAGAGAGAGCAATGCCTTCAAGTTAAATACCTATCAAGAAAATCACTCTAAATTAGTTCTCTCTCAAGTAGAGAATCCAGAGAGAAAAACACTGGTAGATGAAGTGAAGCAGGACTGCATTAGGGTCAGAGATTATGCAACTATGGGGAGAAAGCACGGGTAGCTGGGGAAATGTCATTAAAGTAAGGAAGGAAAATAAGTTTATATTGCATTGAGTTTCTCTGTACATAACTAACGGCAATTTGCAATTAGCATTTCAAGACTCCTTAAGCAATCAGTGACGTGCTAATTTTCATTCCCTTCCATGCAGTCATAAGGAGGCTAGTTTTCAGTGACAGGTTAACAATAAATAGCTTAAAACTTTGTCAACTCTGTATGGGTTTTCTGACTGCCTATGTACTCATCTGACAACTTGAGAAGCAGGAACAAAGCACTGGCAAGGCTGACAAATCCTGCAGATGCAGCAAGGAATCAAAGAAAGCACAAAAGAAGCCTATAATGATCAAAAGCCAAAGGTATGTGAAACAGAGTGAGATCAGCCCATGAGGTAACATTTATAACACGCAGAAATCTGAGTCAGGGCTTGCCTTGTCAGGCTGGCATTGCAAGGCCATGAGGCTTTGGGATGTGGCTGGCATCTAGGAATCTGAGCTAATGAACACCGTAAATGTGCCTTATATGTTTTACAGGGAAAAGGAAAGGATCATGGCCAAATAGTGTCAAATACCTGCTCCTCCCAATAATTTTAGTAGAGGCTCTCTTGCAAGATCTGTCATCAAGCACAGAAGATATTGCTACACCACAAATCCTGACGTTATTTTCTACCTTTGAAAGGTATCTTTTTCCTTTGTTGTGTGAACATGGGCTCAGTAGTGTAACCATTTCAAGTATCAACCTTCCCTTACACTGAATTCCAAACCAAAGCCATTTGTTATTGAAATGCTAAGGAATTAGTCTCTACTGCCTGCCAAGGCTTTTCCTTCAATTGTATTGAGGCACCTTCTGCTGTGTGACTCGTTCTTTGCTTCAGAACTGATTCCATCCCTTCATAATAATTTATGTTTTGTATATACAGGGTATCCGCTGACCAACTGGTACAAACATTTACTTTTGGTGTCCTCTGATGCATATTTGTGAAAATAGTTTCAAACATTCAAAATCAGCAGCTAAGTTGGAAAGCAGAGCTAAATCAACCACATTGCGTACTACATTCTTTTTAATTAGAAAATCTTTGGATTTTATTGGAAGGCCTGAGCACTTTCTTAATTGAGAAGGAAAATGAGAAAGGATGCTTTCTTTTTTTATAATTGCAAATATCATGCAACGTCTTTCATATCTCTTTATCCTAAATTATGCTTCCCTGAACATGTCTATGAGTAAGGATTTGAAATTTTATACACACAACTACACACACTATTTTCTCTCTCTAATTATCAAATCATTCTTGATTTGGTATTTCCTAAAGCAAAAGTCTTCTGTCTTTTCAAACAGACTCTGGAAATTATTTTCCCTCCTCTCCTATCATCTAATAATGTTTCAATCAATTTTGAACTAACTTGCCCAGTACTTTTATGGCTCATGAAATAATGTGTGCACAGCTTGGAATTACAAGATTCTGAAAAACAACAACATTTGAGACAGTAAAATTGGTCACTCTGTATGAAGTCGTCCCCCACTTTGTACTCATTGCAACTTATCTTAATCAAAGGCAATATCCTTCTACTAGTGGCAGAAAAATAAATATGGGCAACCAACAGCAATAAACCACTACTTCGTAAAAACTTAATTTAGAAGAATTTTGATGAGGGAAGAGAGGACAGTCTAACCAATTTCCAAGCCAGTCAAACTCAAAATACCAACTTACTGCATAACTGTGATGCTTCGTATTATAAATTTGCTTGACTACAGGAACTGTCACCTACTCGTTCATAAAAAATTCCTGCATCACGTAAACATTGGCAATACAGAAACACCTTTTGGATGATGCTACAGTTAATTGTTTCTTTTCTAGTATACCTCAGATGTTTTGAAATTAAGTTTATAATTCTGAAGAAAGCATCTACATATCTCTGCATTTGTGTATATTATAAAATGCACGTGAATTTTAGAAATAATTGAGTGATAGCGATGGTTCAGCAAACCAGCAAACCCATGGAAGGAGGTTATGGAAGGGAGCTACACTTGGAATAACTAACATGTAATAAATACATGTAATAAATACAAGAATACAATAAATAACTAACATGCAAATAAATACAAGAACAACTGCATACGTATATTCTACAGAGAAGTATCTAATCCATCATAAATTGCATATAAATCAGCCTGCTGTGAAAAAGGCAAACACTCTGCCTAGATAGGCACTGGATAGATCTTTTGAAGAGAGGCTCATCCTTTCCTCTCTGATTTTGCAGGAAGGCACTCCAGCAATGTGTCACTGTATCTCAGCTGGGAGATGTAATTACCAGCAAAGGGACTGTACCTTCTTAAATTGCCTTTGGCTGCTCCTGAATATTTAAAGCCTGCTGCTCTGTCTCAGTGCAAAGACTGAGAGGAAAAAAAAAAAGCAAAAAAAGCAAAAAAAAAAAAAAAAAAAAAAAAAAAA
>JAOWBP010003659.1:2720937-2743486 GCA_028571105.1 Tragopan temminckii | reverse complement strand
GGGTCTCGTGGTGCGTGCTACAATGGGTCTGAAATGGTACGAAATAATGGTGTAGATCTACTTGTAGCCTGCCTTTTGTATTTCCTTTTTCAAGCTGTCCTTTTCAGATTCAATTCTGCACGCTACCGTCAGTCAAAAAAAAAAGAAAAAAAAGAGAAGGAGCTACAGTCAGGATGTTACATAAACTTTGGGAGGACATTTCTGAACCAAATATTACATCCTTTTCCCTATACCAGTTTTGTCCAACCTAATTATGCTATTAGATCTTACAGAGCCACAAAGCTTCTTGGTATGCAGATTCTCTTAGCAGTTACTAGATGAAAGTAAGCTTCAAAGGTACTAAATTAAGTCATCAATATATATTTACTTAACACTGTGACAGATACCATATTTTTGTTTTTATTACAAGGAATTAGCACTGTTCCAGCAGCTGTGACCCACACACAGCCTATAGCCCATGGGAACACCATAAGCCTTGTATTCACCCTACTCATTTGAACAACCAGGCTTTAGCTCTGCAGATTGCTTAGGCTCCCACTTAGCACGCTGAGTGACCTCTAATGACTCTTTATTCAGCTACAAATGTTTAATTAGCAAATAACAGCTGAAGTAAATAATAATAATAATAATAATAATAAAACATAAATGAATATTTACAATCACTGATAAAACTTCCAGATTTGTTCATATATTTAATGTATTTACATTATATTACATAAACAAAGGTGGAATTGGATGTATCTCACTGGGGATGTATCATATATAGCTTTATATATTATCATTCATCTTTTCTGGGAAATCTACAGTGCCTCCTTTTCTGTGATCAACAGGAATGAAATAGAACTGCCTGCACAGGAAGAAAACTGCCATAAGTATACAGAAATAAAGCAACACCAAAATACTCCAATACACCTGCTTGATCAAAATCTCTGTGCCTATTCACCTATCTGCTGCCATTTGAAGCATCATGAACTGGATGTGCATTAAGATCTTCTAAGCAAGGCTAAAATTAAAGGAGTTATTAAGGGAAAGAAGGGTTGTGATACACCAGAATGGCACATTATTTCTTTAATCAAAAAATCAAAAAAGATTCACTTTCAAGCATATGGTAAAAGCCTTTACCTGGGTTGGTCCCAGCATCATTCTGGGGGACGTACAGTTACAGACTGTTTCTGAATTTGTTTTCTTTCGTAACGTGCTTCTCTCCCAGCATTTGTATTTTTTTGCTTGACTTTAATTAACTTCTTTCTATTTTCATAAACTTGGAGAGGATTTTCTCTAAGCTCTTACATCTCTAGTCTATATTAAGATATTTTAAGCTTTAAACCTCTAGTAAATTTAATGGATTTAAACCATTTTAGAAAGACAGAAAAATGCCAGCAAAATGCATCCAAGCTGAACACTTTTATACAAACTTTCTATTTGATGCAACTTAAAACTTATTTTAAGATGGCTTGAGAACTCCTGAATGGGTTCAATCACAGCAAAAAATGTTATTTCCTGTTGAGTAAAATGAAGTTGTGAAAGGATGGGGAGTACAAGGGATGGAACAGGAAGAGCTAATGCAAACTGAAGCATAAAAACGTTGCAGTAGGGTCTACTTCATGGCAAGAGCTTTATGAGTCCACTAAACTAAGAGGCTGAGCTACCAAACCGTGCTGGGAAAAATGATTATAAAGACAGTAGAGTTATAACGACAATAATAGTTATGTATGATTGTTACAGAACAAGCACAGTCATTTAATAAGAGAGATGCTTCTGTGTGGTTTATAGTGGACCTGATAAAACAATTCTTCTCTAAAATATCTGCATTACTCTTATTTCAAAATATATGCCTTATCTATGGTGACAGAGAAGTTCTTTCCTACTTGCTATCTAATCCAAAAGGCGCTAATCCTTAAGCATTACCTTCTCTCCTAGATGCATCACTCTTTGTAGACTATGATGTGAGTAAGTCCTGCAGATAACTCTCTCTTTTAATCTGGTACTTCAGGAGGACTGGAAATATGCTCCTTTCCTGTCCCTCCTTTCTGCTTACCTCCTCATTTTTCAAGACACAGAGATATTAAGCTGGACGGACAAACCTGAATGGTGCAAATACCAGAGGAATAGATGGCATGGTAGATGAGTCTCCCTGCCTGAACTGGGAAAGGAAAAAGATACCTGTCTTGAGGATCAGTTCCACACACGAATTTGGAGTGACATTCACCCTTCAAGCAATGGTTCCAGTCCTCTTCCTCCTTTGAAGGATGCACTGCTCTCCTTTATTAGTATGCCAAGGCCTGACTCCTTCTCTCTTACTTTGATATTAACATTGATGAAGGAACACAAGTGATGTTGAAATAGAGTTTGATCTTCTAACATTTCTGCTCTCTGAGGTAATCACAGACAATTCTTGACTTTCATCTGTGTGCCTATCATTTAGAAATGAGCCACTGGACCATGGTAATCAAAATATAGCCTAATGTAAGTATAATATCTAATTTAATTTAAACTGGTCATCTTTTTAAAAAGCGCACAACAGTTACCCATCCTCTTGCAAATGCATGCAAACCAGACATCCTAAATCCAGTAACCTGGTCAGTGCTGACATACAGAAGTAAAGCCCTGCCCACACTGTGGCTGTGTCAGAGACACAGAATAAAGCGATGCTCTTTGTCACAGCCTGGTGTTTCTGTTTATTTGGTAAGTCTTGCCTCCTCTTCAGTGGTAAAAGAACCGGTTCCTGAGACGACGCTTGTTACATTCATGTGGTAGTGAGCAGAATTAATTCGCCTCTCCATAATAAGAAACAGACTGGCAGATGATACACAGTCAATAAGTACCATTCTTAAATTCTGTGAACCTACACCTGCTGTTAAAGGACACATTAAGATCCCAATTTCAAGAAAAAATAACCTGTTGTTAGTCTGCGCTGATCCTCTCAGATTTCAGCTGGTATCCAAGCAGACAGAAAGGGCTGACCTGCTCCTGCTGATGCTGTTAAAGCCCCTGCCCTCCAGTGGTACCACACAGAGGCTTTAGGAAGTCAGGAGCCACTGCTCTGAATCCATGGCAGGCTTTATGACATTTACTCGCAATTACTCAGCGAGGAAGCTGGTGCTCCAGACGTAGATTTTGCAATGTGTCGGTGCATCTCAGAGCAAGGTGAGCACTCACAGCTGAGAAGCCTATAACCTCTGCAGTGACTGCTGCTCAAAAAGACAAGCTTTAGCTTTCAGCAAAGATTGTGGAAGGATGCGTAAATGAATCCCTACTTGCACAGCCTGCCAGTCCTAACTTTCTTTCTCACAGTGCCTTTGTGCTACTTCAGCCTTTCCCTCCGTCCCTTTGAAAAGGAGCAGAGACAATGTTGTTCTGGCCTTGTTTCAAGTAGATTTGTGAATGGGTCCTGAAAGTGTACTGGTGTAAAAGCAATATACTTTGCCCTCTGGATATAAAGACTTAGGGCTTTCAATCAAAAAGATTTGAAAGCTGTAATGTTGTTACTGTGTTCTCACTGTAAGATCTCATTTAGCAGACCTATATAATTTTGCTCCGAGGGACCTCTGGGCTGATTCAGCAACAAAAGAAAAACTTTGTCACTGGCCTTCTGTGCTGCCACCTAAAGTTCCCAAGTTTGGAAATACGAGCAAGATTTTAAGCACATATCATTTTGACAGTTACTGTGTAGAGTATGCCCACTGAAAAGATGTGTAAAAGGATAATACCAAGGAGAGCCAAAGATAAGCTGTAGATATGGCGCTTTAGTTCTCCAATTCTAGCTCTAGCCCATCCACAGCTGCCTCAAAACATTCCTTTTTCCTGATGACCTGAAGTAATTTAGTACAAGAATGGGTATTGGGAACACACAAGGCTACTTTTGTTCTGAGACTGCTGCTCATCTGGAGGTCTTAACCTCCACAGCAAACAAAGGTCTTCTAAGACTTCTGCAGTGGCCTATCCCCACTCTCAGGAGCAGTGTTATTGTTCTGCTTTCACTGTTAATTGCACTGACATCTGTGATCAGATATCCAGCCTAAAGAAACCAAAGATAGACAAATGCACTGATTTTACACTATTTTACCCTTAAAAGGTATTGCTGTGAATTCCACGTAGCTCAAAGATCTCAAGCAATAGGCACAACATATATTTGCCATGCCTTGCTTTGTCTATTTCTTCATTAACTCAACTATCTTCACCTTGCAGGGAATTCTGCGTTACTGAGCAATATTTGCATTACCTTACTGCAGTGGTAAGTGTCAGACCAGATACCTCCATGAGCTTCTCTCTTCCCTATTAACCGGGGAGATCTCCTGATCTCCTGCAACAGGGCTCTCCTGCCCTGCCACATCACTGAGTTCCAGAAGAGGGCTAGGCTGCTCACTGAACATCCCACCCTTTGCCACCTTCAGGTGCCCCTTGAGCTCAAGGTATTGCTACGGATGCTGCTCCTAATAGCAACCACTCAGAAAATGGAAATCCGGCAAGGAAACTTATCTGTTTTTTCAAATCCTCTGGACGCAAACAGAAGGCAAAATAATCTTAAACGACTATCTTCTAAGCACAATCCAAATGGGAAAAAAATAGCTAAGGAAAAAAGACATCTCTGCACGTGTCACTGGAAATATGTTATTAGAGGAGCTGACAACCTATCTACACCAGTGCTCTACAATATTGTCTGAGAAGAACGGAGAGGAACAGAAATAGCAGAGGTCCACAGAAGGGTAACAAAAATAACAAAGACATTTAGCGGCCTTCCACATGACTGCACTTGTTTCATTTGGGAAATTTGAATTTAAACAGTGAGATAGTGAAATTGGTCCTTCCTAGCCTTCACAGAAAAGCAACAGTGCAACTGATGAAATTGAGAAGTAAAACCACTTGCAGCTGATAACACTTCTTCACGGAGTTCACGATTCACTCCTGATATTCTATCACACCAGTTGAGAGGAACGAAACAAAGCGAAATTTTAAATACTAGCATATTTCCTCACTGTGTTATTCCAAATGAAAGCTATTACAGATGATATTCAGGGCTAAGGAAAGTGTCATCTAAAAACAGAAAAGCGGTAAAATTGCAAAAAGGAAGAAACGGTAAGATAATGAGAAAGATTAATGAAGATCACAATGTATCCAGACACACCTCATGCTTAGTCACAGTGCATGCTATAGGTTATATACGTGTCGAGAAAAATCTTTTACTTCTTGTAAATTACATTCAAGAGTTGAACAGATACAATGAACAAACACAAATACAGTGCAACTGGACATAACCAAGCTACTGGTACACTACTTCACCCAGTAACAGAGAGAGCATACAACCTACCTTCACACACAGATCATTTTCTTACTGGGAAGGGCTGGTTGCTGTGATTTCCAGCAGCTTGGTCAATCAGCATGCTGGTACGCTGCGTTTGGGAGGAACATCTGAAATACAGGTTCTTACACAAACAGATTACCAGAATTTATGGTAATACGTTGGTAATGATTCTGAAAAACAAGTGTATAAATTATAGAGACTTCCTACAGACCTCCATTAAGGCTAGAAAATGTTCTGTAGGAAATCCAAGATTAAAACTTTCAGCTGTCTGAGCGTTTGTTCACTAAGGTGAGCTTTGAACAAGAAAACTGCAATTGTCCAGTCTTCATTTGTCAATGCATTTCTCCTCAGAGATCAGTCCCGAGATTTTTCAAGAGTACGCAGTAAATAATCAATGTGCTTGCTCATTATACACCTCAACTTCATTGACTTCCAGCCCTTGCAGAAAGTGCTAACAGCTATTGTCATATTCCCCATACATGCTGCCATCTGTCAACCGTTGGCTATTGGCTAACACTGGCTTTCCAAAACTTTATTACCCAGAGGTGCTAATTATCCCTAGTGGAACTAAGCAATACAATATAAAGTTTTTTACTGTTTTTATTTGGACGTTACTTCTCTTGAACAGATTTTAAGCTGTGGGCAATGCTGTTCTCTGCTGCTCTATTCTTTTCCTGAGATCCCACTGGCCTGGTTCTATTGTTAGCAAAGCAAAGCCAAACCACAACGATCACTGGCTAGATTATTTCATATAGCAAGCCCCAGTTTACATTTCCTAATGGGAAATGTATCTAATTAACTCTAGGTTTTCTGTGTCATGGTCTGCTACCAAACAGTTCTATTTTGCTCCACTCGCCCTTTGGAAATAATTTATAGAAATCTGTTCACTGATGTTTTGTTGCCAAAATCAGCATTCATTTCCTCCAGCATTTAAGTCCACCTGCTTCTTGTTTTGTTCTTCCTCCTTCCAAGACCCTGGCTTCTATGAGATCCTCAAGTTTCCATTACAAACCTAGGAGTAGCAAATAGAATCAGCAGACTCTTTACAGCCAAGAGAGCAAGAGGCAACCTGCTACTGCTATGTAAGCAATTACTCTCCTTGGACAAGCTAGCACTGGACAAACATTCACTTGTATATAAATGTGGTGAACGTGAATGTGGCTAATGTGGTTTGTTACCATAAATGCACTGTTACTCAAACCTTCATCTACACTAATAGTTAGCGCTCCCAATCTTTTCTTACATCCCCAAACACTTTCAGCATGTAATTATAGTTTAAAATATTAACTCTGATGGAATTTTTTTAGCATTTTGTAGGATGGCATATGTGCATGTTGCTGACCAGAGCACCCCGCCTTACTAAGACTCAAGGCAACATTTGAAAATGCAAAGAGAGTGAAAAAAATGCAATGGAAATACGGATGAAAATTAAATTTCAATTACACAAGTAAGAAATTGATATGTACATTAATATTTTTTTTTGTATAATTTAACAATTAAAAAAAAAAAAAAAACAGGAGGAAAGAATATTAGATACTGATCCTTGTAAGTGCAGGAATTATAACATCTATGCTAGATTGAATGTTAATAGAGAAATTAAAAATGTTTTGAGTTTTTCCTGCAAATGATCACTCCTGAAGTACTCTTAAAAGTCCCTGTAGGTACTTGCAGGCAGCATCTACGTGCACAAAATGATACAGCAGCATCCCACCTTCCATTCTGTTTATATGTCTAAAACCAAACTTCTAAAGCAGAGCAGTTCATCAAAGAAAATTTAGAAACGTATTTTGAAAATATGTTCTTCCTGGCAACAGAAGTGAGATCCTAAGTTTACAATTGAGATCCACAGCCAACTGCTAGGTCTCCAATAGTCCACATGAATCTAAAATGCAAAGCGAGCTACTTTTTAGAACTACCAGAATAGAAAGGAAGGACCAAATAGAGTCTCTGCATACATTTCTGTTTCTCTTGAGGGAGTAGGGCAGATCTGGTAGAACACACAGAAGGGTGACTAGAGTGATCAACAATGATAAACTGTTTCTGACTATACAATGATGACATTAGCGTTCTGCCAGCAAAACATGTAAGTGAGGCAGGAGATGATAGAGGGCTACAAAATCAGTTATGGCATGGCAGGTAACTTGTCACTGATCACTGCCTCTTCCTTCATCATTCTAGAGGTATTAACGTAAAGCAAACTCTAACAAAGCGTTGCTGTGCGTACAAAAAATTTTAATGGTTTACAAAAACATCACACTGAATACCTGCATTCACAAAGCACTGAACATCCCACTTAGACAAGTCATCTACTCCTGATCTTTTTTCTTTGCATCATCTTCAAGATATAATTTGGCTATACATTGACTAAGTAGGCTCACTGAACTTCTGGATAAAGACACAAGATATTATGGGATTCGATGTGTTCTCGATGTGTTTCTGCAAACATAGTATATCTAAGAATATTCCGCTCACTCGGATCTATATAGCCTGCAAAGGTTTCTGAATTAAATAAATCTAAGTAACATGAAGCACATGACAACAAACCAAAGATGGTTCTTAGGAGAACCTTGGAAAAGTTGGACTCACTCAGTCCCAAATTATCATTAGTTTAAAGGAAATATTTTGCTCAAATTCAACGCTATCACGTTATACTTGTTCTCTCACCTTTGTTTAAAGAAGTACCTGACAATTTGTTTCCTGACTACTCTTCTGTAATCTCAGCCATGCTGGGTAGCTGTTACGTGTTTAAGTGGAGGACAATTACACAGACAGCTGTAACAAATAAATTTCTTGTGGTCTTGTCTGAAAAATTCCAGGATGAGTTAGTGGACTGAAGATCATCAGTATATCAATAATTTTAAATCAGTGGGATTTATATAGCTAATTCTCCCTATGCTTTAATAAAAAAATTGCTACTGCATTCAATAATCCTTTTCTTGTTTATGTTTATTCTATAGGAGTACAGTGATGTCACCACCATAGTCAGTGAAGCTCTCCACTCCAACTGATGCACCGTTTGCTAAAAGACAAAGCAATCCGCCTCAGTGAAGAGGGAGCAAGTCTTCTGCAAAGGATTTCTGATAGCAGATACTCTGGTGTCCAAAGCTGAACCTCTCACCTTCTGGCACAGTCAGTTCTTGACAGCAGATTTCCTAACAGATGCCAAGCTATTCCTATCAGTTTAACCCCAACAGGATATTCTTGTTGACCATATTAAATTTACTAGATGAGATGCTGAAGGTTCAGTAGGAAATACCAATTAAGCATCTTTTCTTTGAAGGACTAATCCGCTGAAACTAAAGCTACCTGCAAGAATTGGGCTATTTATAGGTATATAAGTCTTGCTCAAAACAATAACAACAACAAACAAACAAACAAACAAACAAACCAAAACTTGAAAACATTTTCTGAAAATGCCACAGAAGCTTCCCTGTTCCCAAACCTTAATCAGAGTACTCAGCCACTCAGCTCAGCTTTGGTTTTGTGCCGGACAGTTGAAACTCACTGTTTTTCATAGTTTGACCCTAATACACGGGGAAAGGAAAACTGCAACTACAGATTACATCATTTCAAAAGACAAGCTGGAGCTCTTGAATGGGGAAAAAGTCCTCTGCTGTGCAGAAGGTGAAGGAAAATTATTGGTCTCAACTGGAGTTCTGTGATCGCTTGCCATCTACTCTAAGACCTATTTAGAAATGTAGTTTCACTGCAGTTTGAGATTTAAAGGCTGACTTCCCACATAACCTTAGTTTAAGGCTTGGCGTGTTTTTATTTCGCTTTGAGCAGGGTGAAGCAAGATCATTCCAATTTCTTACCACCTAAAGTGTCCTATTATCAGATTAAATGCAAAATACAAGCAGCAGCACTTGGCTGTATGCTGACTTGACTTACACTTTGTGAAAACTCAAAAATCAAATGAATGTTCAGGGACATGTTAAGAAACGAAAAACATCAAGGAAATTACTTGTGATTCCCATTTTCTGAACTTTGTATTTTCAGCTGTTAATGGACATCTAACCTCAAAACTGTGATGTGAGGAAGGGTAGCAGATATTTGAAGGGATTGCTTCCAAAAAAAAAAAAATTCCACAGAGGTTATACAGATATAGTGAAAGATTTAAGGAGAAGCAATTCAGTCATGGAGAATAACTTGACGTAGTTGCACAACTGATTCCACTAAAACTACTGCAGTATGCAGCTGAAGCTCAACTCCATTGCTTACTACAGCATCTAATTGTAGCTAACCTGAGTGAAAACACTAATACATTCTTAAGAGCTGGGGGACAAACAAAGTAAATCCAAATCCAACATGATATTTCTCATCTGGTGAATGCTGTCAAGAGTTAACACCAGCTAAATTCTAAGGCTCAGATTTCCCAAACATTAACACATGCTAGGCAAAGGATGTGGATCAAACCTTTAACAAGAACATCCAGTAAAGCTTTACAAATGCATTTTGTATCCACCACTTAACAAGACTTGAGAAACTCATTCTTGAATGTTCTGCTCCTCCTAACTCCCAGGCAAAGTAAAAAATGTCAAGCCTACTCTCAGAATGCCTTGGGACAGCTGTCCAGAAGGCTAGTAACTACTGGACTGTGTTTTATGTAACTTTCCAAAGCTTGTTACACCATAGGTGATTCCAAATTATTTTCTGTTGGCACAGTAACAAACAAATTGTAGCTGCTGATGTCAGCATGGAGTTCCAGGAGGATGACAGAGCCCGTGGGCTGAAAGATTTAAGGGATGCCATGGCAGGGCCTATTGTACTCTTAGCCAGTCTGGTTTCCACAGGCGGCCCGTACTCTGTCTCACACAAGAACGCGTGCCCAGGCTCCTCAGGGATTAGGCAACTGACGTACAAGCAACTACTTCACATTCAGCAAGCTGAGTGCAAAGTGACCTTCAACTCCTCTTCCCAGGCTCCTATCTCTGGCTCTATCTCTCAGGGCTCTATTTCTAGCCCCAGGTTCCCTCTTTTAAGGCTGCCCCTAACTCCCTCTCCCTCAGGGGGTGGAATGAATGGTCTAATCCTTTCTGTTCTTCATACCCAATCTGCCCAATCTTGAATTTGCACTATACTACTTACTGTGGAACTGCATGCTACACAAGGAATTACCAGTTTGCCAGAACTCATGCTCATTCTCCTGTTTTTAGGATTTACTCAGACTTGTATAATGGAAGGGAAAAGGACTGAAGAAGTTCTTACTTCCCAACCATGCATCAAGCGATGGACTCAGGGCAAGCTCTATTTTTTTTCCTCTCTGCCTTTGCTGACACATATATAAACTACGGCCTACTATATGAAAAGTTCCTTACTCCTTGCTCTAGGTACTGCATAAATCCAGACTGAGTCACCAGGCAGGTGCACAAAGCACAGGTATTAAATAGCTCCAGGAGTAACAGCGGAGGATTACTAACACAGAGCACAGACTGGAGCTGCTGCACTTGCTGCTTTCTGAACAAAACGACTTCCCATCAACACGAGCGCAGGGCAGGGGTGCCAGATGGACACTGCACGAGGCACAAAGCAACACAGCAGCTGCAGGAGGGCAGCTGTGTCACAGAGGATTTGAGAAGTATTCACACACACTTTGTCCCACACTAACTCAAGGCAAAAGGAAACATCATTCGCTTTACAAGAGAACTGCAGAACACTCCTGAAATGACCATCTAATTCCCTACAGGAGCTGTGTGAATGCAGGGGAAAAGCGAGACTGAAGTAATGCCCCTGCATCGCCATTCTCTAACAATCCCTAAAGAGAGTCTGAATCCAAAATTAGATGTGGAGATGGGGCTGGCCTGCTAATTAGTGACTGCTTTGCACTCTATGGACTCTGCAGTATCAAGATGATTACAGAAAGACGTTACTGGGCCCAGAGATGAAGACTCCTATTTCTCCAGCAGGCAGGATTGCTTCCTGCTTCTACGTTGCAACTGGCACAAACCTGATGGCTGGCTTTTAAAAAGCTACCGAATAACTGTAAGAACAAAACAAAAGTTAAAAAAAAAATATCTATCTAAAGCTGGCATGAAATTAAACCACTCAATGTAAAGCTGCTATGACATTATAATTTGTGTTGTAGAGATCTGTTCACCAGAAATTTCAGCTGCAGTGAACAAGAGCCTCTAGGCTTATGCATACAAAGCAGTTGTTGTGTCACCTGTTAAGCTGGTTATATTAGACTCATGAGGAAGAACTGAAACTCATGCTTTGCCAGCTTTAAGCTGGAAGCCAAGGATAATGCTCTTTTTTTTCCCTGCTTTTATTTTGTTTCCCCCAAACACCTAAGAGCACATTTAGAACACAAGGAAACAACCTAGTGATCTGCATCTGAGAGCGATTCACATGACTGCCTGCTGTGTAAAAGCATCTTAAAGAGGGAAAGAAGGATGTGACATGGCAAATGCAACTCCAAGAATAGTATCTTGAAACAAAATACATAAAAAAGAACAATTAGAAGAGTCTACTGTAGTGCTTCTTGTTTCGGGGAACGAGTTTGGATTTAAAATGATACGTTGGCTCTCTTGGCCACAGGGAGTCTAGGGAAACAGACCTTCGTTTCTGGAAAACAGCAACAAAAACGAAGACAATAATCATTCCAGTGTTATTTTTGCTGGCTGAGCACACTAACTGAAAACCATCCCACCACAAAATACTCATGGATACACACGATCTTCATCAATGACATTAACAGTGGGGGCAAGTGCACACTCAGCAAGTTTGCTGATGATACCACGCTATGCTGTGAGACAGACACACCAGAGGGATGGGATGCCATCCAGAGGGACCTAGACAGACTTGAGCAGAGCGTCCAAGTGAACAACAAATCCAAATGCAAGATCTTGCACCTGGGTCAAGGCAACCCTCACTACCATGAGGTGCTGGGGGATGAAAGGACTGAGTGCAGCCCTGCTGAAAAAGATCTGGGGGTACTGGTGAATGGCAAGCTGAACATGAGCCAGCAATACACCATCATGGCCCAGAAAGCCAACTATATTCTGGGCTACATCAAAAGAAGCATGGCTAGCATGTTGAGGGAGGATCCCGCCCCTCTACTCTGTTCTGGTGAGGCCTCACCTGGAGTACTGTGTCCAGATGTGGAGTCCTCACAACAGGAGAAACATAGACCTACTGGAGTGCATCTAGAGAAGGGCCACAAAAATTCTCCAGGGAATGGAATACCTCTCCTACGAGGACAGACAGAGAGCTGGGGCTGTTCAGCCTGGAGAAGAGAAGGCTGCAAGATGACCTGATAGCAGCCTTTCAGTATCTAAAGAGGAGCTTACAGGAAAGATGAGGACAGACTCTTTAGCAGGGTCTGTTGTGATAGGACATGGGAAAATGGTTTCAAACCTAAAGAAGGTAGATCTAGGTTAGGTATAAGGAAAAATGTCTTTTACAGTGAGTGTGGTGAGGCACTGGAACAGGTTGCCCAGTGATGTGGTTCATGCCCCGTCCCTGCAGACTCTGAAGGTCAGGCTGGATCTGGCCCTGGGCAACCTGATCTAGCTGTGGTGCGGCTGTTCATTGCAGGGGAGTTGGACTAGACGGCTTCAGAGGTCCCCTCCAACTCTAAGGATTCTGTGATTCTGTGATTCTAACTATGCTGTCATAGCAGCTGTGAAACAGTGGGTCACCTCCGCTGTTGCAGACAGTGCAACATGCAGGCTCTTGTTCATCACTGGTGAAAATGCACTGCTAATAGTATGACTATGTCGAAAAATAGTGTTTTGTAGCTGAGAATTTGTTCTGTTATTGTGTTCTAAGTATCTGTTGTAGTTTCCATGGAAATAAAAATGAGTCATTACTTCTGGAGTGACCTATGTAGAGCTTAAACCAAGATACCCCATAAAAAACATTCTGTTATAACACAAAACTCCCAAATCCAACATTTAGATTTCTGAAGTTTTCTGAAAGCTCAGTACATCAGAATAATTGATTCAGAATTATTAACTCACATAACAGTTCCTTCAGTTCCAACGTGGAAAACGTGATGTATCACATCGAAAAAATAAGTACACTTTTCATCACAGGTACACTTGAGAATTCTTCATACTACAAAGATTCCTCTTAGTTTTCAAGCACTCTTCTTTCAGACAATACTTGCTGATCAATACAAATCACTGTGCTGGCTGTCTTACTGTGAGATATCATCAGTCACAAGCCAGTTATTTAAACTACACTAAGGATTATCTATTAAATAATTGAAAACGATAAACAATTCAGAGTGGAAGAAATCAACAACATAATGAAAATGTGCATCAAAAAACTGCTGTCTGCCATACAGTATTTCACAACTGTCTAAATGCACTTTATATCATTATATAGACAGTGAAATCTTCTTCATATGCATAGAATGGCTCAGGTTGGAAGAGACCATAAAGATCATCTAGTACCAAAATCCCTGCCGTGGGCATGGTTGCCAGCCTCTAGATCAGGCTGTTCCACCCAGCCTGGCCTTGTACATGTATAGAGATGGAGTGTTCACAACCTCTCTGGGCAGCCTGTTCTAGTGCCTCACCACCCTCTTATTAAAAAATTTCTCACTGCTGGCTTATGCCCAGCTTTTTACCCAGAACTCCCATCTGGGATTGCCTTGACCCAAGTGCAACACCTTTCACTTGGCCTTGCTAAACCTCATTAGATTGTCACAGACCCACATTTCAATCATGTTTGCATTCCTCTGGATGGCGTTCCTCCCTTCTTTTTTGTCAACTGCACCACTCCATCTTGGTGCCATGAGCAAATTTGCTGAGGGTACACTTGATGCCATCGTCTGTCATTGATAAAGATGCTGAAGAGCACTGATCCCAAGATAAACCCCTGGGGAACATCACTCACTACTGGTTTCCACCTGGACATAGAGCCGTTGACTACAACTCTCTGGCTATGACCATCCAACCAATTCTTTATATACCGAATAGTCCAGCCTTCAAATCCACATCTCTCCAATTTAGAGATAAGGATGAGGTGTGGGACTATGTCAAAGTTCTTGCACAAGTCCAGGCAGAAGACATCAGTTGCCCTTCATTTGTCCACTGATGCCATCACTCCCTCATAGAAGGCCAACGCATAAGTCTGACATGATCTGTCCTTGGTGAAGCTGTGCTGGCTGTTTCAGGTCACTTCCACATCTCGTACGTGCCTTAACATCTCTTCCAGGAGGATCTGTTCCATGATCATCCCAGGATGTGAGGCTCAGCAGCCTGTAGTTCCCCAGGTCTTCCTTTCTCCCCTTCTTGAATATGGAAGTGACAATTTACTTTTTTCAAGCACTAGGACTTCACCTGGCAGAGACAACTTTTCAAAACTCTTCATCAGAGTGGCTTGGCAACCGCATGAGCCAGCTTCTTCAGAACCCTGAGATGCCTATCATCCAGCACCATAGACTTGTACACATTCGGCCTCATGAGGTGGTCTCAGACATGCTCCACTCTTATGGTGGGACTAATTTGCTCCTTCTTAGAAGTTCAAGGACACAAGAGGCATGAGAAGCCTGAATAACCATGAAGACAGAAGCCTTCTCCATGTCTGAGGAGGCCAGCTATCCCTTTTCATTTATCAGAGAGGGTACGCTTTCCTTTGCCTCTTCTGCTCAACATATCTAAAGAACCCCTTGTGTTTTTTTTTCTACACCCCTCACCAAGTTCAGTCCCATCTGTGCTTTGGCTTTCCTGACTCTACCCCTGCCTATCTGGACAGCATCCCTATATTATTCCCAGGCCACCTTATACTGCTTATACTCATAGCAAAAACGTGCATTTTCATTCAAACAAGAACAGTGAAATGCTTTTTTTTTTTTAAATCAAAATGAAAAGTGGTTTGGAATATTTGGCTTTGCAATATCCACGTTTCACTCGAAACCTTACTTTATGCTCTGATAAGCTGTGGCACTTTACCTAATTTCTTTGCATTAAACAGTAAGTCTAATAGAAACACTGTTGTCTCTTTAAATATTGTTGTAATAAAGGACTTCAAAAGTTCTGACACAAAGCTTGTGCCTCACCTTACCAAACACAAGATATTCATCTGGACACCCGTATCAATTAATATAAGCATTCCAGATATCTTGCCTAGGAAAAGAGGAGCTGCACTACATAAACACACTCCAGTGATATTACAACTAAGAGAACAGTAGGTCCACGTTTCAGACAACTGATGCCTGATGAAACTTAACACATCACAAATGCAGTAGCTGACACATCTCTTGACTTGGCCCCATTTATGCTCTCCCTGTTTTGATTTGATAATGTATTGGAGAGGTCTGACACTGAGTTGGTGATTCTGATGAGCTAGCAACAGATAATGAGATTCCTTCCTCCCCTGAAAGGAGAGAAAAAGTTAGGCTTTTACTCTCACAGAGGTGCCCACTGCTGGAAACGTGAAGGGATGGTCTCAACAAGCAAGCAAAGCAAAGCAAAATGCAGAGTCAGTATGGGGCTAAGAGAAAGCTTGCCTCTAAGCTATTTCCATTGTGCTCTTAGCACTCATTTTTAGATCTAAAACTAGATTTTAGTCTCCTGAGAAATTTGACATCTCAAATATTTTGAGATTTGAGGGTTGTGCAGCTGACCAATGGCTTGGACAGCAGAACATCACTTCATTCTTTACATGCTCTAGTCGTTGCTATGATCATTAAAATTACAAAACTTAAACTCAAGGAGAGCGTTTGCCATACAGAAGTATCTCATCCCCTGCAGATTGTCTTGTAGTAAGTTTGTACAAACGACAAACTGATGGACAGCTTGTGCACAGATTTCACTTCCCTTTAACTGACCTATGTAAGGGTGACTTCTCCTCTGTGTTTACAGTGCCCAAGAAACACTCCACTGGTTTTGGCAGGCATAAAACCATAGCAGGAGTACTACGAACATCAGGTGACTCCTCATTTTGTTTCTCTTACAATTTTTCCTGCAGAAAATTAATAAGCAATCACACTGAGGAAACAATTGTAATGGAGTGAGAGGTAACTGCAGTGCTCCAAATGATTGTTTATATCATCTTTAAAATGAGAATTAAAACTCTTTCATCACCAACTGCAGGCAATTCACATTCTCAAATCATTGAAATCAAGAGGATAAACTATCTTCCTAAAATATTACATTATTCTCTTTTTAATTTTGAAACAAATAGCACAATAGAGCTATCAAGAACACAAAAGAAGCACTAGTAACTACTGCAGCTCAGTGGCAAACAGCTAGTCAGTTCCATATCATTAAAATTGCATTGCTCAAGGAGGCTATATCCTGAAGTCAAGTAGAATAATTAGCTTGAGAAGCATGACAATATTCAAATAATCAAATTCAAATGACATCTGGACTTCAGACACCTCACAGAAAGGAGAATTTGTACCATTGAGTTGTTTCTCACAAGAGAAACTGTCTCAAATGAATCATTTCATCTGCAGAAATAAAAGCTTATGCAATTGCAGTGACACTCTTTTTTTTTTAGCACATTTCTGCCTCCAAAGTGAAAACAAATCTTACAGCCTCGTACATATTCCTCCAAATGGACACAAAGCTCCTCTCCTGTAGAGACATTAACTTACCTCTCTGAGTACCTGTTTCACAATTGAATTTTTGCTTTGTCTGTTTAGATGGAAAGCAATTTGAGCAGCAGTATATTTCCACTGCCTGGTACAATCACAACTGCTGCACTGTGTGAAATCACAGAACACAATAGCCCTGTCTCACCTATGACACGGGCCAGCAGCGAAAACCAAAGGAAAAATGTGAGAAAATTGCATATACTGAGCTACTGTTACCCAGTCCCAGTAATCTGCAGCTTGGGGACTTCCTAAACTGCAGATATAGGAAGTGCATCTCACTGTGCTTAATAATTCACCTGCACATGCTCTCCACAAAGACCTGCCACCTGCACTTACTCTTCATGAACGTTTTACTCTTTTTGTATTGTATTTTAGTCCCATGGACTTGAACTAATAACACTAATATGACATCTCCAAATACATTTTATTTTGTATTGAACCATCTGCCCGATAGCTTTACCAGGTTGCCGTCATGCTATAATTCCAAGCATTTGTGAAAAGCCGCCTTCTAATTATTTTTTTCTTCCCCATAATGATTTTATATACCACTGTCACCTCTCCTCTACCCAAGTGACAACCCAGTCAATTATCTTCTCACCCACCCCATACAGAAGCCATTACCTATCCTCACCCTTTTCTACACCGTTCCTATTTCTGTCCTAAGAGCAATTTTGACCCTATAAATCATAACAGTGACTGAAACTTCCGACACTAACTGAGCAGAATCCAGTAGTGACAGCAAAATGATGTCTCCTTTTATTCCTTATGAATTCTATTTATCTTATCTTCGGTCCTCCCAGAGGCCCCTCCTTTGACCAAGTCCTACCTTTCAAGTAAACAAGAAAAAAGCAGGGATAACAAAGATAAAAGAAAAAGGCTTATTCGCTGTGGACAGACGATTAGAGGAAAACTGTATGTCCTGGTGATATACTTTCTGGCCTCAGGCTGGCACAGTTTCCTAAATGAATTATGACTAGTCACATTCAGTGCCATACCTGCCTTCTCCCTCCTTTCAGTAATTTCTCACCTGCTTGCTGTTATAATATCTTTTACCAGAAATGCACTTAGTACCTCTACAAAATAGAAAATGCTGAATATTCATGTTTCATGACTTTGATGTGAAAAATACTGTTACCACTCCACTTTCCCTTACTCTCCCTGTCTTTTGGATTAGGACAGCTGACTGGAACTGGCCAAAGGGATATTCCATACCACGTGACATCACGTGGAAGGAGTTTTGAAGGGGATGGGAGTTCATCTTGCTCTCTTCTGCCGCTCGGGGGCTAGCTGGGCATCAGTCAGGGAGCGGTGAGCAATTGCTTGTGCATCGCTTGCTATATACATGCTCATATATGTATATAGTCATAACTATTATCCTTTTCTCTATCTTAGTGTATAGTTTAATCTCAACCCTCAAATTATACTTTGTTTTTTTTTTTCTCAATTCTCTCTCCCATCTCAATGAGAAGGGGAAGAGTAAGCAGAACAACTGTGTGATGCTGAGACACCTGTCAGGTTAAACTACAATACCCTACAAATTTGCTCCTTTTTAGAGCACACGGAAGTGTTATAATAGGGGCTGAACTTTGTTTCCAGCATTTAAGTAATGGGATGACAAAGAGAACATCTAAACAAGTTCTATACTTCAGCACCGCTCAAAGCAAACTATTTCATGGATACTTCTTACTTCTATACTAAAAATGTCAACTCCAATAAGGAGGTGATCTACATTTTTTCAGTCCAAACTAGTTCACCCATATCTATTCTTACCTTTATTTGACTGGTTAACTCCTTCTGCTTGAAGCAGTTGCAAGCACCGAGGCTGTTCCACACCAAACCAAAACTCAGGTGAGATCTAGCTTGTGATCATATCATGGAGCACAAGCTGTTACCAGGCATAGTTAAAACTTCTGCTAAAAGCTCACTCGTGTTCACTGCCTCTCTAACAGCAATGCACACTTTGAAAATAAGACATACAAAGACTGTGGCTGAAAAGGAGTAGATATATTCTTCACAGCACGTCTAAGCTGGCAGAAAGTAAATTACTGTTTTGATTTAATGAGGTTGCACTTTCACTCAACACATGTACATCTGACTGGCTAGCATCTAGTTTGAAATGAATTTCCACTTCTTTTTCATTTCACTCAGCAGGCACAAGTTTAAGGAAAATGAATCCAAAATGATGACTTGCAAATTAGTGAAGGTAAAGGTGATTAAGATAAGCAGGAAGTGAAAAGAAACATGGAATCACAGCACAGTAGAGCAGTGAAATAACTCCTACTAGTAATGTAACTCAGACATGATTTTAAAACAGACAGAAACTCCTGAGGCAGCAGCAAATAAATCAAAGAGGATACAAGTTCAAAAGCTAACTCTGTATACATGATTCAAAGACTGCATGCTGTCAAGTATCAAGAGCATGCAGTATTTTTGCAATAATCTGGCCAAAGGGTTAATGTAATAAATGGTGACAAGCTCACACAGCCAATACGATGAGAAATATAGACTCAGCTTTGGCCTTAGATGCATGCCTGCAACTCTCATTAATGTCAGGCAGAACTACATGCATGCGCCTGCTGTCAGCATTTGGCATTATCAGAAAATTTTTGAATGCATTTCCTTCATTACTATTCGCAGTCTTCCACTCCAGCATGCATAACAGCAACCTCCCTAAGCAACCCGGGAAGCTATCATCTTCATTTATTTACACAATTATATTTGGCTACTTCTATTTGTACGGAAAGGAGGTTGGTATACTGAAACTCCACGTAATTTGTATTTTACTGTAATGGCAGCTTAAGGGTACTTGAGAGCTATACACATATACTCAACAAATGTATTTGGACATAAACCCATTACACAATCAACACCTAGTATCTGTGTCAAGTGACAACGGCACATGGCTGCATCACATCATGTGGCAGGTGGGCAGCCACCATATGGCAGATATCTATCTGCTTCTATGAAGGAAACATGCCAAAGGCTTGTGTAGCTTAGCAGTAGGAACTTTCTAACACTAGTTGATACTAAAGTGAGTCAGACACCTGCTTCACTTTTAAAACTAGCTAAGACAGATAACAGATTTTCAAGGAAAAATGAATTCTTTGCCACAACTGTTGATGAAGATGCAATAAATACACTTGTTGAAAGATTCCAGCTTCTCCACAGTTCTCCCTGAGGTTTTTTCGGAGGTACCATAACTACCCAACAATTCCTTTTCAGTAGGGCCACGCTGGCATAGTAGGAGGGAAACAACCTTTACAGCTCCTGTCAAGATGTACCTCAGCACTGAGAGGAACAGTATGTGACCATTTTACCTCAGTTTATAAAACCGTACTGATGGAAGAGATTATAATGTACAGGATAGTACTTCCCTATCAGTATAACGCCAAAGTGCAAGTCAGCAAGGGCTCATGATGCTTAATGAAGCCAGAGCATGAATGGGATTACTAATAAAGACTAATAATAATAATAATGAGACATTTGACAACCAGCTGACTGCCAGCAGGTGAGGTACCTTGCCATCTCTTTTCAACGTTTCTAATGTTCATGGATCTCATTTGCTCAGTTGGATATTACACCACACTAGGGGTAGTCAGTGACAAAGACCTGACTTAAAATAAAATAGAGCAGTGAAAAATCTGCTTAAATAACTCAAGCTTTCCCCAGTGTATATAAGTTGCTTATTTTTTTCTTAAGTTGACTTTGTTTCATACAGTGGCATGGTGTTTGCTGGTTAGGAACAACTTTTATCATATCCAAATATCTACATGGCTACTCAACCAAATGATGCTTTGGTTATCCTGCTTTCAGAAGAGACAGAATTAATAGCACATCAATATTCTGACTGCTGCTGAGCGATGGGTGCATTCCTGGGATTGGTCTAGGCTACTTGGTGAGGAATTGTAGTTACGTTTGGATTTGTTTTTTTTTTGCTTTTATTTTCTCTTTCCCTTTTCTATCTTAGTAAATAGCTTCTTAACTCAACTCCACAAGTTCTATTTTGTTCCCAAATCTCTCCCTCACCCAACTGTGTGAGAAGAGTGAGCGACCAACTGTGTGGAGCTGGGCTGCCTGATGGGTTAAACCACAAGAAGGTGCATTACTTTAAAGAGGGATTCCTCGTGGTTTGAGTCTGATACTTGCTACTTCAAATCATTTAGTAGAAGGGCTTCTAATCATCCAGAGGCTGAAATAATGATGTAAAAAAAGATATCTAATTTAATTCCCAGAAATACACCAAAGTTCTTGAATAGGTCTTGCTTCTACGCATAGAACAGTAAGGGAACTTTTCATAACAAACTGCTAAGAGAATTATTTGTAGCAGGAAAGTTTGGGATGAAGCTAAGTAATAAATATAAGATGAAGCTAGAACTGCAGGAGAGGAAATGAAATACTTGCAAATACAGTAGAAGAGAATTATGTGCCTAAAGAAGCAAATATACATTATAGATTTGTTAAAGACTTTGATCTGTCTGTAGAAAAACAACTCTGCAATAGGTTATACAAGCCAAGAATGTTCTGTCCAAACAAGTTTGAATTTTTATAGATCAAAGTGTTATAACATCTCCAAAAGACACCACTGTATTCATTTAGTCTGACCTCCTGCCTAAAACCAGTCAATTTCTCCAGCTCACATATGCATCAGAACCACAACTTGCTGATAAAAAAAAACCCCTCTAGGGAGAAATCCGTGCCTGGTTGACCCATCACATTACGTATTCTCATTGATAAAAAGGTGCATCCTACTCCTAAATCCATTTGTCTGGATTTAGTTTCCAGACTTCTGATCACCATTTGGCATTACCTGACAAGCCCCTTATCAGAAATCACCCCCTATGTGGAGAAGTGATGCCTATGTACAGGTAGTGATTGAATTACTTTCAATGTCCACCTGTATCAACTACATTGTTTGAACTTTCCATTCTCTCTGCTCTCTCCAGCAGACCTTTCCAAAGTTCAGATGTTCATATTTCACTGCCAGCATCATGAACATTTTCAAGAAAATGATAGCGTCTTGCTCTTTCTATATGCTATTTGTAGTGTTCAAGAATTTCAACTGCTCAGTTAGATATTACAGTATATTAAAATGAAGATCGCTTAGTACCCCATTATCTCTTTCAGTAATTTCCAAACAGCCTCAAATTTAACCCCCCCCACTCCCCTTATTTATTTTTTTTAACCCAGACACATGACATTAGAAATAATCTTAGATAATGAACTGCGTTCCTGTTCAAACATGCTTAGCCAGTTAACGCACAGTATCAGATGAGTAAGGAACTGGTAATGAGATGCCTCATTTGCCAGACAAACTCTAGTAGCCAGACTGTAAATACAATTTGAAATCTCAAAAGGAGATCTGAAACCCCTGACCTCTCAACATAGGTTACTTTCACCATATGGCAGCACCCCAGAAGCCTGGCTCAAGTGCCTCCAAACACTTTGATCCAGAGCCCTATCTATGTCGAAGTATTACACGTTGGTCAGTGCCTTCCAGTTAAACTCCAAGTACCAGAAAAGTCACTAGGAAGGTACAGGGCAGAACACTGGATTCCAGCGACAATTTCTACATTCACTTCTGGGTTTCCTAGATAGATGTGCCAGGACAGCACAGTCTGGAAGACAAGATTGCTCCTCTCCTCTCATTCATGCTTCCTAGACTTCACATCTCGTCAGTTCCTCCTCTATTGCCAGCC
>JAOWBP010003659.1:2477383-2488336 GCA_028571105.1 Tragopan temminckii | reverse complement strand
ACTCCTGCCCTCATCTTGGTGGCTGCAAGGCTTCTCTCATGTTTCTCACCCCTCTCTCCCAATGCTGCTGTGCAGTAGTTTTTCTGCTCTCCCACAGGTATAACCAGCGTCACCCCAGGCTCAGCTCTGGCAGCAGCAAGGTTTCTTTTGGAGCAGCAGGAGCCAGCTCTGACCTGATGTGGGGCAATGCAGGTCTCTGCTCAGAGGCCACCCCTGCAGACCCCGCTATTAAAATCTCACTGTGTCAGCCCAGTGCAATATTTTAAGAAAGCTAATGAGAAAAGTCATTTTGAGCCTCAGAAGAACGTGGAAACCTCCAGAAGTTATCAGACCTCTAATGTCTACTGCAGGTATAATACAGGTCACTATACCAAACATATACCTTTCCACGTCAGCTTCCCCTTCTCTACAATGAGAAGTTAATTTTTATGTACGGAGCCACTTGTGGCATTCACACAAACATTTGTTTGCATAGTAGGATAGACATAATATGAAGCTCTATCTTCTAAACACTTCCCTCCGTTTCAATAGCTGCCAATATAATCAGTAGTCAGAGAAGCAACCATATGACTGCAAAACTTTTTGTTCAGCTGCGAATATATCCACATCTTCTCTAAGAGCTGAGGCATTCTCTTTGTCTCCATTATTTCCTATCCCTTTTTCAAACCTTACTGTATCATTTTACTATCCCACATGTCTAGGACTGCAAGCTATTGCTACTCATTTATATGAAAAAGGATTTCTGCTGAGCAATTTACAAAAAGAGTTCTACTCTTGTAGCTATATTCTTTCTTAAAAAATTTGGTAGAACATGAAAAAATAATAGCTTACCTGTGCCAAGCAGGGACTATAAGAAGATACATATTTCTCTTCTGAGTTGAATTCTTTAAGCTGAATATACAAAATAAAGTAGTACTCTTCTGCCTGTTACTCCCCTGATATGATAACAGATGGCTCAAACTCTTTAGTCAAGTCTAAAGAAATCATTTAGTTATGACAACTTATGCCTTCATTCCGTGTCCCAGTTGTTTGGTGTTTTGTTGTGTTTTTTTTTTTAAAAAAAAAAAGAGGGGCAGAGGAGCGAAGAAAATATCCTTTATCCTTTACTACCTTCATTATGTCTCTGTCCCATGGGGAAAAAGCAGCCATGTCTACATTATTCTTGACAGATCTGGGGTGGACAGTCTCTACAAGCAAATGCGTCCCCTTCAATATTCATTTTTCCTACTATTTGTTTCGAATTCACTTTCTAGTCCCAGGCACATTGGACATGCAAACCGATTACTCACTTCTTACAACAGCCTTGTGAAGTGCAGTGCTCTTCATCTGTAGGCTATTGAATGCTTTCTTCTTTATTATCAGATCATTCTTCCATTCTTTATTTAGCTTCTTCTTTGTAATGCAGAAACTTACATACTTTGCATCCCTTCTTTTCCAGATATGGAGAGAAGAGTATTCAAAGGTAGCCCAACAACCTGGAAGTTGTTTTCTAGGTACTAAACAAGAATTTTACTTTTCTCCTTGTACCCATAGCCTTAGAGTTAGCTAGAGGCTAGACTAGCTTCCACTTTGCCAGCCAATTCACTCTAAAACTCAGAGACATAATACAATAACGTGCAATGAAAAGGATGGCTGAAGGTGATCTAAGCTTTGTCTTCCCTTCTATTTTGCAAGTATGCAAGAAGTACTATTCAGTTGTGGAGAAGAATTCTTATTCTGTCCAAGTTTTTATTTTTCATCAAACCAGGAGTTCAAGAAGTTTAATTCTCATTAAAATTGGCCAGTTCAGCTGGATTAGTTGCCACAATATAGAGTTGCCAATAGTAGTCCAGTTCTGAAGTTGAGAATTGCTCCTCACTGGTCATTTTCTCCTTAAATGGCAGGTAAAATCCTACCTTGGGGAAGGAAACAGCAGGCAATTTTCAGAGATGGTCAGAGAAAGTACAAAAGGCAATGGGTACAAGCTGAAGGGAAAAAAAAAAAAAGTGTTTAGACAGTAATAAATAGCGAAAGGTGCCCAGAGAGGCTGTGAGAGGCTGTGGGACCTCCATCTTTGGAAATGCTCAAAATTCAGCTGGTCCTGCTCAGGTATGGTCCTGAGCAACCTGGTCAAATGCTGAAATTAGTCCTGCTTTAAACAATGAGGTGGCACTAGGTAATTTCTCCAGAACCCTTCCAACCTAAATTACTTTATGATTCTGCAACTCAACAACAACAAAAAATTCTCTTCCTTACAGCTTAATAGTACCTAAGAATTCCTGAATATCATCATTCCAAACCTTTCACTCTGGGGAAAGACTAGTTTAATTTGACAATTTTTGTTAGCATTTGTTCCACAGTTGTCCTCTTTCGTTGTCTTTTCCCTTTAACAATGCTAAACACCTCTTCAGAAAGGAGCTCAAAATTTATTATTACAATAAGTAGAATTCTTTTCCTCAAGAGATGTCCAACGTTTCTGTAAGTAATTGGCATAACAGAGCAAATACCACCTCCTGAGATGCTCAGTAAAAATGCTTTTTCTAGCTAGAAAAGCATTCTCAGTTACATTATACATTACATATATTACACAAAGCTTCTCAAATTGAAGTCTAAAGTAGGTCAACAGCAGGACAGGATCAGGATTCCCTGACCCTCCAGAAGCATCATTCACCACCAAACAGCAAGGGCTCAGCATTAGAATAGGCACAGAACTCATGTGAATTTGTCTCCAGAGAACACTGATAACAGTCGATACTTCCATTAAAATTTCCTCCCTTGAAGACCTTACAATAGTAAATCCGTCTTGTCATAATGAGACATTCATCTTACAGAGACTGGGAAATCTACATTTAAGATTGCTCACCCTTTCTTTTTTTAAAACCTACTGGAAGTGATACAGATGCAAATCATTTATTGGATGGACTTTTCCCTTCCTTTCTCCTTACCAGACACCTTCCTAACTGTAACTTATTCCTTTATGAGACAACACAGTCAAACCTTTCACCAAACACTTAGCATCTGTATCGTCTCTTCGGGATGATGAAAATATTCTTTGCCCAATCACACTTACATGTTCCTTCACTACTCAAGGTTGAGATCTGCAAATTAGATTAGAAATTATTTGTGATGAGAAGGAACAGCCGTTCATCTGCACAGCTTTAGGTATAGTAAGAAAGGAGTGCTCCCTCCCCACAGTCACACCCACTTACATAGCAAGTGACAACTGGAGTAACACAAAAGAAACTAAGGAGAAAATGATTTCCAAATAGGCTCTTTTTTGAAACTTGCAAAAGCTCTTCAAAGCTAGCACTGACACAAATAAGGACCTTTAGCTTTTCAAAAAACATTTTGGTTGTGCATATAACTAAAACCATAGAAAAGATTTAGAGCACAAAGAAAAAAAATACAATATACAGGAAGCTGTACTAAGGCATAGCTTTCCATTGATGTCAAAACAACAGCACAAAGGACTGTAACAAGGACTTAAGAGGGTAAGCAAGAAAATAACAGTTGTCCTCCTCAAAACTCTACTTAGAAAATTCCAGAAAGTTACTATGCCTATTAAAATCAGACCAAGAAAAGAAAATCCTTTAATTTACTTGCAAAAAAATACTTTCTGTACAGGAGGAGCAGATGTACAAATGGTGGTCTAGAATTCTGGCTATGGAAAACAAAAACAGAGTGAAAGCAGCAAGTGACCTCACCTTCCTATTCTCTATCTAGCACTCTTACACAGGTTGTGGAAGACACAAATTTAATGTCTTTTTGGACTCAAAATAATAGTACAAGAACTCCTTGTTCAACAAAGTGCAAGAATGGAGGAGCAGAGAGGAACAGCCCCCACTGATAAACAGGAGAAGGGGAATACTCAGCAAATGCCTACGAATTTCATAATGTTCCCATAAACATGATGCACAATGGCAATAAAGTTGCACTAATATGATATGAAAAGGGCAGTTACAACAGTACAAAGAGGTCAATCATGTACCTGATCTGGCAGTGTTATTACTGCAATGGGTCATTATTACAACAGGACATTTTAGCTCACACCTAAGATAATTCAAGGGGAAAAGATGACCACAATGTACATTACTAATGCAGTAATTACATCCCACAGTTGTATTTCACCAAAAGGAAAAGACAATAACATATCATAAGCCAGAATGACACCTAAATCTTTGTTCTGATTCACAATAAGTCTTCTGACAAAATGTTACAGGAAGCCTTTTGTTTCTCCTAATTCCCTGTCACCGTATTTGACTCTATCTAATGAATGCACCTACACAGACAATGAGGCCTTTATTTGCCTAGAAACAAAACTGTTTTCCTGTAATGCTTTTCTTATCAGATATTTTGCATGTATACACAGGTTAGACAACTCACTGTCCATTTACTAATCTGCTTATAATTCTCCCTGTCTTTTATGCTCTGTTACTCTTCATGTCACACTTTTCAACATGCGAAAAAACACAATTTCAGATGAAGAAACCCACAGCCCATATGAAGATCTGTGCTACTTGGATCTCCAAACCTGGCCTTCTCAGAAGAGTCCAATGCTTCTTCCCTCCCTCTCCCTGTCAAGTTTTCTGTGAGACAACATTATGTCACTGAACTAAAAAAAATGGAAAAGTCTTTACTCCTGATTCCACAGATATTCTCAGGATACAGTATTATTCTAATCCAGGAGTCCGTATATTTATACATAGCTGCATACCACAGATGAGAAGGGTTGCAATCTATCAAAAAGCATCCCAACTGGCAGTATCTATACATTTCCAGATATGAAACCACAATCTTTCCTTTGAAATACTTTTTCAGGAGCTATCAGCAGATTCTCAATGCCTTCTCTAAATCTATCTTAATTTAAAAGTCAGATCAGTTATCCTTGAGGTGCCCTACCCCATGACCTGGAAGTCTCAGATGGGGAACAGAATAAACCCCCTATGATTCAGGTGGAAAGAGTTAGAGACCTACTACTCCACCTGGACTGTTAGAAGTCCATGGGACCAGATGCGATCTATCCAAGGGTACTAAGGGAGCTCACAGAAGTGGTAGCCAAGCCACTTTCCATGATCTATTAGCATTCCTGGTCAACCAGAGAAGTCACAGAGGACTGGAGGCTTACCAATCTGACTCCCAACAAGAAGGGTTGTAAGGAGGATCCAGGGAACTACAGGCCTGTCAGCCTGACCTGAATGCCTGGAGAGATTACGGAGCAGATCATCTTGAGGGAGAACACAAGGCATGTGCGGGACAACCATGCGATCAGGCCCAGGTTGATGAAAGGCAGATCCTGCTTGACAAACTTCGTCTCCTTCTGTGATCAAGTGACCTGCCTGATGGGTGTGGGAAAGGCTGTTGATGTAGTCTATCTAGACTTCAACAAAGCCTTTGACACTGTCTCCTACAGTATTCTTTTGGAGAAGCTGGCAGCCCATGGCCTGGACAGGTACACTCTTTGCTGGGTAAAGAACCGGCTGGATAGCCAGGGCCAGGGAGTGGTGGTTAATGGGGTTAAAACCAGCTGGCAGCTGGTCATGAGTGGTGATCCCCAGTATTGGGGCCTGTCTTGTTCAATAACTTTACTGAGATTCTGGATGAGAACATGGAGTACACCCTTAGTAAGCTTGCAGATGACACCAAGCTAGGGGGAAGTGCCAATCTGCCTGGGTGTAGGAAGACCCTACAGAGGGATCTGGACAGGCTGGATCACTGGGCTGAGGACAATGGGATGGAGTTCAGTAAGACCAAGTGCTGGGTGCTGCACTTTGGCCACAAAAACCCCAGGCAACGCTATAGGCTTGGGGCTGGAAGACCGTGTAGAGGAAACGGACCTGGAGACTGTTAGTTAATGCTCATCTGACGATGAGCCAGCAGCATGCCCAGGTGGCCAAGGAGGCCAATGGCATCCTGGCTTGTATCAGAAATAGTGTTGCCAGCAGGAGAAGGCAGGTGATCGTCCCTCTGTACTCAGCTCCGGTGAGGCCACACCTCAAGTGTTGTGTTCTGTTTTGGGCCCTTCAATATAAGACAGACATCAAGGTCCTGGACCTGTCCAGAGAAGGGCAATGAAGCTGGTGAGGGGTCTGGAGCACAAGTCTTATGATGAGTGACTGAGGGGTCTGGGACTGTTCAGTCTGGAGAAGAGGAGGCTCAGGGGAGACCTTATTGTCCTCTACAACTACCTGAAGAGAGGTTGTGGTGAGGTGGTGGTCAACCTCTTCTCCCACGTAACTAGTAATAGGATTAGAGGGAACGGCCTCAAGTAGCGCCAGGAGAGATTCAGGTTAGACATTAGGAAATACTTCTCGAACAGAGTGGTCAGGCACTGGATGGAGCTGCCCAGGGAAGTGGTGGTATCACTGATGCTGGTGGTGTTCAAGAAATGTTTAGATGTTGCACTGAGGGACATGGTTTAGTGGGAAATATTGGTGATAGACGGATTGCTGGACTGGATGACCTTCTAGGTCTTTTCCAACCTTGGTGATTCTGTGATTATTTGCAGCATCACAACCTACTATACAATATCGGAATGTATTCAGGCCTTATCTTGAAGCAATATAAAATAAAACGCACCTAGAAAATGTTTCACTATGCCATGTCTGGTATTTGCGAGTATATTCTCCATCACAGACACAAGAGTGTTCGGTAATTCAGGAAATGACAGCAAAATGCTGTGTTTTCAGAGCATTAAATCATTGCAATATATTGCCAGCAAATGTTCCACCTGCAAGAATTTCCTTTTTTTTTTCCTTCAGTTGAATTTTTATTATTGCAATATGTAGATCAACTTACTTTGATTAACAAAAATGGCAGTCTCTAAAAAAAGCATTGGCTGAAACTACAACATGCATCTTTTAATTAACTGGTACATCATAAAGAAAAAGGCCATTATCACTCTGCACCAGTCAAAGTATATTCCTGCAGGGCAAAAATCAACCTCAGAGCATAGGAGATAACTGCTTTCAAATGGTTTTATGTTTCTAAGACAGTTAAATGAGTCTTCAATTAAAATTCCTTCAGAAAAACCTCTGTGCTATCCCAGAACACACACAGAGGGACTATTGTGTGTCTAATACATACAGTGGTGAACTCTTAATCATGCCTTGAGCATGTGAAATATGAGCAAATACTAGTTTATTTTGTGCCTAAAGATGGTAATTTCTTTCTATCAAAAAAGCAAGCACTTCAGCCTTATTTGTGATTTTACATCACTGGGCAGAAAAACATTTTGTGAGGTTTGGTTTTTTGTTTGTTTTGTGGGGTTTTTTTTTCCAAACAAAAAACAAATTACTGAACACCAGGTATATGCTGCTGGGGAAAAAAAAAAAAAAGAATTCTGAGCAACTCAGATCCTAACAGTAAAGGAAGGAACACGTGTATATAGCAGCAATTAATTGCAAAATGGATCAGGCACATTCATTTCTCCAAGGAGAAGTATGTACTTACTAAAGAAGAAGCATCTGATATGAAATATCACTGGAAGAAAAAGGAGACAGGCATAGTTGCAGTCATCTTATTCTTTTTCCTAAATTAAACAGATTAAATTAGTTATACCTAATTTGCAGTGCTTTATCTTGAGCAATCAACTCCACAAATTGATGAGGCCAGCAGGCCCTTTGTTTGGACTTCTCATATCTGGCAAAGCAAAACAGTCATAAATCCAACTTAAGCATTGGTGGATGCTTTGTGCTGCCCAAGTGATAAAAATCGCTTAGAGCTTGTCAGTCAATATGCACCTCAATTTATTAGAGGGCACTTTACTCTAGTTGCTAACATGAATGATTGGAAAACAACTCTTCAGCTTGTTTCCTGCTGCACATCAGCATCCTCTCTCAAAATTACTATGTTCATGTGTTGTTGCTAAGTTTATTTCTAGATTTAAATCCATCTGAGATGCCTTGAGAAAACTTTTTGGGGAAACCGCTTCAAGCTGGGTATATTCAATATGTATGTATCCACATATATATCCACATATAAAAGATATACGTATTGAGCACATATATGTATGTGGAAACATATTTATCCATGTATGGAGCATGATCTCCAGGGAGATGGGGCATTGGAGACCATCCATCTGAATAAAAGGTGGGTTATGGGATCTGACTTGGAAGTGTACACAATAATTCCACTAATGAGAAAAGTCAGTCCACCAGTGATCACTACAAAATAGCTCCAAAATTTCAAGGATTCAGGGTTAAATATACTGAAACATGCAGACAGCTCTACCAGTAAGAAGCTAAAGTCATGTTGCAATAGAAGATAGTTCTATAATGCATATTTCTGCATACTGTCCCTTTCAGTGCTGCACTCATTTATGAACTGGAACTACTGCTGCTCAAAAGTACAAGAACCTTCCAACGCTGTCCAAAATATATTTTCGAGTTAGTAATGCAAATTGCAAGCAAGAAATTTCATCAATGTTTATATTTACTAAAGAATATTCTGCCTCAGTTACTTGTGCAAATTAAGATATTTTTCTTGTATTTAAGAGATCTGCCTTGATGTAAACGTTATTACAGATATTTGAGAACATTTAAAATCACTAACTATAAAATATGTGAATCATTCTAAAAATGAGTTCGTGTTTGAAAGCTCAGAATACTGAATCTTTTGTCCTAGTTGTTCAGAAAATCATAATTCTGAAGTTAATTAGAAGCTATATCCACCAAAAACAGGTGAAGAAACAGCAATGCTCCTTTCTTCAACACTGCTGCCAGAGATTGCTGCAAAAACACACACACGCACACACAAAAAAAAAACAACTGGCATTTACTCTGTAATCCTGCCTCTATAAATAAAATAAATTATGTCACAGAATGGCTCAGGTCAGAGGGAAGCTTCAAGATCATCTGGTTTCAATCCCCCTGGTATGGGCAGGGTTGCCATTCACCAGGTCAGGCTGCCCAGGTCCCCATCCCACCCAGTCTTGAATACCTCCAGGATGGGGCACTCACAGATCTGGGCAGCAGTGCTAGGGTCTCACCATCCTGTGAGTAAAAAACTACTTCTCAACATCTAACCTGAATCTCCCCTCTCTTAGCTTACAGTCATTCTCCCTTGTTCTGTCATCATAAACCCATGTAAAAATCCGTTTTCTCTTGCTTGTAGGCTCCCTTCAATCACTGGAAGGCCACAATGAGGTTTCCACAGAGCCTTCACTTTTCCAAGCTAAACAAGCCCAACTCTCTCAACCTAGCTTCAGAGGAGAGGTGCTTCAGCCCTTAGAATAACTATTACACTTTTCTTATATTTTTTAGATCAAAAAGTCCAGATATTTTTAAAAACAAGATCAATAAAGCTGAATTCTCAAATATCTTCTCTCTCTCATAGCTAAAAATAAGTCTTAAATGTGAAGTGGGTTGAAAACGTAGTGAGACGAATCAATACGGTGCCCTGGAGCACAGACAACTTCTCTGATAGGCAGCACAACTTCTGCCAGAGTGAGTCCCAGCAGAGAAAGGAAGCGGGGCCCAGTGCAGAGGCTGAGCAATCCTGGGAGAAGGCTGGAGCGTCAGCAAGATGGAAAAGATATGGATTCACTATTTCCATTTCACACTTTTTCTCAACAGAGCAGTAGTGCAAATTACATCTGTGCTTTGTGCAGCAGTGGAAGATCAGAGTAATTTAGTAGAAGAAATCCCCCCCCTACATAAATCCTTTCAGATGAGAACCCCAGACGGACCAACTCCATTTGTTTCTTGCAGGTGCAAAATGCAAACACCTTTCTAATCACTGCAGGTATTAAAAACATTGCAAAATCAACTACTTCACAAAAAGAAAAGCATCAAGAACAAGCACATGCACCTGGATACCCGGTACTGGCTGCCTGGACTCCACTAAAAAACTCCTCTTACAGTGTCTCCGTTCTCTTTATCAGTGGCCGAACAATAGTTTCTCAAACTTCAACATGCATTGTGCTCTTCTCAGAGGCAGCTGTCTTCTGCACAAGCTTTCGGATAGAGTCCACACTGAACAACTGAATGGCTTCATCACAAAAAGGTTTTAAAACACAGTTAACTGCATTACTTTCTTCTGACTTGGAGAGCCTGGCAAGATCGAAACTATGTGTAAACACTTCTGCTTAGGTGGATTTACTGAAGAGACACGGTGGTCTTCAAGCTGCAGGACTTGGCAGTGCTGCCAGACGGATGCAATGTTTCTCAGTGCCTGCATTGCACGCTGCCTTTTTAGCAGGCTCGATAACTTCAGAAACAGTCTTTGTCATGTGGCAACATCACAGCTTCCAAGCAAAGACAGTGAAAGCCTTCTCCAAGTTGCTCACTCATATCCAGTGATACTGTAACAGGACAGGATTTGGACAAGCTGGAGCAGCCAGGCTGTCTTCATTTTATACATCTCATTTACCACATCTCAACAGTGGCAGAGAGAGGTTTGGAAAAGTAATTTTCCACCAGAAGTTGGTCAGTCAAGGATGACATGGTGGGTCATTCCAATAATATCTACTCAACAGCGATCTATATCCTATGACTGCACAAGTAACTGTATATCTGTTCATCTATATCCAATTACAGCACCTATTGCCTTTATCGACAGCTTCCACGAGATGAGCCAGAGTGGCGAGCACCCAAAGGCAGTCACTAGCAGCCTGCCATTTATCAAACAAGGTCAGAGCATCTCCACAGGCATGCTAGCATAGCTCTGCCTTCTCGGGGTGTTGGGGCTTTGCAGGCACACTGGGGAAGTGAGACAGTATTAAGCTCACTATTGCCCTCTGCAGCAGGGATCTGCTTTCCAGGAGCTTTCAAGGAACAATCAGCAGAGCAGAGCTTTTCACTGCTGATATCACTCATCAACAAATTATTTATTTATACAAGGCATAACAAGTGCAGATAAGAGCTTAAGAGAAGACACAGACATTTTATGAATGGGAGACTCTCAAAAGCCAGTTGTTAATAAGTCCGAGACGAAAAGTATTTGCTGCTTTTTTTCCTGGTGTTTTCTTTTCCAGGC
>JAOWBP010003659.1:2446680-2465144 GCA_028571105.1 Tragopan temminckii | reverse complement strand
GTAATCCTGCTGAGGGACGATAACCTTAAGACAGAGGCAGCAGAAAAGTGAATGGTGCCCTCTTCTTCAGTACTAAACCAGCCAGATTAGCTCAAACAGCCCTCCTGCATAGCATGAACTAATCAGATATTGCACAGAAGCATATTAAGGAGGTTCCAGTGCTTGAGCTGTAAACAGCAAGGAACACTGGGAAAAGCAACATTTCTAAGCAGTTCAGTAGAAACGAAAGCAGTGCTTCTGCTGCCCACACTACTCACCTGTATCAGACAAGTAACGTGTCAACTTTAATATTGTAAGTGAAGCTTATGCCAACACACTTTGCCTCACGTTTTCTGAAGACTAACATCATTCACAAGGCCAGTTACTGTGGCTCAGCTGAGTTTAACAGTCCAGTTTTCAAGCTTTGCAGAGGAGGAAATCACTGCACGGCATCCACCAGTGCATAGAATGAGTCTTCCTTCTCCCCAGTGAACTAGTATCACATTACTAACACAGAGTGGTAACAGCATACCTCAGCCATGACCTTGGGGCAGTGATCAGGGCCATTTGGCACATTACTGCCCTTGCATCCTGCAAAAGGAGGTCCGGGGAGCTCAGGAGAAATGTAACCCATACCAGACCTTGTGCTTGGGGAGACACTGTAGCAGGACTTGCTCGGGGTCCTTCTTCCTCTGCAGAGCAATGAAGTTCACCTGGTACATACGTAACCGTTCATAAACTTTCTTGGCAATGCCTCCAATGTAGGTCTTGGTGGTGTACCATAGCCAGTACCTGTCAGATAAAGAATTAAGAAAAAGGATGGATCCTGCCTAGGAAGAGAAGTTGGTGTCATATTCATGAGATTGCCAACAGTTTGGGTCTTCGGTGATCATTTCTTCACAGGAGAAACATGCTTCAGCAGCTCTCTTATCCTCTGATTCTGGCTTATAGCATATAAGTGCTCAGACTGAGGGTGAAGGATAAAGTGAAGATTTAAGTGAGATAAGATTTAAAGTGAAGAAGGTTGATGGTGGTGAGAAAGAAATGGAGAACTTGGGAGCTGAGAGGAGTGTGGTCTGGAAACCTGCAGCTGAAGGATTGTAGATTCAGAGTGGGAAGCACTAAATTGTGTGCATTTACTCTAAAGACACTACACTTGCAAATCTGGACTTTTCTGCATTGTCAGACAAGAAGGACTGAGAACGTTCCAAGGGGAGCAGTGAAAATACACAACAGGCAAAGAGATCGGGGTTATAATCAGCAGGTAAAAAATGATGGGTAGAGACAAAGTGCTGAGCTGGATCTGACTTGCAGAGGGAAAAAGAAATAGGTAGGACTAATGGCATAATTCCTGCTTGGGGGTTGGGAAAAGCAAGACAGAGAAACATCCCATAATTTCCTCAGGATTGAACCTGCACTTACCAGGAGAAGTGGGTGACTTCAAATACTGCACAGAGATGAGTGAATTCCAGCATCACTTCATTGGTGATGTCATCCCAAGTTTGGCCCTCCACATCCCCACAAAGAAGATGCAGCCTTGACCAATCCAAGTTTAACCCTAAAGACGACAATGATCAAGAGATGCTGCATACAGCAGAATTCTTTAACATGAGGTGAATATATGTATATGCCTCGCTACCTTTATTCAGAGCTTTTCAAACCCAGACACAGTTTTGGGTGATTTACTTTTTAGAAGTGCTCAATTAAGCCTTATTTAAAGAAGAGCAGTAATAAAGAATAAGGCAATCTGAATGCTAGAATATTGTCCAGCAACACAGACTCACTAGACAATTCTCATCATCAGTATTTAGGGCTATTAAGATTTATCTCTTTCTAAGCTTGTGGACTGGAGGCTTTTCAATCCCAATGCACTTCTGACATGCAAATACCAGGTAGTCTTACAACAAAAGCCAAGCCAATGCCCAAAAATCTTTTACTTTCTCACAAGAAAGCCAAAACATGCCAGGGAAAACTGGAATTAGAAGATGCAGAGTAGTCAGCACATAACTAGAGGAATCCCTGGCAAATCTACTATTGATTTGAGGCTCTTCATATTAGTACTCAGATTGGGAGATGGCTCCACGTATAACTGTGTATAATTGTAATAATTGAACTGTGTATAACTGTAATAATTGAAAGACTGCAGTAGCTCAGAACCTGATCCATCAGCAGGAAGTAGAATAGAAAGTAGATCCCTGGAGGCAGCATCTTCATTATCAACTTCAAGCTATTCCCAGTCACGAATCAAAGCCCTTTTACAATGCATTTCCTTGTTTTGTAGAACCGTCTCTCCAAACCATCATACCAAACCCAGCAGTGCAAACATTCATGTGATTCAGCAGGGAAATCTATTTGCCACAGCAGTTCCCCCAGCTTGCATTGCTGGTCCTGCAAAGCCCAGCACTGGTCTGCTGGGCCTCAGCTGCCTTTGGCTCTCACCACTCTGCGTCAGCACCAACCACACAAACATACCTTGCTGCTTCTGCAGACAAAGCTAAAAACTTGATTATTAACAGTCGAGTCAAACAAAATGCCCAGCTTGCCGCTTGCTGTTTTCCACACAGTGTTTCAGTTTTCCAACTTTGAGAATAAACTGACCTGTGACCCCAAGTGGGAGCGGGAGCTGAATTCTCACAGGCCTGAGGAAATCTACCAGGGAATCCTGGGAGAGGCAGAGCAGAGGACTGGCTTTGCATCCTGCATCAGCTGTGAGTTCCGCTATCTCTTCTGCAGAGACTGGCAGAACCTGAGCATAGAATGCAACAGAGAGAGAGGAGCAATCAGACACCCAAATCCCTTCATTTCCCACGTAATACCCCCAAGCACTCAGCAAACAAATGCAGCTCTTGGCTCAAGACACAGTGGGAAATGGAAGCATAATGAACTTCATCTAAGTTTTGCTTTAACACTGGTGTCAACTGGGCAAGTTGGGACAGGCCAATGTATTACATTAGCATTTAGCAGCATCCACCAACTTTACAGAACAACTAATTTTAGTGGGTATGCTCTAGAATTAGATCTGCATAAATAATCCCTGCAAACCTCACTTGCTGAGCTGCTCTGCCAGGCTCAGTATACTTTGTAACGGAACAAGAAGCAAATGATACTTCTCTTCATGGTATCTTCGTGCTGATCTGCAGGGGGGAGCACCACAAGGAAACCCACTTTCCCACAGGGGGCAACTTGAAGAACAGCCCATTTTGCAGGCAGGAAAACTAAGGCAGAAAAGTGCTAGGAGATGGGTCAGCCCATAAGGCATCCATGTCAGACGCTACTTACTCTAGGGCAGACATTTCACCTTGTGTTTTGCTGCTTGACATAGGTTAGCAGCTGCACCAAGGGCTAACCAGGGCTCCTCTTTTTAGGCATACATACCTGCAGTTTGACACTGCGAGTCTCTTCAGTGACTCCAGGAGGGAAGGTCACTTTGATGTTTGGATCCACACTGGAAAAGAGCAATGTCCCCTCTGTTGACACTTTGCATTCATTTTGCACAAGTCGAGACACAACAAGGAACCAGGAGAAGTGAAGAACACTACAACGAGCCACGTCCTTCTGTAACAGAGGACAGAGAAGAAGGGAAAACATGGGCATACCACACAGCACTATAATGGCAGGGAAAATAGAGGCAGTAACACCAGAACAGATAAGAGCACCAGGATGGAAAGAGCAGCAAGTCACCTCCAGCAGACACACCTCTATGAGAAAGGAATCCTACAGCTGAAATCCACTCCATTTCATAGCAGCCAGTCAAAATACAGCTCACGAAATATTTCAAGCGGACTCCCCCATGGCTGGGCAAAAACAAAGAGAGTGACGGGAAAGATGTGTGCCACCACTCATTCCAGCCTGCTTACCTTTGACTTTCTCTTCTTCTCCACTCGTGTTCTCAGGTCACTCCAGCTCTGCCCACTAAAGGTCCGAACAACCACCTCACGCTTGTGAAGAGTTTCTGGAGAGGCATACGGCATCCAGATCTCTACCTCCTGGCACAAAAGCAGTCCCATAAGACACCAACATAAAGCCTCAAATTAAGCCTAGCTCTGCTCAGTGGCATCTTGGGCAAACAAGGAGAGGAAAAGCATGGCCCATAGGCAGGGAGTAGGGCAGGAAATGGGAATCTGCTCTGTCTTGCAGCCTCAGGAGAGGTGACAGGAGACATCTGATGTGCTGTGTATTGGTGACTGCAGGAAAGGCAGTCTGTGGGCAGAAATGGCAAAGTAACCTGTCCAGTGAGTTGTTGTTACCCATGACAGAGCTGGTGATGTAAGTATTCACCAGCATGAATGAAAATGACACTATCAGACTTTTGGGGAACAACGTGAACCATTTTCCCTGCAGATTAAAGGCAAACGCTAAAAATCATGGAGAAAGAGGGCTGTGAGCAAGGAAGGTTATAGCTCAGCTCAAGCAGAAGCACTTGGGAAGGAAAAGGAGCCAGAACAGCACAGTACCAAGGAAGTTAGCTGTGTTCTTTGAGTCTTTGCAGTGCAGCTTCTTTGACAGTATACCCTGCAGCTACTTACAAATAGCACTGAGGGGGATAGCTGGCTCTAAAGTCCCAAAAGACTCTCCCAAAAGACTCTGCTGAGCAACTGCACAGGCAGATCATTCAGCAGCAGCTCGTGTCTGCCCTCACCTGCTGGAATTTGACCCCATGAGGCTGCAACTCCAGGACTTTGCTCAGCAGGACATCATGGTGTCTCAGCTTCACCCACCGAGGGTCTGGTGCCAAGGTTCGGAAGTAGATACGCAGAGGGTCAGAGGCAGCCTCTGGTGGAAAGTAGAAACGGATGCCACAGGCCAGGACCACTTCGCAACCTTCAGAGGTCACTGTGAAACTTCCAGAAGAAATACATGAATGTGTGACACTGCAATGACTCCAACCCTTGAAAAAGTCAGCAATATTCCACCTTGTGTATGACTGGCCTAGTGAGGCAGTAAGCTGCCTGTGCACATACAGAATGTCTACCATGTATAATCTTGTCTGAGGCCTTGTTACACTACTGTAATATAAGTTCTTAGTAAAGAAGCATACCTATCCTCTTCTGATGCAAGGAAAAGTCTTCGTAGCTCTGTGGCACTGGATTCATCTGCAGCAACCAGGTTTCAGTAGGAAGAGGAGGCAGAGGTTATTTAGATGAAGTTAGACAAGAAAGGTTGAATTTACCTTCCAGTTTTGGCTTAATCCTAATCTGACAGAAGTTGCTAAAGGAACCCTGCCTGCACAGTAGTGGGCTTCAGATCAAGCAGCAGCAGCAGGAGGATAGGAAAAAGCCAAGGGGTCCCAGTGCATACTGGAAATGCTGATTCTCTCCCCCAGTAAAACTTAGAAAATCTACCAGACCCGCAGCTCTCAGGACCATGACTGATCACCTATGGCCTCCTGTTATGAGTGTAAGCACTATTATGAAACTCTGCTCAGATTTCTGCTCATTCATCATCTTCATCTCAGAGAAAGGGCTGCTGCCCTGCAGCCCGGGAAGAAGGGTAAAGCAGGAGATAACTGCACAGTTGAATCATCTCTGATTGCTCCTGTGCTTCTAGCATGAGCCACCATTGTCTGGAGGTCAGGCACCAAGTCCAAGAACCAGTATTCTCCCTTAATGTACCCTTCTGATCTGTTTCATATGAATCCAATTTTCACTTTCATTGAAAAATCCAAAGAGCAGGACTAGCAAGTCAGTTTCTGGGACCTCTGAGACCTTCAGAACAGACCCAGGCTCATAAAAACAAATTGCCCGAATCATTACAACCTAATAATAACGCCACACAAATAAACACTAATCTGATTGCCCCCTGCTTCTCTTCTTTAATACAAACCCATTCATGCCATGCTGGGCTGAGCAAGAGAACAGCTGGGCAAAACCCAGAGAAGCAGAAGCCTTGCAATTACCAGCCTGCAGGGACAGCTCAGTTTCTCCTAAGGGGTTGCCTCGGAGGTGCACAAATGGTGCGGTCTGTATCTCAGGAGGGACAGCACGGAGGAAATTGTTCTGCAGATCAAGCCTGGACAAATTGGGCAGGCTGGCGAGCGATGCAGGGACTGTCACCAGAAGATTGCTGTGAAGATGTAGCCGCCGCAGAGACTTCAAATTGGCTGCAGGTTAGAACAGGCAATGACTCCCCATCCATGCTGTTAATTGTATTGCACATCAGCTCTCTCCACACGCTCACACACTCCTGCCTTTATCCATTCCTCTCACACATGTGCAATAAGGGAAAGGCACAATAGCTCTACATATCTTTAGTTCCCAAAATAAACGAGGCTGCTGAACTAGCAGAGAGGCAATCCAGCCACCTCTGTTCTGTGCTTTACAGCATCAGTGGCACCCCCTGGGCAAAAAGAGAGGAGTCAAGAGCCAGTAAAGCTAGAGAAAGCTGGGCACTGGAATTCAGAGCCTGGCTCAGCGGATTGCTCCATAACACGGAGCCTGATTTCAAGCTGTTTTGCTTCCTCTTAAGCCCCAGCTCTTCTGTTTCCAGTTCTGGATGCTCCCAAAAAACAGCCAGGCCAGACTCAACTACTTTAGGTTGCAAAGAAACAACAACAACAACAAAAAACAAAACAAACAATAACAACAAAAAAAAACCTAGGAGCCTTTCTGATTCACAGAAACAGAAAGCATGGACCATAGATACCCTGCTAATGCCCACAGGGACTGGATCAACCAAGCATGTTTTTTCTGGATATCCCTCCCATTTTGGCTCTAATGTAGAAGACACTTTGTCCTAGTAATTCTGGGAACAGAGGCAAAGGGCTCAGGGATCCCAGACTGTATCAAAAACTCAGCAGACTCTCTTACTTATCACCTAAGAAAACAGGTACCTAAACAATCTGGGATGCTTGATAGCCGATTCCCAGAGAGATCCAGTTCTGTGCAGCTGTGTAGATTTCCAACCTCTTCAGGGAGAAGTTCCAACACATTTTCTGAGAGATCCAGTTCCTCCAGTGCTGCCAGCTCTCCAATGCTCTGAGGTAAGTTCTTCAGCTGATTTTTCATAGCAGAGAAAAAAGTCAGCTTGCTCAGTGAGCCAAAATTCTCAGGAAGTGCCACCAAGTTGTTGTGGCTCACCAAGAGCATGCGGAGGCTGGGGAGGTAAGGGATGCAACTGGGCAAGGTGGAGAGACTATTGAAGCTGAGATCCAAGTGAGTGAGACATCTCAGGGTCCCAATATCTGGTGGCAAGCTTGTCAGGGAGCCGTGCTGACACGAACCAAATTCATCTCTGACATGGCCACCTAGGTGCAAAGGGAAGTGGGGGGAGAAGTCAATATAGTACAAGGATACCTCGTCAGCCTCATGTAACACTCCTTTCTGAAGCTATAACATGGAGACTCAGATGATGGTGAGTTTCTGATCACAATGTGCAGCACTAATTACAAAGTTTTGTAGGTTTTCTGCACCTTGCCTCCGTTTCCTGATCTGTGAAAGGGGTATAATCATGAAGATCCGCTGGGAAACCAACAGATGTTACAGTGAACCAGTAGAACCCTGCTTAACACATGTGGGGCAAAGTTCAGAAAGAACCAGGCCACTCTACACACATACCATCACTCAGTGTAGTGGCACACGCTCTTGCAAGCCCCTGAACATTCTACCCCTAGTCCCAACACCAGTGGGCCACACTCAACACTTTATGGACAAGGGAGACCTTCCTCATACGCCTTTCCGACTCTGCCCACATTGCTGGGGAGTGAACAGCCCCAAGGAACGAGACCTGCCCTTATAAGACAGATGAGAAAAGCAGTGAAAATATGGGAGAAAAAAAAAAAAAAAAAAAAAAGAAGCAAGTCATTTAATATTGTGTAGGGCAGATGAAAGCACAGAGAGAGAAGGGTATGGGTCCTGCCCCAGTTTGGGACACTCAAACTGGTGAATGGTTGCACCCTGGAAAAAGAAGTCAAGCACACAAAAGCAAGCTTCTGCAATTCTCCATCTCTTCTTTGCCTCCTATTCTCCTTCCACTGCTCTACTTGTGAGGGCATATAGGACAGGGCAACTTTGTTATGCTACATAATGGCAAAGAATGTAAACAATCTAAGAGAAACATTGTACCTGGGACATAACAAATTCCAGCCCAACTATTTTATTGCACTTCAGGGTGTTTAGAGTATGTGTACAAAACAAGCATCATAAAAGGCATTGCCATTAACCGCACCTTACTGCGGGAGAATAGACAAATGAAAATGATCTGTATGAGATTTTATAAGCAATCTGTGGTAGGTGTGGAAATGAAACTCAGTCGTGAGAGCTTATAGCTGGAACCCTGAATTCTTTTCTCTCTCGTGATTTTAAAATTTCACCTCCCAAAGATCAAATGACTCAATCTAATACACAAATTATGTCGTTCATATTGAGACCCTCCTACAATTAAGAGATAAGGAAATCAAAAAATGTTAAAATTCAGACCTGTGTCATTACAGAATGTTGAATGACACACACTCTGAGTCATACTTTTATAAAATACTGAACAGCCTCCTCTGGTGTGTGCTAAACCTATGCTCATTGACACAATGCAAGGATTATGTTAGGACTGATTCAGAACAATCCCCAGCAAGGGCAGTTCATTATACTAACAAAAATGAAAGAGGAGCTGTTATCAAAAGCATTTTTCAATTTCCCTCTTTTTACACGGCTGTGCAAAGATTGTTCTTCTTCTAGAGGATGGATAAAGAAAGTGTTGCAGTGTCAACCTAACCAGGCTCCAAAAACTGGTCCCCACACAGCTGTAGAGGCAAAGGAATATAAAGGATATAAATGTCTAGAAGCTGATTCTTGTTGAAACCTGCTTGCAGCTCTGAGCAAGACTAAGAGCCGATGCCCTACCACAGGGCACTGGAGCAAAAAAGCTCTAAGGCAGCTTGCTCTGAAGATGTGCAAAGATGGAAAAACACAAACATGAAGCTAGGTGATGGGTCCAGGAACTCACCTTTGAGCACCAGGGACTTCAGGCGCTTCAGATGCGGAAGGATGATCAGCGCAGCATCAAGCAAGTGATCGTTACTGCTGAGCCGGAGGAGCTCCACCTGCACAACCTCTGCCAGTTGCCTCTCGAACAGCCAGAGTAGCCGACAGCAGCCATCGGGATAAACATCCAGAGTGAGCCTGTTGTCTGCCAAGCAGGAGTCAGTGAGCAAAGGAGCCCCCGGAGCCTCCTCCCCACGCTCGTCCCTGAGTTTCAGCAGCTCTGCCATCTTCTGCATCCTGTCCAGGGGAACCAGACATGCTCCGACTTGCCAGGCGGGCAGGCAACGGCAGGCTGCCGGGATGGGGAAGAGGAGAAAAGATGGCTCTGAAAGAGAACAGATACGCACGCTGAAGGCCTCCTGCCCCAGCCCAGGGTGGCTGGAAACTGTTTAGGGCCGCAACAAGAAGGCAGGAGGTGTGTTGACAAAAAGCTTTGCAGGCAGAGGGGACAGAAATGCAGAGCTCTGTAGAATCACAGAATGGCCAGGGTTGGAAGGGACCTCAAGGATCACGAATCTCCAACCCCCCTGCTGCAGGCAGGGCCACCAACCTCCCCATTTAATACCAGACCAGGCTGCCCAGGGCCCCATCCAGCCTGGCCTTGAACACCTCCAGGGACATATCAACTTGAAACTGCATTGGCAACAGCTGGAGAAGGAGGAAATCTTGTCACTGCAGAGATGGACAAAGTTACTGAAACTGAACTTGCAGCCCCAGTGTGTCACATCTCCAAGACAAGCCTGTTACACTACTCATTTAAGAGACAAGAAATTAAAGAAAAAGAGAAATTCACAGACAGAAAATTTCTCATATATAGGAAAAAAGAGAAGGAAGGAATTTGACTAGATAAATGCAGGTCAAAAACAGTGTAAGAGCAATAATACGAGCTTAACACCTGTCAGACAAGTGGTTCCTGTCTTCTCCTATCTTATGTTCTTGAACTCATTTTCACAACAAAAACCAAAACTCATCAATATTCTCTCAGATCAAAATCCTGTTATCTTGACTACTATATATATTTTTTCTTTTTTAATTTTTTTTTTTTTATTTTTTCAAACCAGCTCATCTATTCTTTATCACTTTTTAAACTGGATGACCAAAACGTGACCCTATGTTCCAAACATAGTCTAAGAAGTACTTCATACAGTGTTAACACAATACCATGGAGACAGCTGTTTTTCCCTCTTCACCCAAGCCAATATCCTACTAAATAAATTGTACTGCTGCTTACAGAGTAGAGTAGGGATTTAAATGTGTCATAGCTACTTTGATTTCATTTACAAAGACCAGATATAACTCATGCTTTCTAGGTATCTCCAGGTCTGCAAATTCTGTGTACGTTAATTGAGAACACTAATTTAAAAAGCAGGGGATTCATGTGAGTGACTGCAAATACTTTATGCTGGTGTTAGAGAAATATTTGCAGTATGTAAACTTCCATGTAAAAAGTCGTTTGCATAAAGTTGCAGTAAGTCAGGAGTTGCAAAGCCAGTGTTGAACTTGGACTCTGTTCCAGGCCACAAACACAGTAAGCTACATACTTGCCCCCACTTCAAATAATGCACACACAATACAAAAAGACAATAATAATGGAGTAACAGGCTATGCATCTCCAACTGTGCCAGGTCAGTGGCATCTAGCAGTGTTCTTTATTCATACATAACAGGAAGAGTCTGTAGAAACCACAGACATGAAAAGCCCCATCAGAGAGAGCAACTGCAGATCAAACATGAGTCATGTATGATTCCCTCAGAAGCACTTTCGAGTAAGAGCCCATACCCAAGCCCCTCCCCCAAAGCTGCTGGATTGCAGGCACTCATCCAGCATGAGCTGGTGATACCTAGCTCCAGTACTTGCCTTGCTGCTTCTCCAGCTCATGACCAGCGCAGAGGAGCAGGGAAGAGGGAGAAGGAAGTGCTGGAGACAGCTTGGATAGGATGCTCTGGATGGGCTGTCCTCTGGATAGGAAAGACAGTTAATTTACATTTGCCAAAATAATTCAGGGCCCTGTTTTATAATCCATCTTGAGGCCAGCCTGGTCTTGGCACTTCATCTAACCTGAAAGATGAAGCTTTCTGATAGAAATTAGACATTCCCATTAACAATGTTCAGAAAGGAGAAATTACAGTGCACGTTTCCACCAGCTCTAATGGTTGAAGCCTCAGCTTTGGAGGAAGGCCGGTGATTCCCAGGAATATATAATCATTTCTGCTTTCAATTTCTTTTCATCCCTAAAGGTCTGTCTGTCAGAAAATGGGCATTTTCTTCACTAGGATGCTTCCATACAAGCATCCCTGCATTGCTATCTGTTCTTCTTGTCATCATTTCATTTCCTGAATAATTTCACAGCTCACTGCTCTGACCTTCTCATAAACATTCCATTTTTTCCAATTTGAGAGAACTACAGCATTGCTAGTGATTTATTAGGATTTTATCTATGGCTAATTATGACTGATTTCAATAACCTGTTTCTTATGCTCTCGCAAACTATTGATTAGCACACGTGTTCTTTAAAACCCTTGCCTCAGATTCACACACTGAATTAACTCATTATTCCTACAAAGGATAATAGATAATATGATAAATCATTCCTACTTCCACAAAATGAGCACAAGCATCTCTTAACCTTGTTCTGCCTGACACCATACAGGTGACCATGTAAGTATAGTTCACTGTAATAATTAATCTGTTGTGTTCTCTACAGAATAAGGTAATAAACAGCTTAATCAGACAAAAAGGACTTAAAGGCTCATGTGCCTGCTACTGATTATAGCTGCAGACCAGGCAAAAAAATGAATAATATCATTTGTATGGGTGTTCTATATGTATAAATATGTATTACATGCAATGCAGTGCAACTGAATGTCTAACTGGAGCTCGTTAATGGGATACCTCTACAATCGATGAAAGAAAAGCAGTACTTAGGAAAACAGTTTTTCCTGGCCACTGCATTTTCCTGAATGGGACGTGATGAAAGGAAAGACTAAGCAGCTAGATTAAACCAGCTCCCTGACATTTAGAGAGCTGAATGTAGTTGAAATGAGCCTCACTGCCCGTGTTTAACTTTGACTGCCTATGCTGGGCCTGTTTTTATACAAACGATGCTATCGAGTAACAACTCCAACACAAATAAACACTTTATTAATGAGGTTCCAACATAATAAATATTGGTCATTAAAATAAATCTAAGCTGTTATTGATAATCCAAAAGAAAGTTTGAATGGAAACATTTTTATAGCTCTTTTCTGATCTAATCCTCACAAATCCTTCCTTATTTTTGGAAGCTCTAAACAAGCCTGATGTTACAAACAGGTGTTTAACATGTGAATGGATCTAGGTCTACACATTTTATTTAGCTGGCCTTTCGCATTAGGTCCTGTTTCACACTTAGTGAAGCAAAGCAGAATGGTCACCAGAAAAAGAGCTTCTGGTGTAACATGAAAGAAAATAGCTTTCTGCAGCCTGTAATAGAGTACTCCCACTGAACTACAGGGGAAAGAGTAAAGCACAGAATGAGACTGACCAGCCCTTCTAATTGAGTTTTACTCCATGCAACCTGAAATTGTTTTTCCTCCAAGAATCCCTAAGCATACTGGGCAATGGCAAACAAATACATTACGACACAGAGGTCTCAGAAGTTTTTAAATTCCTTCCATTTTTTATTTTTTAACACTGGCATAGCGATAAAGCATGGTTTGTGGCCTGCAGCCTTTCTGTAAGTAGTTAGAAGCGGGTTTCCCCACAGATGGAAAAGCTACAGACTAAGCTCAGTAACTATGTGCTGCTGCTAAGCACCATGTGCATGCTGTCAGCCAGCAAGTACAGCCATCCCTCACACCCAGCCACGACACTTCAGTGCTTCTCCAGAAACCACACGGGGAAATGGGGGAGAACTAAGGGTACACTGGGGACACTGGAGATAGGAAGGCAGGCAGGAGCTGCAAACTCTGGAATGTAGGCATTGTTCCTTCCATTGTAAACACAAAGATTCACTTACCTCTATTTAATTGCAAAAATGACTCCTAAGGAGAATATCTTTCTGTATTTATGTTGCTTTCTAAATAAATGTCAGTAATAACATTCACAAGGCTAACAAAATTATTAAGACTGATTCATTAAAAAAAACCAAACAGTTAGACCTTGGAAAACCACTTCCTTACAGTTAACAGCAGTATAGCTCTGCCTCTAGGGAGCTCAGAATGCCTCTCAAGTGAGTTTTCTCTGCCCAAGGTTCTCTTTCAGGAAATACGTTTCAGGTAACTGCAGAGCTGTTACCTAACATTTCTGCAGATATGAAGCAGATAAAACACAATGCAATAGCAAAAACCACTTTTGCTAAAGCTGGCAATGAAGCTTACTATCACCTAACGGCTGTTCAGTAGCCCATACTAAGTGAACATGTAGCTCCAGCAAAAGTCCAACCAGAAAAATGCTGAAAGTGGAAACCATGCCATTAGAGATGCAATCTGCATATTTTTCTTTTAGCTGGGACAGTAGAAAAGTCAAAATTTAAACATGAGCACCAGCAGGAGCACAGGCATAGATGGAGCATAGCTGCACTCCAAGAACTGACAGTTACAGCCAGAGGATGACAGGATAGGAGGAAAATGTCCCCAAAGCTTCAGAACACCAAAGCGTAGCTGCAGCTCTGCCAACTGGATGTTTTGCATGGCCACGCTCAAAGTTCATTTTAAAGTTTAAGTTTTTTGGGAGATGTGTAGAATCAGACAGGCCTCACCATCTGGTTTCAAGGGTAGCCACAGTGGAAATGTAGAAGCCCCCAGCAGCACTGCCGCTCCGCTGCATTCCTCACTGTCCCTACAGCAGACTTTGTTTGCAAAGGCACTGCCTCTGTGTCTGTGCTCCCACCTGTGGCTCTGTCCCATGCAGCAGCTTCTTAACAGTCTTCCAACTCAACAGCCGTGCCAACTGTTCAAGTGCTAGATGTAAATTAACCTTTGATTACAGTTCTGAATGCCCCTGAGGCATAGGTATAGCATAAAGTGCAAATGCAAAGTTAATTCTGAGTCTATCTCCTCATGAACCAGATGTAGGCATTCCCTCACCCCTGGGAACAACCTGCTGCACTTCCCAACCATGGGTGATATCTTGTACTGGAAACCCTGGGGTTCATCTTCCTCCTACTCACCATTTGTAACATGTGAGGGCAGAGTTCACCTTTTCCAAGGGGATGTGCTTTTTGCTCCCTGCTGATGCTGGCAACGACAGGGCAGAATGTTCAGATACCTGTTCTGATTGCCTGCAAGAATACAGCTTGCCTGTCATCCGATCTACCTGAATTACCAGCCTCAAGATTTAATACAGGAAGATGTAGGACAGCATATTTGCAGTAGGCATCCTTCAGAACATGAGATGTGTGTTTTTTCTACAGTTCATTCCAAATTCTACTCCATTTGGGACTTCTTTATTTCAAATCTAAAAAGTCTATTTGTATGAAACCAAATGAACTTCAATAAGCACAAGGAAGCAAAATACCATATGGCATATTCAGATTCACGGAGCTGCTACCCTGCTTAATAAATCTTCCTTTACATACATTTTTGATAAAAGTATTGTATCCTACAGGGATTTTAATTTTATGTCTCAAAAGGAGGTTAATATATTAAATTTTACTGTATACAGATTAAATGAGGACTTTTGAAAATTCTCAAACTTATCTGCTCAACTAAATAAGTTTTCTGACTTTGCACTTGGGGTAATTATAATAGAGTTTTTGATCCCTGGGTAGATGGATGTAATAGTCCTATAAATCCCAGATTTTCAGCATCTTCAAAGACTGTAAAATGTTTATGAGAGAATATGGTTTTAGAGACATCTGGTGGTTATATAAGCCTAAAGAGAGAAATCAACTGTAAAAGTATTAAACATAAATTCTACTTTTTCAACAAAAGCACCCTGTAAAGAGAAAAAGAGATCAGCTTATTCACTATCAGTGCATATCGAGGCAGAAAATTTGCCGCAAGAGGTGGCCTTCTTTATGGTGACTTGCCAGCTTTGCTCACGTTTGAAGAAAAAATAATTTTTCAAAATAAAAGTGTGTAATTAATGTATGTTTCTTTCAACAGTATTTAAATTCATCACAGCTCAGTCAGGGGCAAGAGACTGGGGACACCGAATATTTTAAACACTAGTGCTAGACAAAATCATCATCCATGCCTGCTTCCAGTTAACAAATCTTTTGTTCTAACTTCTGGTGTGCCTTTTTTTTTTTTTTTTTGTATAAAAGTTCACTGACTCCCCAGTATAATTTTACTGAAATGCTTGTCTGCTCCTAGAACAGCTCAGAAACAAAATAGGGTGGCTAAACTTGTCAGGATCAAAATACAAGTATAGTACAGGTACTCGGAGGTGAAGTAAAAGATCCATATGTTTTTATATTCATTGATTACATTCATTCATATATTCATACTTTAATGACTAACAGAGTGATTTATAAGGACTCTTAATTTAAGTACAGAACCTTATTAAAACTTCAATTATACAGTACCACATCTAAGCATCCTCTGCATCCCCACAGAACTTTCACTATTATACTGACGCAAATACAAAAGAAAAGGAAGAAGAAGAATCGCCACTTCAGTTTAAAAAAAAATCACTTCTATTTTAAATATGAATTAAAAAGCTGAATTGGCCTCACTTTCCATAACCGAGATGACAGGGATGCTACTGTAAAAGATCCAAGCCCACGCCATAGTACTGATCCAAAGCATTTAAAGCAAAAGAATTCACAGCTTCTGCAGTCTGGGGAAGGATTGCTCCTTTGGGCATTTAGGTGGGTAGGGAGGCCCTGTGCTTCCATCACTTTAGTGTTTCCAGCCACTGGCAAATTTCCTGGCTATTTTAGGAGCATCTGTTTTATCAAACAACGTGTTGCACTCCTTTGCTCTGACTGCTTCCCTGCCCATGACACTGCTGTTACCCATCTTCACACTCCCTTCCTTTCCTTGGTTCATGCACATTATAGTAAATTTCTGTTAGAGCTATAATTGGCCTAACAAAAAACGATCCATTCAAGAAGGCAGAAGTTTCTCGGGCAGTTGGTTGTTGAACAGCAGAGCTACCAAATAAAAGAATCAATGTTCTCAGATACAACCAACCCCAAGTAAGACCAAAACAAAAATCGTGTCCTCACTGTTTCACTGCCAGCAGTCCCATCCCAACAGCGTTGTGCAAATGCCTTTTAGGGGCAACACCCCAGCTCTGCAGCAGAAGGCACTGTCACAAACCTTTATCTGATGCTAACATTCAGCATTGCTTACAAACAATATGTGCCCGCTTATTTTCAGTGAAGAAATTAATCGGCTGAGAAAGGAAACGTATTTTATTTTAAACTTTCTGAGCATGAAGCAGCAGAAATTGTCATTCTGACTAGGCTTTCTCATGCATTTTTTTCCCATCCATCCAGTTTTCTCTTAAAAGTTTTAACTTTGAATGTAATTTACATGCAATGAGCTACATTACTATTTCATTATGTTTGAAATTATACACGTACATAATTCAGGATATTTAAAGTCAGGGTTGCTGTAGAAACTATATTTCTTGTTAAATCATTAAAGTTAACATCATTTACAAAATTACACAATATTATGCAGGGTTGGGAACAGTGAAATGTGAGGCAACTTTACAACCGAGCTCTTCACATGTATCAGGAAATGAAAAACTGAGGCATCTCCAAGGACTATGAATAGTGTAAGGAGCTGAAATCCCATCTCGGAAATAATTTGACCAGTTCTGCCTGTTGTTTTGTATTTGCATTCATTGAAATGTCTTTTGAGAGCAAACCTACTACAAGTTCCAGCAGGACTGGTTTGCTCTAGCAAGGGCAACATCTACAGTACAGAAGAAAAATTCATGCTGATGGTTTTCTGTCTTACTTTGATCCCATGGAGGACTTCCCCTTCCCCTCCAAAACACACCCTTCACCAAGCCCCTCCGTCCTATCAGTGGCTGATGGGAATCTCCTGTCTGCTGTCCTGACTCCTACCCAGGAGCAGTCCCCAGTGAGGACAAGGATGTTTCAGCCCAGTTTGTCTGCAAGCAGAGCCTCATCACTCAGTCACATGCATCAACATGGGATGCTGAGAAACACCACATGTGGAAGGGACACTCCGCACATACATGGGAGCACCAAAATCGCTCCCATCGTTGCTAATTATTTTCTGTCCTCACACACCTGGGAGAGAGTACATATGGTGCTCTTGACATGCTACTGGAAGACAGTAACTCCATTTGTATCTACAAATGGAAATGCCTTTTCTCACAGAAGTCCAGGAGTACGCAACAGAGGAATATGCAACAAAATGCCTTTAAAATTGATACTCCGTCACTTCTTTAAAAATACGAGCCATTTCCAAAAAGAGAACAACTGTAGGCTGATATTTGGCTCCTTTTAATCACACGAAAGCTGCCTGAATTAGTCATGTCTCATGTTCCAAGCCACAACAGAATTAGTATTCAAGTGCACATCACCTAGATCATTACTTAAATTATCATCATTTGTCATGTGAATCCTTGCCTCCCTCACTAGTGATAATCCATTGTTAATTGAAATGTTGTGCAATACAAAACCTGCTGGGAGAATCTTAAAAATGTTAGACTACTCATGTTAAGATGTGCTACTAGATCATTGGTACAAAGATGCATGAGTCTCCTCTGCTGAATGCCCAAAGTTATTTCAGCCATCAGCATTGATTTTACATGCTTCATTATACTGTAGTTTTCCTTATAATTTCTAGAGAATTGCAATTCTATTTAAAAAGCATTTCTACGGGGAATAATTATTATTTGCATTGACTGAGAAACAACTGGAAAAAATAACACAAGACAGAAAATAGCCAGTGCATTGTTGCAGCTAGGATTCTCTCAGTGAGATCATGTGCAGCTAAGCAGACTTCTTAAAATACAGCTGCTTCAGAGACCGGCAGCTTCATAAGGCACACAGCATAATCCTTGAGAAAGAGAAGAGAGAAAGGATGAAAAGAAGAATATTATTCCTCCTTCCTTCCTGCAGCTGAAGGATAAGGAATGAGAGGACTTGATCTGGACAGGCTGGATAGCTGGGCTGAAGCCAATGGGATGAGGTTCAACAAAGCCAAATGCCGGGTCCTGCACTTTGCCCACAACAACCCCGGGCAACTCTACAGGCGCGGGGCAGGGTGGCTGGAAGACTGACTGGAGGAAATGGACCTGGGGGTACTGATTGATGCTCATCTGAACACGAGCCAGCAGTGTGTCCAAGTGGCCAAGAAGGCCATCGGCATCCTGACTTGCATCACGAACAGCATTGCCAGCAGGAGCAGGGAAGTGATTGTCCCCCTGCACTCAGCTCCAGTCAGGATGCACCTCGAGTACTGTGTCCAGTTTTGGGCCCCTCGTTGTAAGAAAGACATTGAGGCCCTGGAGCAGGTTCAAAGAGGGGCAACAAAGCTGGTGAGGGGTCTGGAGCACAGGCCTTATGAGGAGCGGCTGAAGGAGCTGGGATTGTTCAGTCTG
>JAOWBP010003659.1:2408387-2420570 GCA_028571105.1 Tragopan temminckii | reverse complement strand
GGGAGGAAAAGCTTTGCTACTTAGGAGGGGAGCATCCCATGCTATTTTTCCCTTGCTCTCTTCTACATGTCACTTCCATGTACGTGCATGCTTATAGTGCAGAGAATTCAAATACATGCTGAGCACTGCAAAAATATCAAGAGCTGAAGCAGTATGCCAGCATCCAGATGTGTTTGCACCAGATCTTCAAGGCACACTGAGAGACTGGCATACACGGGAACTTCTATTCCTGCCTGTTTGTATCATTACCAATGATGACGAGGCTCAAGCACCATCAATATCTGAGCTTGGCCCACTAGTACTCAAAAACTTCCAGCAGCAGCTTTAAGGCACTTTGACGCTATATTATTTTGAGTTTTTTTATAAACTTTCTTGAGGACCTTTAAATTGATCATTTTCATTCAACAAACTTTTCTCCTATTCCCTGTTGAGAGAGAGAACTACATAGAACACACCATCCAGCAAAAACTAGCAGCTGAAGCTGGAAGGAGAGTGGCCACATATTACATCAACCTCTTTAGATAGTGATGTTATACTAATAAGGTGTAAAACTTTCTCAGTTACACTACTTCAGTGAGTTTTACAAATCTGTACAACTACTTTTACATATTTCAGTATGGAACACTAACTGCCCAGCACTGTTCAGTATCTAGCTCTTAGGAAGTATTTGCACAGGCAAGAGTCTCTCCCACTTAAAAAATGACACCACTTAAAACATCAACAGCTTCTACTGCTTGACAATAAGCATTAAAAATAGAAGTAACAATTGGCTCTGGGATGCAGTGTTTATCCTCAGCAGCTTGCAGGCAAGGACTGGAACAACAACTCAGAAGAGATCGAGTCCTTATTCTTTAGTTGAGAGCTTCACTGTCAGCCCAGAGGAGCACCAACAACCCTGTTGCTTATATATTCAGACAAAGAAATACAAAAGAGACAAGAGTAGAAAGGAACAAGGTGAGTCAAACAGCAGAGAGATCTCACAATATCAAGTAACAGTCCTTGAAAAGATCCACTTTCAAGAGCTTGAACAGCGAAGCACTCAAGTGATTTTTGTTTTAATTTCTTTAAGGTTTCCACACATCTTCAAGCATAGCACACAACGCAAAGGAGAAGTATAGTAGCTAGGCTACGTGATAAATGAAGAAAACGTGTAAGAAGCTTGATCAGCCTTTCCAGTCACTACATAAGTATTTGAGAGTATAACCAGACACCTGTCTGGAAATGATAGCCTGATGAGCCACTCACCATGCAAAATATTAGGCATGGGCACAGCCTTGCAACAATACTGGCACTACAAGTACGAATGTCCTCGCCAGGTAAGAAGCTTGCTCACTCTGCCCATCTCCTCATCACCCACAGAGGAAGATGGCTATTAACAGTGCTGAATAATCATTTAAATCACTGGTGAATGCTTTTGTTTACAGTTTTATGATGCACTGCTTTCGTAGAGTAGAAATACACAGTACTTCATTTAACACCATTAGACCCAAGCATCTGCATGAGCTTTTAACTGTCCAATATATTGTGCTCCAAAATACAAGTTGTTTTGGTTTAGCGACTCTTTCTAGACACCAAATAACTCATCTTACCAGCTCTGCTGCCCGGCCAGCCGGAGAACACAGCTCCCTTCAGATCACTCCACATAGCTTCATTTCACCATTTTCATATAATGCTCTCTCCAGTTAAAGAGATGCCTTCCAGTGATGCGTAGATTGTATCAAGTCAGTGCCTGTGCAGAAGAAAAATGAGATTTGCTGCAATAAAAACCCTTTTTTGCTACTTCTTTAAAAAAATTAATGCTAAGAAAGGCAGAGAAAGAAGAAGAAAGTCATGACATTTTTGGACCCACTTCAAATGTGTAAAGAGTATAACAACATAGCACATTTGTTTAAGGCTTGCTCTAAATCATTTATATAGCCTTCTCAGTAACTCTCACCCCAGGTGGAATAAATACTTATAGCATGCATTGGCATATATACCTTCTAGATATATATCAGCCATTATATTAACATAAAGCAAATTTTATTTCATTACTTAACGCATTAAAATGCAATATTTTCTTGTAGAAAAAAAGGCTCAGCCTTTGCTTTGGTACTCTGCAGTTGTGTTCAGAATGAACATTATAACAGTCAAAGAATGCTTTTATATATCAAGGGACAGGCATCATTTTTGCAGACATCAATTCATTGAATTCATTGCAGATCAGGTCGAGCCAACTTCAGAGTGTAAGATGAGACTCATCTATCCTCAGCAGACTGAGGAATACCTTCAGGAACAGAAGGGACTTGTGATAGCATTCAGCACAAGCCATGTGTTTAGAATCAGCTGCTACCATACACCTCTGTAATGGGATCGGTACCCTCCTGTTATCACACACACTGAAGCATTAAGTGATCAAGCCAATTATTTTTCTTGCTTTACATCATCCCATACTTCATACTGCTTTTTGCAGCAATTGCTTGGAGAATATAATCAGTACTCTGTACAAAACCACACCTTCCCAAATGTTTTTACAATCTGTTCTATCAACTTCAGCTTTACTTCTTGTCCGTCCAACAGCCTCAACCACATAATCATTTTTCTTAAATCTTTAAAGTAATTCACATATATTGGTCCATCACCTCTGAGCCTTTTCTCAAAAATTACTGTAAGCTTGTGTATGCATTAGTGTTCCTGCATCTTCCTTCTATATGCCACATAAGCTTTCCTAAGTCAGAAATCAACATTGTGTATTTCTAATAAAAAATTTAAAAGCAAGTCAACATTTTCAGAGACTTTTTACTTGTACTTAAGAACTGGAGGCAAAGCAAACCTTAGATACACTGCCACATTTATCTTTATAATTCAAAGCTATATATGTATTGCTCTCTGCCTGGTCGCTATGGCTGATGAGTGCCTGTACCTACACACTTAACATTCACCATTCACATTTTCTAAAGTTTTACTAATAACCGAAGAGAATTCAGCTCAACCAGTTTTATGTTAAGGGTATAATGTGGACCTAATGTCCATTCTTTTCAACAGTATGAATCTTACAAATGTGAATTTCTGAAAATACACACATTTGGCAACATCAACATCTATATTAAATCTTAGTAAGCCATTACAGATATGGGCACCAAATCAAATGAAAAAACCCTGTTGTGTACCTTCACATAACTCAACTAACAAATAAAAGCTTCTGTACTTCCACATGCAGCTGTAATTTATGTAAGTGCTGCAATTAAAATACAATCTTTTTCATTTGCAATGACTTGGCAGCATATATGTTATATGCCACATAGATGTCACATTATGAGAGCACTACATTAAAAAAAATGTTTTTTTTAAGATTCCAAATCCTTCCAGAAAGAATGGAACAGTTTCTGCAGCTGCCCATCGAGGTTAGGTAAGCATGTGTGGTGTCTGGCAGGCTTCAAGATATGGTCTTTCCTCCCCAGCCTGTAAATGGCCCATCCTTGAAAACTGGTCTGAGTGGTGTCCTGTTTCAAACCTACCATCAAAGCAGTATTGATACTGAAAATGAAAAACATCTAGAATTACATTACTCATTCTTCGCGTCTGTCATTCTAAATTCAGGCAGCTCCTCACAGATGGTTCACAGCCACGTACGTATCAGATACCTGAATATCTGAAATGAGAGCAGTTCAATACAAATCCCATGTGCTGACCCCAAAGTAACAGCAAAACCCTGTCCAATGGATTTCTGAATACACTGGAAATTTGTTTTTCCACAAGAAGCAACTCAGTAAATAATTCTAGAAGATGGTTGTCTCTGACATTTGACCTATTATCTTCGGTTTGTTTTCTACAGCAAAAGGAACAGATTTCCATTTCTGCAATTCTCACTTGATTCAAGCAGCTCCCCTGAAGTCACAGCGGTGCTTCCAGAATGCATCACGGCTGCACAGTTATACCACGAGGCTTTGAACAACTGTGGAAAGGGGCAGGAAAATTGAGAGCTCAACAGAAACAAAGATATACATTTTTCAGCAGGAGAACAGAGGGATGTGTAAAAAGCAGAAGTATTATGGTCAATCTAATACTGTACGACAACTTCTTCACATTGATTTGTAACATTTTGAGTTCAGCCAAAGAGCTGAATACTCAATTTTTCTGCAGTGTTTTCGCTGATGACAGTTTCTTTAGCGAAACTGGGCACGTCCTCCTTTATCTTCTCTAAACCCTTTCTTAACACTCTCCATTTCTACAGCAGATACACCATCCTTTTTTTGATCACAAGATAGCAGCCCTGCTGACTGCCATTGGTAGCCTCAGCTCCTGTTCCCCTCACCCAAAAGCAAAAGGCATAGTTTTCAGACAACTGTACCACCTTTTCCACCCAAAGCAGGGATAAAAACATACAGTTCCATTTCCAGTGTCATGATGGGCACCCTCAAACCCCTCAAGAATGAGGCCGCATCTAGGATACACACGTGCTTTAATTTAATTAACAAGAAACGTCAGCAATTTTAATCACAAAGCATCTCATGCCCCTCATCAGCAAAAAGCCTCTTCTCCTATTATTCCTTTTGTCTCAAACCTGAACCCCAGTTTTTTGGGAAATACAAACAAAAGATGAAAGTTACTTTAACTTCCATTTTACCCCTGAACACAGGAGGTGATTTAGAGCACCAAGTCACTGTAATTGCATCTGCTACCGTTGCATTTTTCTTCTTCCAAGCTGATTTCAGCGTTTCTTGATGGCACATTTTATTGACCAACAAAGAAACATCCTGAAATACATTTCCATCTCCCTCATATTGATCTAAGTCAAGCCTAGCAATCATTTAAAATCTAACACTTCACTGTTGGCCAGAACAGCCTGAAATACACAAGAAAAAAAAATGGTTCTGTGCACAAGCAGGCACATCACAAGCACTTGACAAACCCCAAAGCAATAGGGCAGACCATTTTTCTCCAAACTCAATAGGAAGAGTCTCATCTCCCAAGCACTGGACCTCTGCAATCTGTCAAAGCCTACAGATGAGTGAAAGGCTGGAAAACGTGAAAGGTGAAGAGATCAATATATTTGCTTTATCAAAGAAAAGGTTTGTGATGGCATGATCACAGCATCTTTTGTCTACCAGAAACTGGCAACAGGTCCAGCATCCAAAAAGGATGCATGATGCAGGACAGCTCTACAGACCAAATCTGGAAATGAAGGCCAGTTTTGGAACAGCAGGGCAGTTGCCAACTGCAAAGTGGTGCCTCGCGGCACAGAGCTGTCTCCAGAACTGAGCCTGCCTCCAAGAAATGATAAAATCATAGAACTACAGAATCCTTAGAGTTGGAAGGGACCTCTGAAGGCCATCTAGTCCAATTCCCCTACAGTAAACAGGAACACCACAGCTAGGTAAGGCTGCCCACGGCCTGATCCAGCCTCACCTTGTTGCGTCAGAGGCTTTCACACTTTCAGTTCATAGAGTCCTGACCAGCTTTCAGAAGAAGGTATAAATCCCCCAGTAGCTAGTTTCAGGCTGCCTACATCTGACAAGACAAATACATTTATTGTTGTTATTGTTAACTTCTTTTAGTAACTAGATGTACTATTTAGACCTCAGAGGAGTGTCGACAGATGACTAGAAAAAACAACACAGATCTTTTTCAGTAGCAGTTAATTCAGACAAAGCTTACACGATGTAGGTGCCAACGCTACCAGACCTTGCCATATTTTCCCAATCCTCCACAGTATTCATTTGTGTCCCTTGGCTAACTATGCTGTATCACAAAAGCAGTATAATTCTGCATCAGGAGGACGTGACAGAAAGAGCAAGACGAGAATGTCATCTGCAGAAACAAACTGGATAGTTCTATTGGAGATTGCAGTGATGACTGAAGACAAACTTAGCTCTAGCCACACTTAGAAGGTTTACTGTTCAGACCAGCACAGGACGAGCTGTCAAAAATCCCTTTCTAGATGAGTTAAGAAGGAAACCCCCAGGAGAAAAATACCCCAGAGAAGACACAGCAAAGCACAGATTCCTAGCAGAAGGCCCCAGATTTGCAAGGAAGTGGTAATACTAAAAAAAAAAAAAAAAAAAAAAAAAAAAAAAAAAAAAAAAAAAAAAAACATATTTTTTCTCTTATGCAAATACTTCTCCCTGCTTGATTTGTACCTTGTATGATCTACCTCTCCCACTCCTGCTTTTACTGAATCATAAAGAAAACACCAGGGAAAAGATCAGGCATTAGAATTTCTGTCATTCTCATAAGTGAAGCCACAAAGAAATAAGTCTTGCATGTTAATAATTTTTGAAGCCTTGTAATTGTTTTCCAATGAAGGCTGATGATGGTATGATAGATCTCTGAAGACATATATTCAGTAAAATGACTTTTTTCATGCTGTCTTATATATATATAAACTATAAGCCTGAGGAACAACCACATACTCTAATAGCTACTTTACACAATGAAGCCCTACACATGAAATTTGTAGCACACAAAGCTCTCCACATCAAATAAGTACATTCAAAGTTATGTGTTAAAGAGCAAATATGGCTTCCTTCTCAAGACCTACCAAACAAGTTTATAAAAAGATCAGTCCATGATAAGAAGATAGAGTTTGCTCATCTACTGTGTGGAGTAGCAACAATAATTATCACAATATTTTAATGCTACTTTAGTTTTTGAATGACATAGCTTTAATTGCTTAAGACACAAACTGCTATTAGATTTTGTGAAGTCAGGCTCACCTAATACTTTGCAAATTTCAACACAGCAACTCCTGTGTTAATATTAACAGGTATAACTCTAACGCTAACCAGTAAAATAAGGCACATTAAGCACAAAACACACTACCAAGGTGTAGTGTACCAGGCGTATATCTGAATTGGAAACTTTTTACAGTTGGGTTTCAATTTTGATAGCTTTGTTCACTTAAAAGAGCACGTCTTCTGTGAGACTTCTGCTGTTATTACCTCGCTTCTGTTAAGTCAAAAGGATTCTCACTGTGATAATAAGTTACCAGAGACTGACTGTTAGATGCATGCCTATCCTCAGAAGCAAACACTGTGAAACACTGCACTGCTTCCACTGCAAAACCATAAAATCTTTCTTATGATACCTTCATGGTGCAATTACAAGCACAAGCCCAGTTCAGAATCAGGCCTAGTTTTTCTCTTGTTTGCATCTGACTCCCTTTTGCTGCCTTGCCCAGCCATGAGAACTGAGTTCTGGAAAAGTAGCAGTAGCAGGGACACCTGTCTGGGTCGGTATTAGGCTTCAGAGACCCAAAAGACATCAAAAGACCTCATACAGAAGAGAAAATCATGGGCTGGAAGCACTCTGCCACATCTATTGGGCACTGTTCCCAAAGAAGATCCTTCCCCCATACAGCAGCTGGAGCTCAACGTAGCATAAGTATGGTGCTCAGGAGCTGCCTACATCAGCTGCCAGAACTGCAGGGTCGTGGATTACATCAAAACATGGACAAAAAAAACCCAAAGATCACTTCATCTGCCCTTCAGGAAGAAAGCTGGTGCCCAGTCCCATTTTATCAGCAGCTCCTAAAATGACAAGACTCTAGAGACAGCAAAGCCAAGGATTAAGAGCACTGTTCTCACAACACCATTTCATGTTGCATCAAAATAAAATAGTCTGAAAGGTTACAGAAGTGGAAGACAATCACAGAAGCTGCCACGCGGGTATCTCATTATAGGCCATTGCACGAGCGCAAGCTTCAGATATCACCAAAGCCAACATCCTCCCAGCACAGCAGGTCCAATTGTCTTGGAAAAAGGCATTTAATATCCTGAAACTCTGGTATCCCAGGGTACAGCACCTTTCTGACAGTCAAGACTGGATGCCAAGTTGCAGCAACAGTACCAAACAAAGCTCCAGCAGAGGCAGCTTCTGCAGGAGGACCTGCTTGGAGGATGCCTCTCTGCCACAGCTGCCGGGGCCCTGTTCTCACATCACCCGAGGCTAGATGATTGCCAATACATCTGCATCAGCAAACCATTATTAATGACTGTAACATGTGGGGATGCTGACTGCATGGTGCCAGATGGTGCTCTGAAAATGGTGCTGACTCACAGAAGAAAGGAATAATGAGATACTAAGCTACTAATAATTTAGCTTGACTCTAAATCCCAGAGTGCCATTGTCTTCCAGTAAATATCCCATAATACCCACCAAATAAAGAACCAGAAGGCATATAGCTAAGCAGCACAAAAATGCATCATGACTACCTAATGTTTTACGCTTTTGTGTATCAAGGGGATGTTTCACATACCAGAGGAGGGGAGAAAGGAAGCAGTGCTGCCAAGGACGAGGAATAAACCTTCAGTCCTTTTGGGACAGCCCAAAACCCCACGTAGATCTTGGCTAGGTGTCATGCAGCATTTTGTGGTGCGTTGCAGTCACTTTGGTAACAGGTCTCCAACGCCCTCCTCCATGTTCACAGATGTTCAGAGGCAGCTGAGCAAGTAACCCACCACTAGCATCTCCAATATGCTATTTTTACTCTTCCAACCCAGGGCATTTTCACCGATTTGCCATTTGTAGGGTTGGTTTTTTGTTTTTGTTTTTGTTTTTTGGGTTTTTGTTTTTTGTTTTTTGCAAGAATGGAGATAGGTCCAGTGCTAATATACTTTTCTGAACCACTTCTATTCTGCAACGTCCATATCATTCAAATATATTTCAAGTTGCACTCCGAAGTTTTTGGTTGGACCATCACTTATAATCTAATCATATTTTTACTTAGTTGGGTCTTCTAAAAGATACTTACTTATGTATATAGAAAGTTTATAATAAACATCCCAGAAAACCAGGTGCACTTTCAGGGCTAGGAATTTTTCAGTCTTTGTAAATCATCTCATTGTTGCACTGTACAAGATGTTTTCTGAAGTTGCAGGATACCCACTGCATTTTTATGCTACTGGCTGTGAAATGCAGTTCAGTTTCAGGAGCATGGGTGTCTTTTTCCATCCAGCAGCTTTCAAAACCCTTGGGGTTGCACTGTTTTCTATTTAAAGCTGCGCCTAATTTAAATGAGTGATTTATTACAATTAATGCAAATGGCTTAAAGATTTAAAAGACTATTAAGTGCCAATGTTAAGCCAAATGTACTAATTATTTGAACACTATCTCATTATTTCGACATGGAAATAAACATTTGTGAGCTTATAGACTGAGGAAATTTCAAGTCATCTTCCAGACACAAACAAATACTTAATGATATTCCAGAGCAGCCTGCTCAGTTTAAGAAAAATTAAATTATTTAAAATTAAACAGATTTCTATTTATATTTCCATTTCACTTTCTAACAGACTATGTTATCAAAGAAATTGCTCAAATCAACAAAAAAAAGTGAGAATCTAGAGCAAAGAAGCACTCATAGGACAAGTAGTGAATGTAATGGTAAGGTCACTATTGGAGAAAGCCAAAAGGGAATTCTGCCCTTGGATGCCAGGATTAGGCATGAGATATCTAATACAGCTGCCTCCTCTGCTGCTGTAAACCCAGAAAAGAAAAAAAAAAAAAGAAAGAAAAAAAAGAAAAAGCCTATCTGCTCACTGTTCACATATTGCAATTGCTCTGAAGGAAAGCAGAAGCCAGTAAGTGGAGTCCAATTTGGCAAATGTGGAGATTCTAGACACTTCCACAAGCATTCAGTGCAAGTAAAGGAGAAGAGACCTCAAAAAGACCATTTCTGTTAATTACATCAAGAATGCACTTAAGTGCCTTGAAAAGTAAAAGAGTGCCTGTCTGAAAATTGTTCAAAAACATATAAAGTTTAGAAAACCATTATTCTGTTACTCAAGAGCAGGGAAAGCATGTATCACTTGCAAGGAAATCTGGGAATTGTCCTCACTGGTACTGACCTACTTCTTCAGTCAACTGGCACCATCAATAACATCTTGACAGCAAGGAACACACTGAAAGACGGCCTAATTGCCTTTGCCCAGAAGTCTCTCAGGTAAAGAAAAAAAATATTGTGTAGTTTAAGAGTGATCATGCACTGACATCAAGTGGCAGAATAAATCTCTCTTCCCTATTCCTTGTGGGATTTTTCTCTATCTGAAACCCTAGCCTGCTTTGCTTTTTCTGTGCCGTTGCTCCACCTGTAATGCACTTCCAAAGACCAGTGTTCTTCTGCTGAAGGCTCCACAGCATGCTCTAACTGGGAGAGAAAATGCAAATTATGGGGTTTGTTTGATGCATTTGCCAGGAGAAACATGCTCATTCCTGTGATAGCTGTCCATCACAACAACAACCAGAATAATGGATGAGGTGCATTTTCCTTCCTTAGGTGCCAGTGATTAGCTCTGATCATTAGCAATATGAAGCATTAGTTAAACATGAGTGGCTAATCAATCTGATTCAAATTAGGGCTGTTAGATCTAGGAGCCCAAAGTGAAAGCTTCCCAGAAATAATGGCTGCTGGGCCAGCTTTTCCAACACATTTCCTTTTACATCATGGGTCCTGAAGTGTGGCCATTCATATGTCTCTAACGACTTGATAAAGCTATAACACAAAAAACTCCAAAGCGTTTGCTAAACATGCAAGGAAATATCGACCTGAGCCAACAGTCAGGAGTAAAAAACTCTTTAGTTGTGATAGGATTTTAAAAACCAAACGTACTCAAAAATCCAAACCACAAATCTCTCTGCATGCACCAAACACAGGCACATCGTCCTCCAGTCTGTAGGTATCAATGTATGCAGACAGACAACTATCTCACAGAGATGTACTGCGTTTGGGTTACAAATTAAGATGCATGTTTCAGGCAAAATAGGCAGTATTAGTAATACCTAGGACCTTCATCATCAAGATGCATATCTTCAATCATTAGAAGGGGATTGTTACCCTCTAGTTAACCCTTGTGAGGCCAAATCTGGATCATCACATCAAGATTCGTGCTCCTAAGTTTGATGACAATATTAATGCACTGGAGTGAATCTAGCAAGCTTGCCAAGACAGTCAGAGGCTGACACAGCACACAGAAGAAGAGGCTGAGATCTGATTTGGTTAAAGCATCACAAGAGAAGGCGAGGGAGCATCTTAATACTGTCAACAGCCACACAGAGAAAAGAAGCTCACAATGACAGTCTGTCAGTCACTGAATCCCAGCAAGCTGGGGAATCCCCATCCATAGGGATACTCAGAGCTCAACTGGTCAAGGTTCTGAGCATGCTGATGGATCCGTATATTGGAGCCAACCTGCAAACTCATTGAACTTCAAGTGGGACATTAGACCAATTAAGCTTCAGAAGTCCTCCTCAACAAAATTGTTCTGTGAATCTGTTAGCTGGCAGACTTGTGGTGGTTACTTAACACACTCCAGACCTCATCAGCTACATGTAAATTGCAGGTGTTTCCCTATGCAAAAACAACCTAATGCATAAATAATCAAAAAAACTGAAAACCTGCTATTTTATGTTATGTATGGGTACTAAGATTAATCCCTGCAGTCTCCAAGATGAGAAAGAATTACTCAAATGAATTGAAAGGAAATAAATAGAAAAGAATGGTGAAAACACAGTCCTCTCACAAACGTAATGTGTTACCCGGCATCTTCTAAAACCTTTTTTCCTCAATGCTTATGCTGCAGCTTTAGATAAAATATGCTAACTTATTTCAGAGCTATATCAAAACAAGGTTTACACAGAGTCCACAGTAAAGAAAAATTCATGTTTGGCACTGTCATCTTTGCACAACAATGAATAGGTTAAACACATATAATTACTGCAAAGCCAGATGCAGCTTCTTTAATTTTGAGTCCTCTACTCCCACTTTCTGCTGTCCCCCTTGTCACGGGACTGCTGGTTCAATTACCACATTTTCTGCAGAGCTTCAATTATCTCCTACTTTGTGGGTTCTCAAGAAGATATACTGTGGACTGTGGAAGCTCGTTGGCCTTAATTTCAGCTTCCACAGAAAGCTCAGCCAGGAAATTCTTTTTCTCTGCTACCTGCACCATGAGGCACAGCCACACTACGTTTCTCTTTCCACAAGTAAATCCATGGGATCCGATGGGATGCATCCACGGGCGCTGAGGGAGCTGGCAGAGGTGATTGCTGAACCGCTCTCTATAATCTTTGAGAGATCTTGGAGAATGGAGGAGATGCATGAAGACTGGAGGATAGCCAGTGTCACTCCGGTCTTCAAAAAGGGCAAGAAGGAAGATCCAGGTAATTACAGGCCAGTCAGCCTCACCTCTGTCCCTGGAAAGGTGA
>JAOWBP010003659.1:2394606-2408287 GCA_028571105.1 Tragopan temminckii | reverse complement strand
TGCTTTGGCAGGGGGGTTGGACTCGATGATCTCTGAGGTCCCTTCCAACCCCTACAATTCTGTGATTCTGTGAAGTATCAACCGACTGATTGAGTGACAAGGACTTCAAAAGCCACAGTTAGCCATTTCATGGTGGGAGTCATGGAGATATATTTTGTCTGCCCTTAAAAAACAATTTACCAATGGTTTCATAATTACAGCAGGCAGTTTCCTGCTCTAGAAACAAAATGCTTCAACACTGTGGATACTACTATGGTCTTTGGTACCAGTGTTGATCCTCTAAAATGGTGAATGCTTTACAATGTGCAACTGGTAACGCAAATGATGACTTGCTTACATGCACAAAATCTTTTCGGCATAATCAAAGTATCCTCTATTGTTCCCAGTGTAAGAGCTGTCCTGTTTAATTACACTTGAAATGTGAAAACATTTAACATTTTGCATAATAATCAAAACAGAACGTTATGTAATAAGCAAAGTAAATGCCATCTTCCTGAAACAGGAAAAACAACACAGCAATGCTTTATATCAGGGCATAAAGTAACTTAATTTTCTAGTGATTGTGAACAATAAAATGCATTACTTGCTAATAAAGCAATCTGCACATGAGCATTTGTGAAGAAATACAACAATACATTATGCAGAAATTCAACTTCATTTTTTTCCCAATCATCTCTTCACATAAAAAAAAGTAACCAAGATTACTAATACCTCCTATCGAGATTCTTGGACTGTCCAGATAGAGCATCAAGAAAATCAGATCACTTCTCCTAAGCAGTTCTGCATTATACTCAGACACGTAGCACTGTAGACAGAAAATCTCATAAAAAGGAAATCAGGGCGCATCAGTTCTAATCTCCAAATTGTACCTACTACTGCTAACTTACATTTGTATGTGTGATTCACATACTTCAACAGGCAGGTCCTGGTTTGCTGCTTTACGTTTGGATCACTGTCACTGCCACTTCTCCCATCTGTCTACTTTTACCCAGGCTTCATTCACAAGGGACAGCTAGATTAATGTTCATTTAGCAAAACAACAGGGAAGGGATCCAGTTTTAGACCAACTTACAACATCATTTAGGGATAAAACTCCTGGCTGCACCAGGAGTTAATTGCATAAATCTCTGCACAAATAAAAAACAAAAAAAATCTAAGAGGAGGAATCCTTCACAGAGCTGAAAAAAAAGCATTTTAGACTGAAGGCATAAAGCACATGGGGGAATGGTTACTGTATTTTTGAAGATATTCAGGCCTCTGGGATGATTAGCTCTCCCTGTGCACAGAAGGAAGTTGCTAGAAGGGGCTAGAAGAAGTATGAAGATTAGCAACTTGATCTAAAGCTTTCACAGCATGGTACCAACATTCTGAAGATCAGCCTTATCAGATTGTTTTTTGTAGAACTTAAATGGTAGTCTGACTTTGGTTAAGGAAGATTTGAAGTTCAATATTTGTTCTACTTTATCCCCTTCTTCTAAATGAGAAAGACTCCTTCACAGAAGGACTTAGATCTGAACACTTCAGTACTCAAGGAGACTTGGGTTTCTGAATCGTATTTGTGATGAATAATGCACGTTAAAAAGCAGTTAAATAATTGTACAGAAAAAGCAGATTGTTTTCTCATTATAGAAAAAAAGCTGAAAGTAGATTGCATCTTTTTTTGTCTCTCTAGGACCAGTTAAGAAGTCTGTAGCGCAGCCTTGAAGTTATTTCTATGCCATGAGCAAACTTTCACACCCGACCATCCTTCAGAAAGGTAGATTTTAACAGAAAGGGTGATAGAATTTTTAACTGCGCAGTTAACTGCACAGAGGTTTCGTTGTGAAGGATTTAAAGTATTATTGGAATGAGGGTTAGTAAAGAAAAGTGTTTTCAAGATGCCAGTGGAAAAAAACTTGACTTTTCTTTGTTATGACCAAAAGCAGCGTGTTAGAGTTCATGAAGTACCAGAGACCTTTTTTAATTGGCAATGATCTTATACAAAGTCTTCATTCTGGTGAAAAATAATTGGGCCCCAAATCCCTTTAAGCTAATGCCAGAAATGGTGTTCTTAGAGCTTCTTAGAAAATGTGACACTTGCTTTTTTACCTGAAGCATCGGTGTTGCTCTGCAGGGGAGTGAAATAGAGAAGATTCTAATTTAAAACCAATTAAAGATCAGTCACTCCATGTGATCGCTAATTGTGCTCTGCTGAGGTGGCATTTGTTTTCCAACCTCATATAATGTCATGAATATGGAAAAGTTTCAAATTATGCTTTGTTGTAATGATAGCTTTCCTTCTACAGGTATGCAAGGGAAGCAACGTGATATACAAATCATAATTGTCAAATAGCATTTTAATGCCTCTGAGCAGCCCCAAGTTAAGTAGGTTTCCAAAAGCTAAAGTACCTTGATAATTAGCAGAAGGATCACAAGTTGCTTTGCTTCTCCCTCACCATTCAAAAATGTCAGCCTGAATACTGCCCTTCTCTCACTCAAATTAGCAGCATTTTCAAACAACAATAATAAAAAAGTCACCAAGCTAATTAAACACTTTGAACTGTCTTACTTAGCCTTGATGCTGTAGGAAAAGCACTTAATTCATAGGCTAACTACATTCCTCCTTATGGAGGCCAACTTCTCTTTCGTTTTCCCAGAGTACGGCAGAGCAGCACAAGACTCACAAAGACCCTGGGACTAATCTGAAATGCAGCCAATGGATGGGCTATGTTAGGCCACACAACTCCTCTTGCAAACGTGGATGTGCCCCGATGCTTGGGACTCAGGTGTGAATGCAAAGCCAGGATTCTGATGCTGGGTGTTACTTCAAAAGGAAGAGACATTGGCAGAATTAGTGAAGGTGAAGAAGCATATTTAGCTCCTATGTTGCTAATTAGAACAGAAAATGAAAGAAAACTAAAACAACACTTCCTGTGCTAAAAGCCTATGTACCAGCTGTCTCTGGGAGGAGGACAACCAATCCATCTAAAAAATTATTTTGTGTTAAGCTATCTACAAAACAGAACAAGGATGCATTTCACACAAGCCTATAGGAGTGAATCACCACAGAAATCATTCCTACTTCTGAAATATCAGAGAGGCACTTTTCCAGCAAACTCTGATAAGAGGCAAAACCTCAATTTCTGAAGGCACAGAAAACAAGATAATCTCTATCATTAGCTTTATACCCACGAAACAAGAGTTAGAATCATGCTGAACCAGAAAATTGAAGCAAGTCTTGGCTGAAAAAATGCTTTCCAAGACCAAGTCAGCTCTGCCAGCAACTGTATTCCAGTACAAAACAAGATAGTAAGAGAGGAAATAAAGTGGATTTAAAGCTTAGTTCTATCATACCCAGTGTCTATTTCACTATTTCAGATAAAAAGTATTTCAACAGAACTAAGAGAATTAGAAGAATGCATAGGGATATCATTATCACGCCTGTCCCTGTGTGTAGGACATTGCATCCGTGCACAACTGACAAGGCTTCAGTGACACTGCAGAGTCAGGAAACGACTGTGCAAACAACAGAGAAGCCTTCTTTGTAGCTTTTTTGTACTCTGATGGCCTCAGAAAGCCATGGGGATACCCTATGCTTGCTGGCAGAGTTGAATTTAAGATGTCTCAATCTTTCTGGATAGGAAATGTTATGCCTCTGGGAGTAGGTTAAGTAGCAGTCAAATGGGGATGAATTTACGGAGGTATCTTGGGTGAGATGCCACCACCTGGATTTTGCTATCAGCAACAGTAAAAACCCTGCTCCCTGCAGCCTGAAGTGCAACTCTATTTGAAATTTACAGACCAAACTCTCAAGACTGCTTCATGTTCAGTAATTTTACTTCTTTCTTTAGGACATTTGAAGCAGAAGTAAGTGACTTTCCTTTTATTACTTTCCTCAACTACTTCATTTTCGCCTCCTGCTTTTACTTTACTATTCTCTTTATTTTCTGATACGTTGCTGATTTTTTCCCTTTCTTATTCCTCCCTTTGGGTTAAAGCACTTAGAAGTCACATACAAGGCAAAACTACAGAGGAAAACACAGCACTGAGAAGAGCCTGGCCTCACCCATTTGCCTCCCACCTCCATTTAGGTATAACTGTATGACTGTACCCACATGCTGCCCACCAGCAGCATCCCTCCACCACAGCACCTACGGGCAGCACATACACTTCTTCAAGCACAACAGTGGTTCTTGGGCTTATTTTGCTCCTGGCTACTCAAAATTTAGAAGCACGTAGCCCTCTGCACAGGTTCTGCATTCTGCTTCTGGCTTTGCATTATTACAGATGTTGTCTGTAATAATAATTCACACTGCTTTGCATTTCACAAATATTAAATAACAAATTAGCAGTATTAATAAAATGGACCGTCTGCTTTCTATTTCTGCTAATAAATGCGTACAGGAGTTTTTCTTTAGGTAGGAAGTTATGCATAAAGTGCAGTTCCTGATTTAAATTACAGCTGTATGGTTAATTGAATACCCCAGCCTGCTCTCCCAGCACAGGCTCTGCGTCAAGCTACAAGTAGTCCTGCATCAGCATTTTGAGCTGAGTTTATTTTTTTAAGCAACAGCTATAAAAAACTGACTGCGATAAGAAAAACAGCATTAGGGGGAAATATTTAAAAACAATGGCCCTGTTGAGATCACCGAGGAGGCTTCTATTTTAAGAGACTCAAGAAAATTTTCACACACACGGTGCATTGTTATCCAGCTACTGAATTTATGGGCTATCCTTGTCAAGTTGAGAACAACATTGCTGAGACCATGAGGATATGGAAAAATTACCTGAATTAGATTAGGATAGCTCCGCCAATTTGATGACTTGTTTTCAGAAGAGATGCATTTTATCACATATCACATGATTTAGAAATACCTGCTCACGTTTCCTATTCATTCCTAGAATCCTATGGGTTTGTAGAGTGAGCTGTAAGATATGTTTTTTTCCAGCGAATACAGAAACTATTATATTACCAATATTTTCACAAACCCTCAGGTATTATAGATTTTCTTTTTGCTTGGTGTTTCTCAGATACCTGTTTCCTTGACACAGAAGAAGTAATCTAATTTCACTAGAGTGACACAATTTTAATTAAAAATCCCTTGATTTAAATTCAGCCAAGCCCGAACCACACCAAATAAGTCAATCTTTAAGACTTGCCTATTTTGACGTATAAACAAGCCACATAACTCAGCTTTAAACCATACATCATTCTCTCTGGCTCTCTGGGTTGCTTATCAGGCATCTCAGCACTTGTTGGGAACAGTCAGAGAACTGCCTCGTGTGCACTGGACAACAGCTACAGCTTGTATTTAATTAACCTGATCACACAACAAGGGACCTATTGACCAAATCACATAGGAGTTGTCCACATCAAGGTTTAAGAACAGAGCAGACCCTTCAGATTGAAGCGTTGCAAGATGGCAGTGAACCAGCAAGGTGCACCAAAATTACTGACCCTTATCTCCAGCTGCCCACATGTTTAGGCAAACAGCCTAAATGGCACGTAAGGGAATGAATGGCTATTATAGAGCCATAATCTTAGCAGGTCTCTGAGCAAGTACATTAATATTTAAGCTTTTTTACTACAAGCTTTCAAAACTATTTAAATCCTCCAAAAATTACTAAATTATTTTTAATGCAAACTGCATTGGAACTGTAAGTCAAAGGAGGAAAGGAACCTTACCCATAGGGAAGGAATGTGAGAACTGTCAGCCTTAGGCAACAAAGTCAAAATTACCAAGTAGGAGAGTGACTAAGTACTCAAATCCTTCCTGATCCTCTCACTGAAAGCATCGCATCACAATATCAGCCTCACTTTCCAGGGTTCAAAGAACAGGAAGTTTGTAACACAGCCACTCAGAAAACCACTTCTTCAGGTAGGAGGGCAGCGGTGGGATCCAAGTGGGAGAGTGAGGGGGCTCAAGGGAAGCAGAGAAACCAGAAATCAGGAGATGTCCACAGCTTTCTTCAGGGGTACAGCCACTATTGAAGAGTAGTGGAGCGCTTTTCTGTGCTGCTAAAGAATTAGACATTTGCCATTAACAAGTGAGGCTGGAATAGTAAAATATAAGTCACCTGGCAGGAAAGTTGTATTGAAAAGCTGAAATCTGAGTATTCACTGCACTGAATAGTAATTTCCTTGTCCAAACGTGTAAACTCCAATATAGAATAGACAAGTTGAAGCAACTTCTCACCAAGAAGCTGTTCTGCATGCCCCACAATAATTATACTATTTAAAATACAACAGGAGTATAATTAAAGCCATTCTCCTAAAATTCAAGGAGATTAAGCCACCAACAACATCAAACTGAGCAAGAAGAAATTAAAATAAACATAGTGTCAGCCAGGATAGCTCTAGAATCGTTTTGTGAACACCCTCAGTTGATGGAGACCTTATAAAAACCAAAAGAGAAGGGTATCTCAGTTTGGCCATTTCTGTGCCCTGGGTGCCTGAAGAGATCCCAAGTCAGCAGGTAGGATGTAAATACATATCATATTTGTATTAAATACACTATATTTGGAATCCTGAAAGTTTACAGCTTTTCATGTAATAAAAATACACAAAAAAATAAAAATGGAGAACAAAAATATTCTACTTGAGTGGTAAATTCACAGTCGTGACTTCACATCAGAAACTTACTTCACAACAAGCACTCCAAGAAACTCAAGTAAAACACAAAAAAGAAAAACAAAATTTTTATGACTTTCTTGAACTGTTTTTTTAAAAGACCCGTATCTTTGTTTGAATTCATACTATCCTAAATCCAGAAAATGAGGAGTGCTCTTATACTAATGAGTCGCTCTAGGGCCTCCCCTCTTCAATAAAAGAACTTTTAAAAGAAAAGAACTACAACACAGCATCAGCAGCACTGCTTCTTCAGTACCGCACTGGTGTGTAGCAAAGCTTGCAGTAAGCTTAGCCTCTAGCTTAGCATAAGTGCCTGGCAGCCTTCGGCTGTGCTTCACACATATCTCACTTGAAGTACAGGCATTGATTTCAAGACTAAATACACAAACTGCAAATGGAATTACATCTGTAGGACAGAGAATAAGTAGGTAAGACATTCTGCAGAAATTCGTATAATGTCACACAGCCACTTAGCATTTTAATCTGAAAGCTGTCTTGCATGCTTCTACTGCAGCAAGAATGGTTCAGATATATTGTTTCAAAGCCCCTTATAAATGCCAGCAAAACAGTACAAGAGTATGAACAGAAGCATCAGATTGAAGCATGTTTTTCATTGTTGCTTTTATGAGATGCCTGAAAACTCAAGTTCTTGCACGGGATATTTGTTTGGTACAGTTGGAGATTGATAAAGAATCCCAATCCCGCCTCTGACACACAGTCTCTTCAGCTATATTGGATTTTGAAGGTTTTCAGGAGTTGAAAAATTACTCCACCTGCCAAAAGCATGTTATATTTATCAACCGACTGTCTTCAGGAAAATGAACTTGCCATTCTGTCTGAAATTGTCTCCTTTGGGAGGTGTGATTAGACTTTAACCACTGGCATAGAAATGACATTCTTTCTTCCAGTTCATTGCTCTCCAGCCCAAAGGTTTATTCATGTGCTAGAGATTATATAATAGCTTAAAAATGAACGGTGGGTGTAGCAACTGCACATAAAAAAAATCAAATCTGACTGCACGTTTTGAATAAAAACTCACTTTTGCGTGAAGGTCTGCATTATGGTGAATCTTTATCTCACTCAAGACTTAAAAGGAATATGTGACTGATGAATAGCAAATGGATTGAGCCTCCTCTTTTGCATTTTTATAAGGTCTGAGAAGCTTGCAATGTATTTGAAAATCCAGAGACGCCAGAGCAGCAGAAACGATACAAACACGAGAAGGGGAGACCTAATGGGGAAACCAGAGTTTCTATGTTTTCCTTTTTAAGTGGGTCTCACTAGGAAAGAAGGGCAGACTTTAAAGTTCAGTGGTCTCTATCTATACTTGCTCAGTCTGCATAAAACATAAGAGCCAGGGCCAATTGAAAGGTCAAGGTGAGCCTTTCCCCAAGAAGAACCATGAGTAACAAACACAAATACATTTGAAATCACAATTAAGATGGGCCCATACGACTATTTCTCATTCCATCTAGCCCAAGTGAACTCCACCTCCCTCCTGGGCATTGCATCAATTGGGGGAACAGCCTGCAGAGACTCAGCATTTCTTTCCTCTGCAAAAAACAGCTGGATGCTAGATCTGGGAAGAGCAACACAGACCACAAAAGACAGATCAGCTCCACTGTTGCTTGGAGAGCTCCTGTGGTGCCAACCCCAGTCAGCCTGTCTCCACTGCTCAGGCAATAAGATGGGTAAAATCATTAGAGATACACCAGGAGCTCTCGCTATCCCTAAACGCTGTCACGAGACCTATGTGCTGCCCATGTCTCAGCATAGCTTCCTTATTCCATGGAAAATCTCTAGATCTAGGGAGCAAAGATCCCAGTTACGATAGTGTCCATCTCAAATAACCAAGGAGTGCAATCTAAAAAGACCTCAATTAGTAATCTGTCACGCACAGCTTATCAAAGAATGTAGTATAACGCATCTCCCATCACAACAGCTAATCTTTCATAAGGCTAACACCTAAACACAAGTGTTTTTGTTAGCTTTAAAGAAAAAAAGGCTGAGCCTCATATGTATTACATAATCTCTACCTTGGGATGAAAGCGATGTGATTGTTTTCATTAACCTTTCATTCTTATGAAAGGGCAAAAATCAATAACAAATTTATTCAGGCAAGTGAAAGGCAATTTCAAGCAATTTCACAAGGGATTTCATTTCTATCGCTTTTTTCCTCCTACAAATTCTAATATTATAAAAAAAAAAAAAATGATCTGCCCAAATGCAAGACAAATACAGAAGCCAAGATACTGTCAGTTCCTCCAAGATACAGAGTGAAACCGCCTTTTCCAAGCTGGATAATTGTATTGCTAAAAATACTGCTTTCTTTTGAATCCTAAGCAAGTCTGCAAGGCAATGTGTCACTGACAACCTGTGAAACACTTTGTTGCACAGCAATGAGTTGGTCTCTTAAATAAAGCAGCTACAATACATATTTTTCCAATGACAAATTAAGCCATTTCTTTTTGGTGCACTTGGCCCTTTTGTGCTATAACAGAGGTTTAAATTACAACGTGGGTTTTGATGCACTTTCCAACTTTGCTCTTTCTGTCATATGTTCCACAGCAGTCCACCTTTTAAAGAGTTGCCTTCAAATCTACATTCACGTCTGATGAAAGCAGTTATAAAAAAACTACAAGGTAACCCCAGCAGCCCCATTTTCCACAGATTTTCCGCAAAATAATTTTAAAAAAAATTGAAAAAAGTACAATATATTAATTCTAATCTTATCCCTGACTTTAGTCCCCCTCTCTCTAGGAGACCTCCGTGCATCCTTTCAGTGCTTTCTGCTGCACAGTGGTGAGCCTCAGAGGATGCTCCCGACACCAGCCCTGAAGGCAGGGTAAGGGCAGAGAGCACCTCCAGCCCAAGGCATCGAGTGCCATGATGCAGATAGGGGACCTAGGTGGGACAGTGCCACAGAATCTCACCAGTTCCCCCATAGCCCTGAGACTCCCAGTGTGGTTCCTTGGCATTTGTTGTTTCAGCGTGCTTTATAATTACCAATAGTAAAGTCAAGTTATTTCTACAAGCACACCTATTCTATAGGGGCAGCATTCATTTGCTGTTCATTTTGATTCCTTTAACTGCACTTACGCTGTTGGAGAACCTGAGGACAGTCACAATCCATCCGACAAGGAAAACTTCTGGGAAACTTTTAAAGTTATTTGCACTATTCAAAAAAAGTAAGGTATTACTACACAAAATTTAGAAGAAATTGAATATCAAACTACCACGCATCAGCATAGGTCTTTAGCATTAATGAGATCAGCTCCACCTGGTGCTTCTTATCAGTTACTTTAAAGGGAAACCATGTCTGGCTTCCACTGGCTGAAATTAAGGATGCTGAAACCAGCCAGGCGACTTCTCAAAAGCCCCCTCATCCTCAGAGCACTGCCCTTTGAGCACTCATTTCTGTATGTCTGTGCCCAAGAAGAAAAGAGAGAGGCAGGCTTTCTACTACAAGAGGAAGAAATCCAGAGAAAGGCCACTCAAACTCAAGTGAGAAGAACAGAATATTCATTAAGTCCTCCACAAGTGTCCCTGGGCCTTTGTGGTTTGCTATGTGGGCAGCTACTCTACACGAACCTGCCAGCAGAGCTTCGACAATACTTAACCTAAGATAACGATGACCTTGGCATGACAGTAATTTTAGAGAACTTCTAAAAATGCTACTAATTCCATTTGCATAGGGGCTCAAAAAAAGCCTGTAATCAGTATTTGGGTTTATTCGCTGTAGATTAAATTGTAGCACACAAAATGATGAAATATATATTGCAGGGAACAAAAAGCTGCCTTTTGAAGGGCTCTAATCCTAGTAAATGTCTCCTTTTATCAAAAACCATTACTACATTATTATTCTACTATATTATTAGGATGCTATGTAATTCACCCTCACCTAGAAGCAGGAAAAAATAACAAACCAGCTAGCAACAAAATATTCTGGGGGAAACGAAAGAGTTTTAAATTCCAGCAGTAAATTCGAGTTTGGGGTGTGCCAACACTCTTCCTGGCCTCAGATCAGAAACTTTCAGGTCTGTGTGAGCATCTGTGCACTGATTACCATTTATTTATTGTGAAAATTGGTCATTATTGTCACACACACAACAAAAAGAAAAATCATCTCTGACACTTCAGGGAGGCTTTCATCTTACCCTCTTTTTGCTCTCAGTTCTCCAGCCAGGCAAAGCTGCCAGCTAGCTCCACTAATGTCAACATCAATGGATCTCAGTACTTTCTCTGGGCTCACATCCTGCTGTGCTACCCAAACATCTCATATGCCATGTCCAGAAGCAAAACGAGAACTACAGCTGTTGCAAAGGCAATTTTATGCTGCTGCTACTTCAGAGATGGGTACAAAGAAGGGAAAAGAGTAGGAGATCACACAACCCTCCTTTAGCTCCATGGCTACCTCCATCCCTGAGCCAGGGATGAATGGATCCACTGTGGGACACCTGACTATTGATGTACCTTCCCCATGCCTCTGGTCCTAATGGAGCCTCTAAAGCAGCTCAAGCTGGAGTCAAGTGAGTAAAGGAGCAACACCCTGAGGTGGCACAGCTGGTCCTGTGCCTCTAAATAGATTCAGAAAACAGTGCTTGAGCTCTCTCCAAAGTTCTCTGTATTTAAGTGCCATCAATTACAAGCCCTGAGTATATAAGTAAAAAGAAGCCAGCAGCTTCATATGCTTTTAGGTGCTGGCTGTCCTACTACACCAAGACATTTGGGGATTTTAGGGTGGGGGGAGATAGTGCTCCATTAAGGCACTACTGGAACTGTCATACTGGTACTGTGCTTTCTTTTCTGCTATTTGGCTCTTTTCATAGAAGACAAATAAATGAACTTTCAGTTACAATTTCTGCCAACTTCCATTACCCATTCCTTGGATTAAAGGTTCCTCTGATCTATACATGATACAAACAGGCAGGTTTCAGAGTCCATACCATTTAAAGCGTGTAACAAATGTGTTTATATGATATACAAGTACTATACAATAAACTTTTACGATGCTGACTTTTAGACATCCTGCGTAGAACTTCGTAAAAATCCTTGTGGAATTAAGGATTGAATACGCTTATAATTTGTGGTTTAAATCACCACGCATAAGTTTCAATATTTTGCCACAGGGTATTAAAAAACCTCCTCACAGGTGTCAAGGAGAAGCAAATATTCAGAATAATGAATGCAGTTTGGAGCTGACACTAAGCAAAGCCTGCTCAAGGAGGATTTGGAGGTTACTTAGGTACATCATGATCCAAGAGAAGCATCAGTAAGTACATCCACAAAGAGGAACCTGACACAGGAAAGGATGATTTTCTCCTTTCATTGAAGCAGGAACAAGGCAGAGGCCCTCCACCATAGAGCCAAGTTGGCCAAATCCCATACTCACACCCTGCTCATCTACTAACAAACACTTTTGCAAACCCTACTGTTGTGACACCAAGCTGCAGCAGCAAGTCCAGAATACACCAACAGCAGGGAGTAAAATCAAAGGCATTGTGTGATATTGGCTGCTGGTTTTAACTCAAGCAGCTTTGCCATGGCTTCCAGACAATAAACAGAAGTTAATTTCAACAATAAGCAAAGATTTAAAGCTTGCAAGAAAACAGGCTGGGCAACATTCACACACACATCCCCAACATAAAGTGGAAGATTCTAGGATTCAGCCCATCCTCTAGACTGATGGCATAAAGAGATCTTCAGGGTCCCCAGATGTCTAAAAGCTGAAAAAGAGTTCGCTCATTTACCAGTATCTTCCATATCTTTCTCATTTTATTGCACGGCAGTATCCTTACAGGAAATTCACTGCGAAATTAATAATCGAAGAAGATACGCTTAAGGGGGCCTTTAATTAACTTTCTAGCTATTTATTTCATTATCTGCAGCACTACAACGTATGTGTTTTTGAATAATCCCAGGTACAATCCAAACGTGCAAAGTCTAACATTTATCGCAACACACGTGGCTAAACTGAGATAGAAACCATTATTTTATATTGTAAATATGGTACAAAAATCTACCATCTTATCCTGGTTTGCTTTTCTTACGTGGCTTAATTGCACTATCACACAGCAATCTTAAAGCTATAATCACTTAACTGTCCATCTTCCACTGATCTTCCACTAGTGGAGCTTGGCTATCCATGCATCTCGGTCAGTAAGCTTGTTACAATCTGACAGTATACCTGAATTTTCTCCATATTTAGTCACAGGCATATTCAACCTATTTTATGTCTGTAAAAGCTTATTCCAAGACACACTTGGAAATTACAGTGGCATAAAACATAGAGAACTTTTAGCCACAAAACCCTGACACTTATCCTATTCTACACGCTCAAAGTGATATCAAGTGCTTCTTAATCCAGGACATTTTAATGAAATGTTATAAGATGACAGGAGGCATGGAAATATATAATAGTCCTCTTTAAAAATCAAACCAGTTTTTTTTTTCTCCTCCCTCTGAGGAAGTTTGATTCTTTTATATCATGTAGATTTACATACTAAATATTCAGTATCAGTTACACATCTCTCTTCAGTGCCAGAAGCAGGTCATTAACTTGCTTTTTTTCCTTTTAATTATTAAGTCAGACAAATTTATTTTCTGCCTGCTTTGAACAGGAAAAAAGACAAGTTAACAATTAACTCAGCACTCCAACTACATCACTGTTGCTGAGCTTGAACCTTTCCAGGCAGAATAGTTGAAGCAGGACTGGTCATTTTCCCTATTTATAGACCATGTTGCCCTTGCTCAGCTGAACACACCAAACCATCCTGGAATTTATATCCTCCTGCAGAGAAATTTAAGCTCTTTTTTTTATTAGCAGCCAGAATTTCTACAATGGATGCATTATCATCTCAACTCATCCATACTGAGATACTCTGCATAAAGTTGCTCCACTTCTGAAGCAGATCACTTCAGTAGCAAGAATCACAGAATCATGGAATCATTCAGGACGGAAATGACCTCTCAGATCACCAAGTCTAACCCCAGCCCACTCCCACCTGCCCACTGAGCCACATCTCCACTGTTCTTCATATGCAACAGTTTGGACTTGTATATTCCCAACAC
>JAOWBP010003659.1:2354544-2366450 GCA_028571105.1 Tragopan temminckii | reverse complement strand
ATGTTTTCCAGAAACAAACTTATTGGAAAATAGCAACGTTGCTCTTTACTGGGTGAGAGCTGTCAGAGAATGAAGTATTTGTAGAAGAATGAATGAAGAAGCTTTGTATCTCCAAGGTCTGACATCAAGCACAAGCAGTGATTTCAGACTCAAAACTGATATTTAAGCTATGATTACACTTCCTCCTTCCCTTCCCCTCCCCCGTCAGATTTCAAGGTGAATAAAGAATGTAAGAGTTAACAGCACATCGTGTATTATTAATGGCTTTTTCAAAGAGAACAGGTTTTCATAGTACAAAGCCAGTAATAAACTCCCAATGCTGTTATGTCTTTAACTGCTGTTTTACACACTTTATGTCCAGTCCTTATCATACAAAAGCAGAAGCCATGGTCTGTGAAGGACCTCATTCAGCATTACTGGCACATTAATCGACAAGAGGCAGGGATGGTTTGAAAAGACTTGTCTGTAGGAATCATTTCAAAAGCCACTTGTTTTAGATGAGACTCAAAAGACATTTTTAATGAACAACTTGTCTGTTTAATAACACAAAAACAAATAATAATATTCAAACCTACCATTATCTGCTTACTTTGCACTCCCTCTGTTTGGTCACCACGGGAAGGGAAAAGACAGAATAGGAATTAAACAAGCTTTAAGCCTTCTGTCAGAGCCTGTTTCTGCACTGGCCAAAATCCACAACAGCCCCTGCAAGATCAGCAATGTGCATGTAACAAAGATTAATGCCAAATACTTTCAGATAGATTTAATATTGTTCTGGGTGGATAAGAGCTTCCATTTGCATAATGTTTTCTTTATTTAGCCTTGGAGCAAAGAATGCAATCACAAGCAAGATGGTGATTGGGATCAAAATGCATTTGAACCTTTTGACATTTAATCAGAAATAATAAAGGTCTCGTTACCATTTAACACGTTTTGTGACCATCAAAACACGTCACACTTAAACTACTCTACTAAATGAGTACAATCATTGAAATGCACTGGAAGTCCCACCCCTCTTACTTTCATCCCCTAATCTGAAAACAACCAATTAGGAATAGTACAATGAGAAAAGCGCTTTTGGTATTTCTGTTAAATCTAACTTAAAATTAGATTTGGTCTCAGTATTCACATGTAGTTTTCATGCTCTTTCAATCCTTAATTGGTGGCTTCCTGAAAGACTTGATCAGATTTCTGGCTTCTAGGTATTATTTTTAAGAAAGCTAATGTAGATGTGCTCCCCAGCTGAGCCCCAGATGAGCTGCTGCTCTATCAGCCTCTGCCCTCAGTATGTTCAGTGACTCAGGCCTGCACTCAAGGCAGCCCACTTGAGAGCTGTTACACACTGTAGCTAGAATTATACTTCCATTCCACTTTTCTCCACTCATGTGAATGAATGCAGGCCACAACCTCTCTGTTCATTTTGTTCAAGTTTCTAGTTGACTAACAGCTTTCAAAATACTATAGAATGATATCCAATAACGCACAACAAAAAGGAAGCACCACCAGAGCACCCTGCTACCATGCAATATTTCATCTCCAAAGCTTCTTGTTGATTCTGAATCAGTATGAATGCAACAACTCAGCCTTGGGGCTTGTCTACATACCCTAAGAAGATATTTATTCTTACTGGCATGCTGATTAATCGTCACGTGCACCATCTGAACTCCTACTAATGTTACAAAGAAATAATAGCATCCAAACACTGCAAGTTATTTTAGCTAATAGTTTGTTTGGCACACTGCAATGATTTAGGAAATTATTTAGTAATCTTTGTGGTTGCCACTCCCATAAAAGCGTATGCTAGTGTACCTAGCATCAGCATACACTTCAGACAAAAGATGCTGTTTTCCTCAAGGCAAAACAATGATAGGAAGACCAAAGGTTAAAACTGAAACACATCACGAAGTCTGTACTTGTCAAGGAGCACCTCCTCGTACATCTCCACTGCACAAAACATCACAGGGCTATGAAATGTTGAGCTCTCCCTAATACCACAGGGATACAGCAAGTAGTGAAACTGAGAAAGGGAGCAACTGAGGCTCCCTTTGCCTAGGAGAGGCCACTGGTTTTACAAGGCTATTTTAGTTAATTCAGTCTTTTTATCCAGTCTGCAGAATTTCTGGCAGTCACCAACCTACTCAGCCCTTCCTTCTCTACATTTCCCCCGAAAAAGGGCCAGCAATGAAGTACGTCACTCCTGGCAATGCCACATACCCGCCATGGCAGCAGCTGGGCTGCCTCAGCCCCAACACCCCCATCTCAGTCTCTGCCACTCTTCCACATCACAAAACTGGACCCCTATCTGTTCGGGAGAGACCAAACCAAAAGCCCTGCTTGAATTCCTTTCTGACATGGGAAAGCCACCAGCCCAGCTCCTTGTTTCTTCTATAAAGGACAGCTACAGAAGGGGGAGACAGAGGTTTCAGCAATCAAAAACAACAATCAATTAGAAACAGGAACAGCATGGCCATAGTTTGCATCCCTTCTCTGAATACTAAGCTAGCATAGACCAAGTTTGAAGTTCTAGTTTGTATCAGAATGTGTTCTTTTGAACTCAAACTGACAAGAGAGCAGAGAGAGGACCCACGGGACACATTGACCACACGCTTACAGCAGTGTTTCTGAGCTCTTGTTTTGCAGGTTTGGAATTTTAGTTGTCTTTCTGCTGAAACAGTTGTTTATTTAGACAAGTACTTAGTAGGGACCTTTAAGGTAACTCATTTGTGGCCCCAAGTCAATATACAGCTGAAGCAGGAAAGCAGCACAGTCTGCACACAGCCAGCATCTCCCTGTCTCCATGGCAGCGACCTGTCCTGAATGCTGCCAGCTTCAGGGGTTGGGTACCATTTGCTGTATTTTCATCTTCCAAAACTTCTGCTATCACCATACCTTTCTAATGATGCTATAACAACTTCCACCGCTGATGTGCAGGGATCTGATCCCCAGATTACACCTTCCACTTCACTTCATTAAGCCAAACTCTTGATTCTGTCTTTCTGCTAGCTTTGCAAAAATCCACCTGCAGACTTCAAGTCCCCACCAATCCAACTTGGACATTGAATGCCTCTGCTTCAGTCTTTTAATTCATTTTTAACTCTGTAATTCCCACATCTGTAATGTTTCTCAGACTGTGTGTGTTTCAACAAGACTCAAAGGCTTTCAAGCTCAGCCTTCGCCTCCGAGCCTTCCTCCACAAATCCTCCCAGTCTTCTGCAATTAATTCTCAGCCACGCTTGTCCCACTAGCATCACTCCAACCCTTGTTTGTTCCTGAAGCTACATCTAAATTTTTAACAATAGGCAATTCATGTTATCAGGACATCTGCAAATATTTTATTTTAACCTGACAGTAACCTATTACTCTCATCTTCTCCCCCAAAAGCCTACTTCTCAAAGTGCTGGTCATGGACAGCTGAGCACACTAGAACAAAATCAAGACATTTCCTCCCTGGTTATTCAGTTATGTGCTCAGTAAATACCGCCTCCAGTTCCACCAGTGAAAAAAATGCTCAGACCTGCACTGAGGCATCCCACAGCACTAGCACAGAGGTCAGCATCCCATGGATGAGATACAAGAGGTTTCTGGGGGAGTGCCACATTCTACTCTTACTTTTAGGGTATGGATGACATGGGGGTTTTGTCCACATGTGGTCAAGCAGAACAAACCTGTTCCATAAATAAGTACCAGGGGAAAGGTCTCCACCCACGCTTCCCATACACATGTGGTCTTTGGATCAGGTCTGCAAAGATGGCTTTTTGCCTGTATAAGTGAACAACCGAGAAAATAAGCTGGGCTGCAATCTACGTAAAAGTGCTTCTCAGCAGCATTAGAACAATTGCATTGCTAGAAAATCCTGAGTTATGCAGAAAAACTTGAAGTTGCGAAATACACTCAACCACCACCAAAATGCATTAACAGTTTACGCAGTTTCATCTGTCTTGATGCTGAGCTTAACGAATCATCAGCATTTTCTACTTAGCATATAGTCCATAATGCCATTCACATTTTCCTCCTTTCTGAAGCAAGAAACAATCATCTCACTCTCATTAGACATAATTTAAGAAACTGCTGAGAGGCAAGGGGATTTTCTGATATACTAGAAGAGCCTAAAGCACCAAGGCAGGGTTTTCCCCAAATTCAACACCCATGCCAGTTCAGCACCTGCCCCAGGATGGTCTGCAGCCTCACTGCAAGAAACAAGGCAGGTACCAGCAGACCTCCCAAACTGGGCACGGGGTCAGAAAGAGTGGCAACAAACCTCTTTCTGCAATCATTCTTATTTCCAAGATGAGAACAGCAGGACTGCAGGCTCAAAGCAGACAGTGCCATACTCATATCAGTGCAAAGATCCAGAGAGCTCAGTCACTTTACCATCATCAGGAAGTCACTGAAGTGGAAAAGGAGCTCAATCTCAAAGAAGAAAAAACATTCACAGGATACAGCAAAGGTCAGCCTGCCGAGGAGCTGATGCGTATTTACTGCTTCAGTGGGCTGAGTAAAATGTACTGGAGCTGACCAAGGAAATAATTCCTGAAAAATGTATTTTTGAGCAAATCATGTTTCCTTGGACATTAACTTTTTTATTTTCATCTTACTAAACAGTTTGTAAGTGTTAGCTTAGCAGGAACAAACAACCTTGGGACTGCAGCTTAAGGTGCGTGCTTCTATGTCCAACCCTTACTTCAGGCTTGAGACGATACTTTATTAGAACAGATTTGGAAATGACATCTGCTTGCACTCAGTCTCCATCAAATGCTTTAAGTAGCTGCAAAGACATGACAGAGATGTCCTACAACTCCCTTCCTAACAAAGATGTGTTGACATGAACCACAACTAGTCATGCTGGATCCCAGTGCAACATACCACCACAGACCTCAAGTTCGGCACTTCACTTTTCTGGAGATGCTCCAAACTCTTATACCTCATCTCGTGAATAATCATCGTAGAACGGCCTACATTGGAAAGGACGGTAAAGATCCCACTCCTCCTGCCACGGGCTGGTTGCCTCCCCCAGCTCAGGCTGCCCAGGGCCTCATCCATGGTCTCAGGCACCTCCAAGGATGGGGTACCTACAGCTTTCTGGGCAGCCTGTGCCATGGCCTCACCACCTTCTGAGTAAAGAATTTCTTTCTAGTATCTAATATGTCCCCTTTCTCTTTTAGTTTAAAGCCATTCTCCCTTGTCCTGTCACTATCAGATTGCCTAAGAAGTCGCTCTCCCCCTCCTTGTAAGCTCCCTTCAAGCACTGGAAGGCTGCAGTGAGGTCTCCCTGGAGCCTTCTCTCTCCCAAGCTAAATAAGGCCAACTCCCTCAACCTTTCTTCATAGGAGAGGTGCCCCAGCCCAGTCCTTGTGGCCTCCCCCTCAGACTACTTCAGCCCAAGTATGACACCTTGCACTTGGCCTTGCTGAACCTCTTTTAGCTCTTCCACATACACTTCTCAAGCCTGTCCAGGATACACTGAGATGCACATAAGCAAAATACAGCAGGTCCTCCCTCTCCGCATACTTTCCCTACTCACACGTCACTCCAATTCTAGTGCTCTGTTCAGAAGACAGAGCAATTATTTCTTCAGCTAAAAAATTATTTTTGACTGTGGATGACATTCACTTATAGCACGCAGGGCCAGACAGACCAAGTGGAAACAGCAGGCCTTAGGACCTGAGACATCAGCGTCACTCACTGCCCTGGGGAGATTGCCAGCAGTGCAGAGTGAAAACTGAGTTCTTTATTGACAGTTTTGGTTCACATACAAGTCATTAAGGAAAAGCATTTCTGGGGCTGCTTTACACAGATACAGCCCAGCTCAGGTCCCTCCTAGCATCATTACAGACAAAGCACCTTATTACCACTATAACCTTCTCTGCAGTGAAAATACAATTTCAGCTGGAAGACTGAGCACCAGAGCAAAGTGCTCAGGTTGAGGTGGAAGAGAAAGCTAAGCAAGCATGACCGGACTCTATCACAGATGAACTCACACAAGCTAAAGCAGTTTGGCAAGAATGAGATAGTTTGTGTAAATACATAAAAGGTTCATCCCCAGCACCTTCTAAAGCTCTGACAGACCCAGAGCAGATGGCTGCCAGGAAAGGTGGGAGCACAGGGGCATAAACCCTGCATGGAGCACATACATGGAAGTGTGGGAGTCACAAAGGATTGAACTCTGCTTGTTTGCACATGGAAAATTCAGAATAGGTCGGGATAAAGATACCTGAAAAAAAAAAATAACCAAAACAGTAGTAGTGTGTTCTGTAAAACAACTTCACCCAAACCAATACAACTAAGCACCTGAAAGACAAACATGTTTAAATAGAAAAAGATACATAGGAACAATGCAAAAAAAGCTGTAAATATCTGGAGAGTAACAGAATCAGAGACAAACAGCATAGATTTATAGAGAACTAATCCTGTCAGATAGCATGTGATATCTAACAGTTATCAAACTGGAGGCTGAGGGGAAATAGTAGCTACACTGAAGAGTCTTAAGAAGTCATGCTTGAAAACTCAGTTGATACTGAAGCATAGGAATCACAGGCCAAAAAAGCTACGTAGAAAATAGCACCTTGTGTTATAATACATGAAGAATTCAGGAAATGGAAGAAGTTTAAGCTCTTTTTTTGCCCCATCATTTTCATCACCTGGAAGAAAAGCAATGGAACTTGATACTAAGTTATTGGGCATCACAAGGTTCAGTAAGAGAGAGAGTAAGGGACCTAGAAACAGCAACACTAGGTGAAATAAAGCCATTGCTCCTTCTCTTAAATCAATCTTGATCCTAACAAGATTCGTATTATGTCAGTACGGAGTAGACAGTATGTTGCAATTTTGAAGCGTTGCACACTTCAGTTATGAAGACAAACTAGTCAAATTGAGGCTGTCTGCAAAGACATTGAAGAGCATCAGGAAGATAACACTGTCACGCCACCCAGTACAGCCAAACTGGGGGCAGTCTATCTTATCATTCTTAGCACCACTTCCAGAATCACAGCAAAAACACACGAAGAGTTGTGGCGTAAGCAACAGAGCATAGCTTGCTGTAAGAAACATTTTAGAGAGCTCACTTCAGTTTGGCTCTGCTTTGCAAGGCAATCACCACACAGCAGAGACTGCAGCATCCACTAACACTTGACAGTTTTTATTGCTTCTTGGTGTATCAAGATCATTTTAGGGGCTATCAAATGAAGAAAACAGAGGAAATATTACAAACTCCAGGGAAAGCTTTGCGATTATGTTATTCATCAAGCAATGGGACAGACTTCTGAGTAAAGCTACCAATGTCCCAACACTCGTTGTCTGTTCCAGCAGTTTCAAATACTGCAAGGAAGGAAAAAGCATTCTCATTTTTCTTAGATGCTGTTGGCCTAAGTACCCTCCAGTGTCCATCTACGTCCTTAATTTGCACAGCTCTTCAAGATGAGGCTCAGTGAGACGTGGGGAGGAGGCAGCTGGGAGGCAACACAGGGAGGAAGGGGAAAGGGCAAGGAGAAAAGAATCAACTAAATTCAAGGAAAAAGGAAGAAAACTAAATGACTTGTTTAAAGCCAGATCTCCATCTCTCTAAATCACTGCACTGCCATTCACTGCACCATTGAGTTATGTGTTGCTTGGTGCTCAAAATTTACAGACCTTTTCTGCACAAACAATCATGTCTTTGAAGCATTTTTTAGAGTTGCCTTGAGAATTTATGATGCACTCAGCAGTTTGTCTGCATCTGCTAGATGAAAGCTTGGGGACAAAAAGGGGACTTATCTAAACTCAATGTCACAAGGCAGCTCTGCTTTTCCAGGGGGTAAACAGAGTTCCTAATTTATAGCATCATGCTCAAATCTGCAGCAAAGTCCTTAAAGAGACACAAAAGGGGAGACTGGACTGCTGCATTTTTCATGACTGCAGTGATGCCAAAAGCATCCTTTTCTTCTGTCGAGTGCCTCGGAATAAGGAGAGCTAGAATGGAAATAGAAATTCCATTTGCAGTTATGAAACCAAACTAATTTTAAACAGAAAATGATGCTGCTAGGAGAATAGATGCATTTGAATGTGTTCTGCCTCGGAGTAGAAAGAGAATTAAGTGCTCTTTACCATTATGAAATCCACAGTTATAGTTTCCTTGAAGGATGTATAGCTGAAAACCCACCCAGCTCACAGGCACTGCCCTGCAGGCTTTTCTACCTCCAGGTTGTCCCACAGGAACAGATTTTTGTGCTGGAAAAGCAGTGAGAGGACAGTGGGAGCATGAACACAATCAACCACATACTCCTGCTCCAAGGCAAAGTTCTAACAAGGAAAAAAAAAATTGTAACTAAAGGGAAAAAAAAAAGAAAGGTACTATCCAACGTAAAAGTCAGTTCTTGGGTGAGAGAGCAGTATGAAAGAGATTTCCAGGTAAAGCGAGAAGGAGACAGCATTATCTTTCCATCCGGCACACTGTTCATTGGATTTCCCAGAATTAAATCCTGTCTGCATCAGAGACATAGCTTGTGTACAAAAACGGGACAGTTAATTTCTAAAATAACCAGTGATAAGAAGTCTTCTACAGTGAAGAAAGTTGTTCCAAATCTTAATCACTTACCCACTAAGGGGAGAGGGAAAAATCTGCTGAACCACCAAATATCTGTTCCCTTGGAGACAATTACAAGCTATCATCATGTTGCCTTTCAAATTCCTCTTCATTAAACCAAGATGGAGATGCTTGAGTCTCCCAAGGCAATCCCAGCCCATTCTCCAGCCCAACCCCTGTGATGCTCAGAGCTGCTCCCAACTTAGCAGGGCACGAGGCTGGCTCATAAGCAGCATGCTGGGTCATGTGCAGAGCAATGTCTTCTCTTCCTGTCCCACAGGCTGGGTACACAGCTATGGTCACATCAGCTCATTCATTCCTCATTTCACATTTAGCCCTACTACAAGGAATATTATACCCAATTTAACAAATAAACCCAGACTGCGCTGAACCAATGGTCTGATCTCTCAATTATTTATCACTCCAATTTTCCCCCAGATGAGGAGTTTACAAATGGCAATTGTTTGTGCCATCTGAAAATGCTATTGCAAATGATCCTATCAGCTTTTTTTCTTCAGATCACTAATTCAATCACAAAGTAGCACAGAGACAAGGCACCAGCTACGTGAAATCCTGCCTGGAAAACCACTCCAAGCCTACAATTGAATGACTGCCCTTTATCACCCTCTGTGGTCCCCACAGTTAACTCTTTTGCAATGCATTTGTTACTGGATGCTGTGTTTCTCAATCAGAACATCGTGACATGAACACCTCACAGAAAAATATACTGCATCAGTATCATTACTTTTATCATGAGTGATCCATTTTTACTTGGTTTTGATTTCAGGATGCATTTTCTACAAGTCTGACGTAGAAGGCCAAATACTTTCTGGGCTTGCATTCATCATACAAAACCTTTGCACGCCTTCCTACTTGCTTAGCTAATGGTCTTTGCAGCTTTAAAGACAGGTTTTTTCAAGCACTAAGATCATAACGTGTTGGGTTTTATTCTGTGCACATTACACATGTAATGAAGTTACCATCACTGTATTTTGTCTACCCTCAGTTTTCAATCCCACGTTTCAATTTCAGCCTGTCAGAGCAAAGTCTAATGTAGGTTTTGCCCTTGTAAGATAGAGGAGAAAACTTCCCAGCTTAAAAAAAAAACCACACTTCTAGGTTCTTACTCAAAAGGAGGTTCCTAACTTGCACGTAGAGCCATGTCAGCAGGACCTTTGGGAGCACTGGGCTCTGCACAGCCTGCCTCCTACTCAGGGAGCAGTCCCCCAAAATAGCTCAGTCCTTCCTCAAACAGCACTCTCCTGGATTTTTCTGTGCTTCTGCCCCTGGGGGACAGGAAAATCGTCTCAGACTCACTGGTGCTGGCCTCCCACTAGCTGTTCAAACTAATATTTGTGGTCGGTCTCCAAGTGGTAATGCCTCTCCTCACAGCAGCACTCACGCTCCTCTTTTTCATTCAGGCTTTGCAATACAGGTCAAACCCAGGGTTTTAATATTCTAACCACGCAACTTCACTGCCAGGTTTCAGCAGCGCAGGCAGATCTGTGCTCACAAGTGAGCTATCCTAGGTCCTCTCGTCTATTTTACAAGTTCACAGCACTGACAAGTAAATGGTAACCATTTCTCTTCTCCCTTTCATGTCTTGACTAATTTTATTCGTAACATCTTAATTTTACACTAAATGGACACTCATTTCTATTTCAGCCTTTATTCTGTAGGAGTTTAACACCATCCCTTCCTCACTGTGGCAACAAGCTTTCTAACACGAGCTAGAACCCAGCCACATTTACCACCTGGCCCAGAGGTAATAGGCAATTGAAGCATGAAATTCCTTCTGGAGACTAACATGCTCCTTATCTTGAAGGATTTGCAGATGTTTCGTGCCTAAGTTGCTAAAACATCTCATACAAGTTAAACATCACCCACAACATATATCAGAACAGCATCCTGAAGAACAGGAAAACCACAAACTTCATGAACTTATGTCACTCCACGCACTTCAACTTCTCAGTATTTACACCCATAGCAGCTCCAACTCACACTTAATATTAGATTTGATGCTTCATTTTTATCCAAGGTTAACTGAGAATTGGAGCATTCACACTGAGTCATTTTCCCCAAGACAGCCACTTTCCATACTCAGTAGAAGAAACCCCTGTCTTGAGAACTCTGCTTCAGCATCTATTCAAGATCCAAAGATCTTCTGAATTTCAGACTAATCTTTCATAGAAGTACAACTCACATGAAACAAAATGTGCAAAAAAAATTTACCCCTGACAGCAAGTATGGTGCTAGAAACACAATAAGGGTGGCCAGCATTTTGCTGGAGGACATGGGGCTGCCCAAGGGGATCGCTCTTATCTACATGCCAACAGAGCTGGAAGCAAAGCAATATACCTCATGAGTATATCCTAGTCTCCAATGCCATGTCTGCCTTATTAGACAGTGGGTAAACTAGACAAGAAATACACAGAAATACTTTTAAACAAGTGATGGACAGACATCTCAGGGTGCCCAGTGACAGTCCAGTAACATCTGACAAGCCAAAAAGAGAACTTACAACCATCCACCTCTCTTGACACAGATCAGACAGAGGCTATCAATTGTCCGTGCTGCTGAGGACTTTCTGTACTCTCATTGTCCACTAGAGCCTTGTGCAAACTGAAAAATCGAGAAATGCTCATTTCTTCATTGAAGGTTCATTTAACTCACCTCAGGAGAAGACCTACCTGAGGCTTTCGCATCCTAACAGAAATAAAGAGATAGCCCTAGCATCAGTATAACCGTGGGATATTTGTCTATATATATGCACATAACTGATATCCTGGCTTAACTGCAAGCTCCACTGACAATGAATGTTACCTAAGTCTGCCCTCACTCACATTCTGAGTTTGTACATAAACCCAAAGCTTACAGTGCATCCTGATAACCTCATTTTTTGCAAATGTTGGTTTGAGAGAAAAGTTAAAGCTTTTTCTTTTTTAAAGGAACATAAGCAGCAACCATCTAGAAATTTAACAGCAATCGTGTCTCAGAACTAAACATACAGAGAGTAAAAAGAAACTGGAGGGCTCTGATAGAAACGACAGCCCGTAGCTGAAGAAAATGCAACAGGAAAGACAAGGAAGAAAAATGGTATTGACTGCATATATAGAACCTTACTGTCGTTTCCTTACTGCAGCATACCAGGGGACTGAAGGAGGGAGATGAATTATATGTGAAGAGAGAAAGGCACGTTTCTGATGTCACCAGCACTACAAAGAGAAAATAGGAAAAGTTTCACTGAAAACAATAGAGATAGAAAAGTGAAGTCATAAAATTAGTAACATGCACAGCAGTTTTTTGTTGTTGTAAGCTAAAAAAAAAAAAAAAAAAAAAAAAGCTGTTT
>JAOWBP010003659.1:2329550-2339783 GCA_028571105.1 Tragopan temminckii | reverse complement strand
GTTCACCTATTCCAGTAAGTTTTCTCTTTATTGAGGTCTCTTCCTCCCCCTGGAATCTTCATTAACCAAACCCTGCTCTTGCCTCCTCAGATGAGGATATTTGATACTAGTAATAAATAGTGAAATTGGACAGACAGTTTTTATCAACAGCCCTCAAAAACCACTTATTCCATTCCTGGCCCATTCCCTTCCCTGCTGGCATAGCAGCACGCATCACTGCACGGCCTGGCCTAGCTGCCTCGGGTATCTTAGAGGTCAATGGCTCAATGTCCAAATGGAGATCAGGGATGAGCGGCATCTCTGAGGGGTCAGTGCTGGGACCAGTGCTCTTTAATATCTTCAGTGATAAACAGTGGGACTGAGCACACCCTCAGCAGTTTGCAGATGGCACCAAGCTGTGTAGTGCAGCTGATGCACCCGAGGGATGAGATGACATGCAGAGAGACTTATGCTGGGCAGAGGGCCCAAGAGAAGCTCAGGAGGTTCAACAAATCCAAGTGAAAAGGTCCATGCCTGGGCTGCTGCAGTCCACACCATGAATACAAGCTGAGGAACAAAAGGACTCCCTGTGCCTGCATTTCAAGCCCAAGACTCTTTGCAAAAACTTGATGCCCTGTGTCAGCTTGGGTGTCACCAGACACCACAGACATCTGAACATGATCTATTTATCTGGTGTATTACCAGCTTCAAAATCAGGTTGGACACAGTGCTATTTGGCCATTCTGTGGTGACAATGCAGAATGTCTGCATTGCAGAAGACTGAATGACTTGATCATCTCTTCCTAACCACAAGCCACTGAAGAGCTCAAAATTCTTAGAATTCAGTGTGTTTCTATTCCCATTTAAGGAAAATGAACCATCTCTCTCCAACTTCAGAGCTTTTTCCTCCGCCTTCCACATTATTCAAAAAATAAGTCAAGTTTAGTACTTCGTAGATGTGATGAAGATCACACTTAGTAATACTGTCTAAAACACTACTACTATTCTTAAAATGGAAGAAAGGCAGGCTTTACTCTTGTTTTTAATACAGCATGCAAGAGCAAGTTGACCTGGGAAGGAGCAGTAGTGATGTTTCAGGGAGAAGTCAGGCACCTTTAACATCATGCACACTGACACTGTTCTGTGATACGATTTTGCTCTCTCATATACCCATACAATGCATTCACACTCCTGGAGTGAGGCAGAACTGCTCTGGAGCACAGCCCCTCCCCTAACCACTGCACTGCTGGTTGGGCAGGCACTGAATCTGTGTCTCTCCACGTCAATTTGAGGTGCACAGGTTAAGCAGCCTATTGAAATGAAATTTCATCAATCATTGTGTTTCCCTGCCCAATAATGAGAATTTAAGTACTTATTTAATTGGGGGTAAAAAGATTATGAACTGAAATTCTTCGGTGACAGGAAGAATTAAACACTGAGTCTGTTTCTCTCTGAAGAACTAGTGTATAACTATTATGCCATACTGCATATTACTTGTGTTATCGAAGGGACAGATTGATAACATCAAGTGTACACATTACAGATCACAATAGTAGCAATAAGAAGCTTTACAGCATGTAGTTCCAAAGCTTACTTAACAGTTTATTGTTTTTAAGTTATCTATGTGTATCTGCACTGTGTAATGTGAAAACCAGCAAGGACCTGAAAAACATGAGGTATCTGTCTTGCCATTCATATGATTTAAAGAGCTTTGCTCCCTGAGTTCTCAGCAAGTGAAGTGCATTTCTATAACACGCAGAGCTTACAAGAATCATTCAAAAAACAAAGTAGACCACTTGCTGTGCAAAGTTTCACTGGTCCTAAAGAAGCCCAACAAGAATCTACACTTCTGTGAGCAAACCTGCAATCACACAACAGCCATCTTACCATAGGCTACATTAACAAGGCAGCTAGCCTGCAGCGATAAGGTACCTTAAAACAAGTGAGTTTTCATTTATTCCTAACACTTTATTTGTTGATAATACAAACATCAGTTCAAAGATAAAAGCTAACTGCCAGGACATTCCATAACACACTTAGTCCTAATAGCTGTATTCCATCCCCTGTTGGGTTTGGACCACATTTGGTAAAGTAAATGCTTTCTAATAAGTTGGTTCCAGCCATTAAGACATCATTATAAACATTAATGCATAACAGCTTATGCTATTAAATCTTGTCTTAAATGTAGAATTCATTTTACTACATAGCAATGGAAACAAGCACCACCAACGCTGCTATTTGAGATGCTAATGATTCATTACCATGCTCTTTTCAGAAATTACTTAGCATTTCTTCTGGGGTTTTCCCACCTTCATACTGTCCAGAGGTGGCAGAGATCTTTGTTGCAGAAGCACTAATTAAGTGACTCAAAATAGTCAGTCACAACATCCCACTGACACATCACCCCTCTGGCCCTGCCTGCAGGGATCTCCCTCATTGCACTACAGCCTTCTAACCTCCTCCATGTCACTGGCCAAAGACAACCACCAATCACTCCAAAGAGGGCTTAATCACATTTCAGCACATTACCAATGCTGTTTCCTGCAGAACATCTGATATTCTGTCTGCCCTTCCACCTTTCTGATCTTATTCATTGCCCACGTTGGCAGTCCCCTTGACATTTCTTCATTTCCTCCACTACAGATAAGACATTTTTCTTAGTATTTGTCATGAGACAGACATCACAGACAGCTGGTGCATGAAACAGTGCTGAAGGAAGTCTGAAGTTTCAAACAAGCAGCTAGATTATTCATTACATATTAGCAATTTCTTATCTGCTCTGAAGATATGGCATCAAAGTTTTCAACAAAAAAAAAGTTTCTTATTAGCCTTTAAGTAAAATTTTTCTCCTGTATTATCACAGCAAGTGGCTGAAAGTGAAGGAATTTAATAAGCACCTCCAAACTGCAGGTCAGGTTCCTTGCTGAGCTCTTAATTGGAATAGAGTAGATCCCACAGATGATCTAACTCTACGCTCAGGATGCGTGCATTTTGCCACTTCTGATGCATTTCACCCCCTGATAAAGGCAAATTATTTTCACTAAGTTTCAAATTTAGCTGTTTCTCAACATCCAGAAGGCTTTTTCTGAACACAACCTTACCTCCTCCCTGGTTCATCCTCACTCTCTCCCCTACTGTTTTATGCAAACCTACTATGTCTTGCACAACTCAAACCAAACATCCAGCCACGAACTAAGTCCCTGTTTGGGGAATTTCTACTGCAAGTAGAAATTCTCACCTACAGTCATCATCAAGTTGCAGCATTATTTATTTGCTTCATGAAATACAAACTTGAGATCAGTATAGGCTTGAAACCAACTGGATGAGGATAAATCAGTGACAACATGAGCAAAGTCTGGCTTTCTTCCATCAGCTTCTTACCCCTTTGTCCCCTGATCCTTAATCAGAAAGAATGGTTTCTTCAGATCCTACAATAGAGTAAAAGGACCTGAGGAGGCCCTTTTCTCCAACACAGTATGGGGATGAGACAATGTCTGACAATGGAACCATTTTGCATGCCTCAACCAGCACTTGGATTCTGTCATCCACTTTGGAGTAAATTCAGACCTGGTCAACAAATGCTACTTGTATCTAATGAAAAAAATGCCACCATTCATCCAAACATGACAGTCGTCAGGTCAAGAAAAACTCAGCCTGAGCAACTCAACTACGGTAGCCATTTGGTAGTTACCACCCATATGAACATTCTCTTAAATAAGAAAAATTCTAAGATTGAAGGAAATCAGCAAATACTGCTGTTAACACTTCATGAAAAAAAGGAAGTACACAGGAAAAAACATAAGCAGCCCTTATTTCAGAATTAGACTCTGCCTCAAAGGCATTTTACGGAGGCACCAGGAGAAAGCAGAAACAGAAAAGCTCAGAGAACACACTGGACACATCCTTGCTCATACCTGGGCCTTGCAGCTCCCCAGCTGCAGGGGAAGAACAACAGAGACAAGAGGAGCCAAGCTACCCTAGCTCTGATCCCACACTGCGTAGAAATTAACTCATACTCCAACAGCACATTTTGAGGAGTGAACTTTAAGCATTCTTGATCTGATATACGCCCTTAAGCAAACCATATGGCATCTTCTTCACTAGTGCTCCCTCAAGTACTTCTCTGGCAGAAGTGCCTATAGTACAGGATTGAAAAGAAAATATTGACAAAGTGACTTTCCTGCATAAAATTAAAAGCCAGGCAAAAATAGAATTGCATCTCCTGCAGTTTTTAAGACAAGGTTGAGGTAATCCACAGCCTCCTCCTTTTATCAAGCCCGTACATTTTCAAAGAACACACATGCTGCTGTCCCCGTTTTGCTCCGAGCAACAAACATGTAATTGCATTGTGTCAGATTGCTGCGGATGGCTCTGGGTACGCTGTGGCAGAGAAGCCTCAAGTCTTCCTTTTGCCTCTGCTCTGAACCATTACTGTGCTGGCAGTACAACAGGAGGTTTGGGGATGCAACTTACATCCTCTGGCACCTCACAACAGTAACCTGTATTTAACAGCCACCTATCTGTCGTCATCTTTCAAGCCACATCCATTTCTAATTTACCCTGTCGAGATAATTAGTAGTAGATTTGCTAACACAGTGCTTTCCCCATTTGTTGCCATGCAAAGGAGGCACCAGATTCAATGCTTATTTCTGCATTATCTGGACTTCACACACCTGACTCTTCCACCTTATTTGGAACACATGCAGACATCCATTACTCTGGGATATGGTTTGCTGAATGAATTCAGCTGCACGTGGGCTGAGTTTATTTACTTACTGAGTCCTGACAGCACCCGGTGTTTGTTACTTGCTCTGTGTTCACGTGGCTGCCAGCCGTTTGTGCTGCTACATGCACTCAGGTCCTGTTTTAATCCTCATTTTTAAGGCCTCAACAAGTAACAGTGATACAAACAGGCTCTACTGAGCTGTGCTCCTCTTTCTGGTACATAACAACCTTTTCCTATTTACGTAAGGCAACAACTGCAGGGCTTTACTTTTCAGACCTGGATTAACCATTCATTAATATGGCAGAGTCCGAGTCACTCTGCACAAAGTTCTTTTTATTTTACATGTCAAACTGAGAAGAAAACACTTCCCGCATTGCAGAGGTTCTCTCAGAACAGCACCATTGGATAACCATTAAATCACAGATAATAGAGGCTTTACAGGAAGCTTTTTTTGTACATGAATGCAACACTGAAAAGTAATTGACCTCCACTGAGCTAGCAAATCCTGCACAGGTAAGAGATGTTTTACCAAGACAGACTTGATAGCTGCCAGAACATCTTTTTGCAAGGGAAAACAGCAGAAATAACCTCAATAATATATAACAGAGACCAGAGCATTGTGGGGATCCTCAGTGCAACAGTAGATGAGATGGCAGGCTGGCTCTGCAGTGCTGCACCAAAGCAATGAAACTTCACATCACTGTGACAAAGCGGGACGTGCAGTCCCTGCAGTCATCTTGCCCTAGAGATACCTTTGGAATACCAAGCACCAGCTGGATCTCTTCCATTGCCACCTCCTCCCAAAAGGTGGACACACCCTGAGGAGCACTCTGCAGCCAATAGATAACTTGAACATTTTTGTTGCAATGAAACCATCTTTCTCCCCTACTATTTTAGCCCAGCTGTGCTCTGCTGGGCCCAGTGCTGTAAGGAGAGATATCTTGTCAGTCAATAATCAGGCAAAAGAAGAGACTCTCACTATCCAATTCAGTTCCATGTCATTCACAGAGATAGCTTTAGTAACATAGTGCCTAACAGCTTGAAACAGGAGCCGATGCAAAATGGTCTCTAAGTAGGGAGGACTACAGAAAATAAATAAGGATGAACACATGGAGTGTTAATTCAAGAAATTAAGTTGAAATTGCTGTTTCTGATTTTTACAAATCTGAATTTGTCTTAGGGGGGGAAAAAAAAAAATCAGTAACCATTTTCTATTGAAGTTATTTACAGTAAAAAATGGCAAAACTAAGAGGAACACCAATGCTTCTGTGACATAATCCGGAATTCTAGACTGTCCAATACTCAAGTTCTTCTGTTAGAAAGCCACTAGTTACAACACTGTTTTCACTGAGCTTCCTCAAACAGCTCCATTTTCCTCTCTTGTCTTTCTTAGCTCTTTTCCTCAGGAAAATGAAGTGAGCTGAAGTTTTCCCCATGTGTTCCTTTCCTTATTAGCTCACTTCTTTCATCTTTCAGTGAGGAGATGGCTTCACTTACCAATTCCCTCTGAGCACCCCCACTATCACTTTGTGCTTTACTTGCTTCCTATAGAATCATACTCTTAAGTTATTATTGTGTTATTTTAGTATGCTTACATCTCTACTATGTTTTCTCCTTTATAAGGCATCCATCCTCCTTCCCTCAACACCTGCCTCTGCTCCAGAAAAGACCCAAAAGCAGAAAGAAATACGTGTTTTACGAAGGGACCAGAGTGACTGAAGCTGTCTTAGAGGAAAGGAAATCAATGTCTCCGCAGCCATCAGAAATATCACAGCAGTTAAAGTCACCCAGTGCAAAGCAAATGGATTTTCCCTGCTGAGCAGCTGCTTTACTGCAGACTTTCGTGGATAGTATCTCCATGGGAGGAGCTGCACCAGAATATATTCTTGGCAGCAGAAGGAGGGAACACGTGGTAAGGGAGGGCTATAGACTGTCAGGATTTATTCAGTTTCAGCAATACAGCGCAGTATTAGCTACATCAAGCCTATACAATGTAATTGGAAGAGTCCAAAAGCCAGAGGCTAGCAGAAAGCTGAAATTCCCCACAGAAGTGTTCACTAGAAAAGCGTGCGAAGAATACCCATCTCCACTAGAAGCAGCAACAATTGCCCTACAGGTGTCAAAAACATGAGCTAGTTCCTCTGTTATAAGGTATTCCACCAGTTCACTTTCTCACACCTCCTGCAAGGGCTGTGCTAATTGCTGTGTAGAAAACCCAGTGAAACGCTATCCTTTCTTCCCAGCAAGAGCATCTTGATTGACTCGAGCAGCTGTGAAAACCTTTGGTTACCCATGTACCTGCCCATACAGTTGGACAGTCCTATAATATCTGCTGGAATGAGTTCACACCAAAAGTACCTAAAATATTGCATTAATTAGTAAAATAAATAGCCATAGCAAGTCAGAAATCTTAGAGTGACTCTGGCATTTCAAGCTTTATGCCGCTAACTAAGGTCTGATTCATCAGTGATAAAGGCATCATGGTTGCTAGATTCCACTGCAAGCTAAGGCCTTGGGGAAATAACTTCTGAAGATGCAGAAAGAAGCTGGAAAAATGAATTCATTTCTCATGCAAACATTTTTCCTTTAGCAGTAAATGATGTTGTTTTGCAGATATCTTTCACAGAGTGGGCAGAAGCCCTACTCGACAATCTTCAAGAAAGTACAAAACAGCAGCAGCTGCCTTTTCTGACACAAGGCAAAAATGCAGTAGAGATGGAATTTGTCTTCTGTTATGACAGTCATAGCCTGCTCCTTGGAAGAAAAAGATGACAAATGAAAAAAAGCCAAAAAGCAAAAGGAAAGTAATCTTCACTTTATGAGGCAACTCACTTACTTGCTATCCTCTGGGAAAGGAGGCTGCAGGGACAATACCTGGCTTCCATCTTGCTCTGAAACCTGGACACCTCGTACCTAACAAGACCACGTGGGGCACAGTTTTAGCTGCCTTTTTGTTATGAGCTCACAGATGCATTAACAGAACTGCCCGGCGGTTTTAACAAGGCATCAAAATAGATAACGAGAAGTGAAAGTACAATGGAGAAGAACGATGAAGTAGGAAGGAATCTGGGGATAAGGGGATGCCTGTAGGAAGCAAATTCTTCACTAATCAATGGTTCCACTCCCAGTGATATCTGAAGAGTCACGATGGTAAAACGAAGTCCCTGGTGACAGGAAAAAAGGCAATGTCACACCCATTTCTATCAAGGGTAGGAAAGATGACCCAGAGGAAAAAGGCAGGTGACTGCCAAAGAGTTAGAGAAGCAATAGGATTAAGAAGCAGCTTACACACGCACAGGACAATAGGGAGAAACATAAGTGACCTGCAGGTTGCCAGCCTGAATGACAGGAATGATAGTTGCACTGTCACCTTTGCTAGGGGAGGGAGGGTCAGGCAGTCAGCCTCGTCTCTTCAATTTAACCCAGCAGAACAGCATCTAAGGAGAAGCAAAGGTAGAGACAGATAAAACTGTGGAGGACAACAGAGAAGCACAAATAATCCACCTCTGGAAGTTAGCTGAAGCCAGACATTATTTGTTTTGCTATCCTTGCTGTCAGAAATTCTTCCTCAACATCTTTCTCTAGTGGCTCTTTCTGTAGCTCAAACCCATCACACATCTTCCGTCTCCTAAAAGCCAGTTCCCACACTCCTACCCACTCACACTGTGGATGTGCTGGCCAATTCTGCTGGTGAGAAAGTGGGGCAGGAACCTGCACCATTTCGACATGTCTGCAAGGCACAGCAGATGTTCTGCAGTCTGACTGCAGCTATATCCTACCCAGCGATACAAAAACAAAAAAAAATCACAGTGTATCTACAGATCTTCACTGATGCGTTCATTCTGCAATAGTGATTTTGCATCAGAGTAGTTTCAGTAGCACAGCCTACTGAGAATCACTCAAATACCCCAGCACCATCTAAAACTGTAACAAGAGTAATGATATCTGAGTAGGCTATCCATACACCTGCACTAAAATGGACTAATATAATAACCATCGCTGATCAAGCTTTTACACCAAGTCTTTACAGACTTGCACAAGAAAATTTGCCATTGAACTCTAGTGCCATGCTACTTTATAACATCACATTTTATTTTGGGTTCTTTTTTCAACCTCTATCATTTCCCTCAGCATAACTCCGTACAGAAATCTTGGTGAGAATGTTTAAGACAGGAACAAAGTTTTCAACTTCCAGATGCGCTCCCACTTATTTAGCTGGGAAGATCAGTGCCAAACAAGCCTTCCCTAAGAAGCATCTGAATTAAAAATAAAAACCATTGAAGGTGGCATGGCCATCAGAGGAAGCCAAGGAGCATCTGGAAGAACTCTGCCTCTCACATCTTGCTCTGAATTAATACTGAATAATTGGGCAACGGCCTTCAGTACTTAACAGAGCTAGTTATCTCTCCAGAAGGAAAGCAATATTCCTAGCTACCCCGGTATCACCTTCCTGGGAGCAGCGCTATGGCTATGGGTTCCTGGTGACAGAAGTCAGGGAAGCCCCCAGGAGGCCAAAAGGGAGCAAGTAAAGTGACTCTAGCAGACAGAGATAGACAACTTGAGGATAAACTCATTTCTATTCAGATTGGACAAGCAATAGGAAAAGAGCTTCACCTATGGAGATAAAGAGAGATGCGTGAATCACCTGGATTTGGGTGCTGCCAGCTACAACCACACTCCACAGACCAAAACCATTCAATTAGAGACTATTCAGCTACATCCAGCTAAGGCATTTTATACCAAAAAAACATGATACTCACATTCTCACACCTAGGCCAGCACATCCATCACAATAAGCAATGATTTACCTTGCATAGATTTGTCAGCATCCAATCCTAGTTCTAGTCACAAATCTGTGCTCAAATGAATCACCAAAGCAACACAAGAGCTAAGTGCAAGCCAGCACTACTGGTTTTATTCCCAGCCCTGCCACTGCCTCGCTGCATGACTTCCAGCAGTCAATAAATCTAACTGTGCTTTAATTTAATGATCTATAAAGTGGATATATTGCTCAGTTAGCTTCACTGTCACCCAGAGAAGTCAGTTAATATTCAAAAAATATTTGAAGTATATCCTATTACCTGTCAGTCTTAATGTGGCCTCATTTCAGTATTTAAGCTGGAATTCTACCTATGATACTTTCGAGAACAACAAACACTGTTCTACCTGACCACAACTAAACCCGATTTACATTATAAGGACTTAATAAGGCCAAAAGAATTAAGAGGATTGCCACAAGCACCCAGACAACCACATGGGTATGGAGCACCATCTAGTGTCACACAAAGCCCCTCTATTTCTCATTCCTGTGTCCCTTCAGAGCAACGCTGCCTTTTTCTTTTGTGTCCTGTGAGCAGCTATGAAAACAGATCAGAACCTCATCATTTTGTGTGTCTCCTTAACAAGTGTTTTCTTTGACTCTACCTTTCTGAATGAGAATATTTGGAAGGGCAAGGTTACTTGCTCAGTTTGTTTGGCAAAGAAAAATTGCACTGAGAAGTTTTTGGTTGTTTCAGGGCTTTTTTGGC
>JAOWBP010003659.1:2280116-2317820 GCA_028571105.1 Tragopan temminckii | reverse complement strand
AAATCCAAATCTATTTGGGAATCGTGGACTGACGACTGATGTTCAAAATGTTGTCCTTCTTTAACCAGATCTGTGCTGTAACCCAAAGGCAGCACACAGGACTGACAACTCCATCATTCCCTGCCCCAGAGCACCGGTTTGAAGCTGTCTCATGAGGCAGCTGAAGGAATCACACAGCTGAAACAAAACACTATGAAAAAAATACCTTAGAATTATTTTCAATTGAAATAATTTTAGGCCAGAGGGGAGCAGCCAAAGGCTGCTAAAACTACTAAAACCTGTGTGGGCTGCCGGGATTGGATCAGACTCCAGAATCCAGTTATCTGTGTTTTGATTAGCTTTAAGAATAACTGGTTTAATGAGAAGGATGCACACGGGTCACGATTTTGGTTTCATTTGTGTTTAACAACACATTCACAAAGAGAAGCACTTGTGCAAAGGGCCCAGCTCATGGTCTCCCAGTAATGCAGCCCATTTTTCTAATTTGCTGTGATAATCACAAGCTCATAAAAATACATCTGTTGACCCAGACTGATCATTACTGCTGCTTTGATGCCCGCGTTGCTCTTCTTCCATTTTATTGCTTTCATTTTCCTCCTACAGACCACAAGATCAGTTGAGCTGATGAAAAATTTTACCTCTCACCATTAAATTTAAAAACGTGGGTCTAATACACAAGTTAAATCAATATCAGATTTAAGAGAAGAAAGCAGGAAGGCTGAGGCCACACTGTCATTTCACAACAACATTATTCCTCTTTCTGAAGCTTGCACTATTAACTATTAAGTCATTACTTCAGCTTGTGCCTAGTGCTGGGAAAGGTCTCTGGTAGTCAATCCAACTGCCTACATCCCAGAGCATATCATAGTGCTTTACAGATTAAAAATATTGTATTTTTCTTCCCAGCAGGTGGATTAGAGCAGCGATATGGAGAAGTCACTTGGTCTGCATGAACATTTTGATCTACCTGCAGAAACACAAGAGCAGAGAGGTGACCTGAGCAGGATCCTGGGAGATGCAGCATCCCCATAAAGCTGAGAACCACAGCTTTAAATGGGGTAAGACCTAATGAGAGGGTGTGTGACTGCATGAGGGTCCATCCAGCTCTGCTTTCTGCCAGTATTTTGAAAACAGAACATTCAAGCAAAAGGAGACCCATTGCTCTTATGTACTTACACGCTAGCTCAATGCTGTTTTCTACTTGGATCTTGATTTGTTCAATACAAATTACAGATTGCTACTGAACGTGATGTGCTCCAGGAATTAACCTCTCATGGCCACCAAGTTACACAAATGGGTATTGGAGGAGCTGGAGGCCATAGGAATGGCTTTTTGTCCACGAAGAGAATGCCAAAACATTCCAAAGCAGACACTGCTCCTGTTGCAGAGCCCCAGTATTTGAGAATGAAAGGTTTGTGTTGACCGAAGTCCAAGAAGTCAGTATTTTCACGGTAGCACTTCCTGGCTTGTTTCTGGCTTTTCTTTTATACAGTAATTTTGCAAAATGGGTACTTTGGCGCAGTATATATTTGATAGCTTCCCATTTGCTTGCCCAATTTATATCCAGTCCATTTGCTAACAAAATCAAGTCTTTATTGCTAGCCACGCTGCAAAGCTTACATAGCTGTAGGAAAATGGGCTGCACTCCATTTCTCCTTACGCTTCATCAGTCCAAGCATGAGCTGGATGCAGCTCCCATGTCCCTGCTGCCAGCAGTGGGTACAGGCAGGGCAGCAGGCTGCCAGATGCCCTTCAGGTACACTGCACAGCATATAGGTAGTATTCACTCTGCCGAGGGGCAAACTAAACGTCAGGGTTCCTGTTCTGGATGACACTTACCCTAAAATCTTGTGCAGAGATAGAAGATTGGCCACAGGAGATTCAATGTCTGACATTAAGCCTTTTTAGTGGCTCTCTAGCAACCCTGCTCCCCTTCCTCAGCCACCAAAAGAGCCTGTAATCAACAGCGTACAGCGTCCTCCCATGGACCTGTCTGTGTTTTCCAGCATGGCTTCTTACAGCATTGCAGAAGTGCTGCATACTGATGCCTCTTCATAGCCCCTCGATACGAGGAACTGTGATATCCTTTCAGAGACAATAAAGGGTTGGAACTTCAGCAGAAATCAGCTATGTGCCCACGGCTTTATTTTCCTATCTCTTCCCCCACTGGTATCCTACACAAAAAATTTAATTCATTTACACAAAGGGATGGTGTGAAGTCAGACCACTGTGTTCTGTATTCCAGAATAACTAGCAGGCATTGTCTGCAAAGCATCCCTTAGCTGGAAAATACTATTAATTGGCACCAACTGTTCAAATATAATTACAGCCACAACACCCATCAGTTGACTCATTTGTTTTTCACATCTGCAAAGCAATAACTGCCCTGACACAGGCAGCAAATTCCTTCCTGTGAGTTCTGCTATCAGACAGAAGGCGAACTGCACTATTGCCCCATCCCCTGTGGCTAACGTGGAAAGTTCCACCCACAGACCGTTTCACTTTCACAACCTCGACCCTGTGATGCGCAGCAAGGATCTGCCTGCTCTGAATCCCTGACTCATTTCCATCTCACTCTCAGCTCAGATCAAGCCCTCTGAGGACAACCCACATGCTCTTGCTCTGCAATCCAAAGCACAAAGATGAGACGTAGCTTTTCCCTGTTACCATCTCTGTGCTTCTTTTGCTGATTATTTGTCCTCTTGTCAAAGGACAAGAAGAAAATCAAGCCAGCTTAAAGCCCCATAACATGGGAGTTTTTAACTGCTTTCAATTGAACATAAAAGGTAAACTTCAGGTTTGATTCATCTGGAGTAAAACAGCCACTTCCTACTTACCATAGCCTGAACTGCCACAATTTTCTTAAAATTTCTGCTTTTCTTGCTCGTTTAGAGAGTCATCTCTTAGGTATCAAGGCAGATATTCCCAACAGCCAATGGCAATGGGTGCCACAGCACGGCAGTAACCCAAACCTATTAGATCCAATGCACACACACAGCACATAGAAAAGCGGACCAAGAAAGAGGAATCAATCACTGTGGGTACAGCCAAGAAAACACTTTCTCAACAGCCTTCCTGTATTGAAAAGAAACCAATTCTACTTGCAAGTCACTTGCAGAAAATTTTAATATTTTGCCAAATATACAGCTATTAGAATTACCCTAAGTATCAATTAGAATTAAATTACAAAAGTTGGTAGATAGCATAGTACAATATTCTATAAAATAAAGACATGTAATATTAACAATACCCCCTGCAGTCCAATAATGGCAAAGATAGCAAATGAAATTACAGTCCAACACAAAAATCAGAGGAGTCGGAGTGACGGCATTAGACTCTTCAATCAAAGAAACTGAGACCAGACTTGATACATTCATCCATCAAGCACAATAAATGTAGAATTTCAGATTTTAAAAACAACGACACAGCATCAGGTGCAATTTCACATGCTTTCGTTTATCTTCCAGTACAGTTCCCAGAGCATAAAGTGCCTTTGTGCACTCTGGTTTCATCGTAGTCAGGTGCAATACACATGTTTAGAAGTCAGTTCCTAAGTCACTTTAGTTATTTTATTTAGGAAAAAAAAAAATTTTTTTTTTTTTGAACCAATGTGCACAATTCAAACTAAGGGGTTTCATTTTTTGAAGTACCTTTGATCTGGGTGACTATTTTCTGTTGAATGTCGCACAACACACAGAAATTAAATTCCAAATACACGGAGCCCATCTCCATCAAACAAGACCATGGTAAAAGATGTTTCTTGAAGTCTGTTTCTGTCTCAGCTTTTTTCATTTTTCTCCTTTTCAAACACTGCTGAAATAATTACGTTTGTCCCTCTGTAAACAACCTGCTCTGCAGCTCTCACTTGCAGATGGCCTCATACGCTGAAGGCAGCACGCTCCCCCTGTGTTACCTTCTTAAACCAAACCCTCAGCACTGATTGCAGTAAGAAAAAGTCGTGCCCAGTCTGGCTGTCACTCACCTTGCCCCCAGAATATTCACACACGCAAGCAAATTTCACAAAACCTACAACCCAGTCTCCAATCCAAGCACGTTCTGTGCTAAAATGTCACTCCTACTTTTCCATGCTAACAAGGACAAAAGGGAAATTGCATTTCCCACATTATCTGAAGCATTTTGACGGTGTTTTTCAATATCTGCACTTTTAAGAGCAGTTATGGGGCATGAGTAGTTTTATTCTACTCCACAAAAATGCTACAGGAGGTCACCCGTGGTCCCAGGGCTCAAGAAGGCACTCCAGAGGAAAGCTTAATGGAAAAAAAACATGGGGGAGAGAACAAACAACTGAACTCGGAACAGCAGGCACGAGTCTCTAACCTGCTGCTGTCTTCTTGTACTTGACAATACTTCACGCTGTGAAGTGAAAAAACAGTGGCAAAGGTTTCTAAGTTCAGGCTGTAAACGCCACCGGTGACGTGGCAGGGCAGGTCATGCCTTCCCTTTGCTGCTGCTACGTGTGATGAGTTCCACTCTTGGCCCTGAATGGTCCACACTCATCCCAGTGGGAGCTCTCTGCAGGTGGGGAACGGTTCTCTCGGGGCTCCAGAGGAATAACACACTGAAATTCCTTTTAAGAACAAAGCCACGTGCACTCTGTGAATGAAACTAAAGGCAATTAGCTATTTCCTAATCTACCGACTGAGACTTGAAAAATCCTCCACAAAACTGCAGAGTTACAGAAAACACAGCCTGACTACGCATGACAGCAGAGAAATAGAAAATGGTACAAGTTCAAAGTGAACCACAGATACATGTAAAGTCTCCATTTTTGTTCTCACAATGATTTGGTTAAAATATTTCCAACATTTCATAATGGTATAATAATTTTCCAATGTAATTTATGCAGCAAATTCCACCCATATCCAAAAATACCATATATGTAAATGCTTTTTTTTTTTTATAAAAATGTATACAATTCAAACTCTCCTTAGGTAAGCCTATGCACAGTTCTCATCATCACCTAGGTAGAAAGTCTTCAGAATAAGTATGTTCTTAGAGAATACATGAATGACAACACTTAGATGAATCTTCCCTTTTGACGGTTGATTCTACTCCGTCAATCTCTTATTGCTTAAAATGAAAACAGACAGGTTTCAACAGCGACAGCAGCACTCGAATCGCACAGCAGCCCGGGGAAGGGACCTGCTTTCAGTTTTGTTGGACAGAAATACCCAAGAGCCGATGGACATGACCACACATCTGTCGCCAGTCCCGTCCGTGTCGCACGGACAACAAACAAGAGGTGTCACTGGCAGGGAGAGAGCTCGGTGGCAATGCGTATGTTTAGTGCTAAGATTGCATTTTCCTATTACTTCTGTGAATACAGCTCCATCTGTAACTGAAAACAATCCGATCTGAGCAGATACAAGACACTACATACACCAAATCTAAAGCGTGCAAGAACAACGTGAATAGAACGCCGGCGTGGGCTTCAACTCACATTTGGTACTATGCCAAAACACCTCTACAGCAAGCTTTATTTATACAACTTCCAATTAAAAATACTGTTATCTCTCAAGCTGCGTTTTAAATTAACAGAAATACATCCATAATAACTAAAACAAAAAACAGAAAAAAAACCCTGATAAAATTATTTTACTTTTTTTATTCAAAATAATCTGACAGTTTAACAATATTCCAGGTGCATTACAAACACTGCCATAGTCAACACAACAATCAATACTTAAAGAGCATTCAAACACTGAAGACATTTATCTTAACGCAGAGACAGGAGAACACGCTTACACTGAGAGCATTTAGATCACTTTCAATAACTGACTCCTTTGAGGCAGATGTCCGATTTCTCTGGCACAAAAATGGATTCAAATCCAGTAGAGATGAATTATGGAGAAAAAAAAAAATCAGGAGTAGAAATGTTTTTCCCTGTATTTTCTATTAAAACATTGTGAGATTACAGTTACACGGCCACTACCAGCCTAGACTACCCTAGTGTTGACTGTTCATGGGATAAAACATCTAAACCATAATACAGAAACCAGCATTAAAGCCAACGAAACTCCAAATTCTTTCTAGAATATGGCTAAATTAGTTCACAGAGAGTTGGGAACACATTAGACACAAGGTGCAGTGGAAATACCATGGGGAAGATCAGGTGTTTCTTCCACATGTTGTCCCCTCTGCCATCATCAGAATTCGCAGGAAAATGTTAATACAATCTTACTGCCCCTCCTGCAAGCATCTTCCCCATGCTTCAAAATCATCACCCTGCTGACTGTCTTGATTCTTCCATGTATTGGCCAGTATTACCTCTAACGTTTAAAAAAATGTTGCAAGTCACATTAGTTCACAATACCCTGTTTCTTTCCAATTAACCCAGGATCTAAAATGGAGCTTTAGCTTCAACTTCATTTAAAGCAGCGCATTTTGTTCAAAAAAAAAAAAAAAAAACCAACCAAAAAACAAGACGTCAAAACAAGAGCTTGTAAGGACACACACAGATGAGTGCATAGTGCAGAACATCATACAGAGAGAGCAGCAAGGCCACACCGTCATGTCGAGTCCACATTTAAAAGATGCACGTTTCCAAGGACTAAATCAATTTTAGAAAGTTTGACTTGAGGGGCTTGCTTAAAGCATTAAAATCTGTCTTTATATATGGCGTGACTTCTCCATCAGCACTTTGTTATAGCTGCATGTGCACATTAGGACAGCTGTGTACAAAGTACAGAGAGGAGACGCACCACCATCCCAATCTCATTCTACATGAAAGCCTTAATTCTTACTTTTTCCTATGAGGAGAAAAAAAAAAAAATCAAGAAGGAAGTGGGACAGTTTTCAAATCATACAACTTGTCTGTATGCCAACTGTGGGGAAAAAAAAAAAAAGAATAAATAAATAAATGAAGATGGCTTGAGCTCAGGGTTTGCTGGGCTGCTCCAGGCTGTGCTGGCTCCTGGCAGCACACGGCCCCTTGTGGCGTTGCTCCCAGCTGGTGCTCCACGGCAGTGGAAATCTGAATTGCTTCCTGCACAAACACAAGTGGCAAACAGCTTGAGGACATCTCTGTACGCTTACCCAAATGCTTCGTCTCTCCATTCAGTTAGTTTGCTTCTAGAAGCAATGTTTTTGGAAAAGGGCCATCGGAACAAAGGAGCATTTCCCTTAGTCGCAACATCACACACTCCATTAACAGACAGACTTTCTCTCCTAAACCAAATTAGCTCCTGGAATATCTCACATTCATTTCTTTTTTTTTTTTTTCCTTCACTCTTTCTCAAAACAAAGTTTCTCTAGCAGTTGTGCAGCTTAAACCTGTTACCACAGTTTAGTCCAGCATTTTCTTAGCACCTCACACAAATAACTCTGCAGCTTGTCGGCAACGACCACCAGCTACAAACAGCCACCAGGAGGGGAAGCGCCCACAGCAGTGCTAAAAGCACAGCACTACCACCCTGCTACATCCAGAAATGCTTTCGGATACGCTGGTTCCCAGGTCAGACAACTGAATCTAAATGGGATTTCTCTCCAAGTAGGGTTAACTCCAGTTATTCCAATGTAGTAAACACGAGAGGGCAGTACTGAGGATGCCAGTCCTGTACTGTACAGTTTTCAGTCCGTTTTTTTTAAAGACCTGTTAATGGAGATATGGCTCAGTGTCAAGGCTAAGTGGGCAAATGTCATCTAAGCTCAAGTCCTTATGGGAACTAACACAACCCCTGCCTATTGTACAATAGTACTGCTTGGATTTAAGCCAACCACACACACTTCACCCTGCTAATCTACCTATCCTGCTTAATCTCAAGTATCTTCACCCTTTCACACTCCCCAGTTCACTATCATTTATTTTCCTGAGTGAGATTATAAAAAGTTAAACCCTTCTACCAAAAGTACAAAGACAAATTAGATATAGTAGAACAATACAAACCCAGTTACACAGCATTACAAGTGCAGAAATTCTTCATGTTGTTGCTCTTCTTTATCGTTGGCCCCAGTAAAAACCATAACAAAGAATCTAATTATCCAAAATATTTTTAAGTACTGTGATTAAATTTTTCAGACCATAAACGTAGCCCTCATCCTTTGTGTTGCTGGGAAACACGTGAGCAAAATCTATCATTCGGACTTCTACGTTTGCACTTTCCTTGATCTCTGCTGGCATGTGACAGAACACTTTTTCCAGTTGCGGTATAACGTTCCCATTCAGATGCTCCTGTGCAATGCAAGTGCTGCTTTTCCACATGTTGTCTTGCTCCAAGCTTTCAACTTTTAGAGAAAGCTGGCTGTGGTGCCTCTTCGAGTATGCCTTTTTGTGAAGTGCATAAAATTTGGACAAGCCTTTACTGACAGAGGCCTCAATTTTTCCATTCTCTGTAGAACTTATGACATGAATATTGTTATTATACTCCAGTATGTCTCCACCTGATAACAGTCCTTTGGGCACTCCTCTCTTCTCTGCCAAGGTGACATCGCTCAGCCGCACACTTGGGGCCTGACTTGAGCCCTCGTAAACAAACAGCAACGAGCTTGCATAAAAGTTGAGCTGCTTTTGGCCCTCAAACCACTTCAAAATCTTTTCAATCTTCTGAATGCTGGCAGCGATCGCATCTTTTCTCAAGCAGTACCCGTTGTGGAAGAACTTTGAGATGCCTACAAGAAATAGACATTTTTGAGGATTATTTTCACCTCTGGAAAAGAAATCAAATGCTATTCAACATGTGGGGATGAGAATAACTCTCGCTATGAAAAAAAGGCAGTGTTCAGTTTCAAGCACAATTACTAAACAAATCAGAACCAAACCAAAGAGCTCAGGTACCTTCAGTACCGCCTTACAGAAATATAGGTTGGTGTTGGATTGTACAGGAATCCAGTGAATCAATGTACCAAACTGCAGATAAACAAGGTTCCTGCTCCCCACGTCATTTAAAGCAAGCATCCCAATCATGTTGGGCAGGGACTCACTGAGCTCTCCAGGCATAAACAAGCTCAAGCAGCTCATTTATCATAAGTGGCAGAACTGACAAGTCAGTACCAGCTCCAAGGGCTTGTCTATTTGTCCTTCTGTCCCAGATGCCAGTTAACAACTAGCTGCAAATATTTATCACTAAACAGCCATATGAGGGCAGCATTTTTATTTCTTGTTAGTCTTGAACAAAGTAAGGATAGATTTTGACTGAGGAGGTCTTAATATAGAAGACAGCATTTCTTCACAGAATACAATCAGAGATAATACTAAGCAGATTAAAAAGATAAATGCCTCTAAGGGATTTCTACCTCATTGCACTATCGAACCTCAAACCTGCAAGGAAATTATATTCTACCACAACTACTCCCTTATTAGTAGTAAAAGACACGTGATGATGAAATTCCTTTAAGACACACAGCTGTTACAGCCAACTGCCAACTTAACTTTGGGTCAACAGGTAGTTCAAGGGATAGAGGAGACAGCCTTAGCCCCATCTGGGAGAGGAGAGGAGAGCGGGATTTTTACCATGGGGGCACACAGACTACTTTAACATATAGTTCTAAAATCACAACAATAAATAGCCATAAGTACTCAATTCTGGCACACGCATCCCTTACCATCCTTCACTGTTTCCTTTGTCAAGCTCCTCCCGTAGTGCTGGTTTTGCGTCTCGTAGCTGTCGGAAGAGACATGGTAAACCTGCAGGGAACAAAAAGGCAAGTCTGTACTTCAGAACAACCATGGTTTTCTGCTGAGCTAGGAGACATCTCTCACACAGGTGATGCCTTCCGGCCCCCATCCATCCCCCTGGTAGCTGTGCAGCTACTTAGGTAGGTCAGCACTGCCCTCTAGTGCTCTGCACAACACTGCTGCACATCTTGGGGTTTTAAGCTACAGCTTTTATATTTTCTGGCATCAGAAAGACACCATTATATCAGCTAAAAACAGATCTACCTGTTCATAGTAGGAAGCATTTTGCACGACACATGCCTTGCAAATCAGTGCTAAGACCTGAAACCATCCTGTTCCTAACAGTGTCACTATAAGCATTACCTCAGTCAGACTGAGCACACTCAGGAACTCATTGCTAGTGTTTTTCAGTTCTTAAAACTATAGAAACATATACTGCAACAGTAAAACAGCAAGCAATGCTGTGATGTGCCCAGGAGAGTCCAGCGACATGAGGCACATCCAAAATGAGGGCCTAGGGTATGAGTGAGGTTACACAAAGTGAAGGATGGCAGCAGCCACAGCTCTTGCTACTTGCCTGGCAGGGAGGCAGCTCACACGGGCACAGCTTTGTCCATATCAGGAATTGCACAAGCTTAACAACTTAATTCAAAAGTGCTTTCCACAGAGACACGTTTTCTCTCTACCCAAAATAATTTCCATTGTAGAGGCGTGCCAGCCAGCCACGCTGAAGTCGAACTTGTTTATGAGAGTGCAGACAATTCCTATTGGCAGCAATAACTCTGGCAGAAGCTTTCTGCCTGGCGCTCACTCAGACCACCCAGCCCTACATAGCCCCAGTACGAAAATGCAGGCCCCAACTCTTGCTCTGCACAAACTACCAACCTCACATCGCACATATTTAACTATCCCATGAATAAGCAAGCAGTCAAGACACCCCTGGTTACCCAAGGGCCTGGCTGCAGATCTTAGGCAGTTTTTTTCTTCAGGACAACAGCACTGAAGGACAGCATATTTAAGTACTGATGAAAGTACTCCCCACATGAAGCAAAGAGCTGCCTCCTCATTCCCCTCAAAGCCTTTTCTCAGCAGCAAAGAAGAGGCTGCCTGAGCCATTCCTGGCAGACCACGCAGAAACATCAATACATTCATCCCTGTGCTGAAAGCAGAGAACAGGAACCCAAGTTCAGAGTGCAGCCCCTGCTGCATCCTCACCTATCCCCAAAAAAGAGAGCTGGAGGAAAGAAGGCTGAGCAGCTCACGAGGTGCTAAGCTTCTTGCTGCACCGTGCTTCACTCACACCGTCACTGCTGCTCACCTGCTGCTCACCCTTCCCAAAAGGATACTTGCCTTTGAAGCATTTTTTTCTGTATCCCTGTTGTTGCAACTGCCTGCACTAGCCCATTTCTGTCAAAACGATGACAAGTCAAGTAACTCAAATCTGTAACCTTAGCAGCAGCCAAGAAACTATTAGACAGGAAAATCTCATTTCTTGTCCACCTGCCACAGCTCATTACGTGTTTCATTCATACAAGTTTCACTGTACAACACGAGACAAAGAAAACTCTTTATGTGACCCACCAAGCAACACCTTCAAGAAAACTCCTGCGTGATCAGGGCTTCCTGAACATCCTCACCAGGAGGGAATAGGGCAGCGTATGGGCTCCTCCATGTGCCTGCAAGCACTTCTCTGAGTTTTCTGCATGAACACAACTGGAATCCAGCACGTTACCCTGTTAATTTTTTCTACCTGTTAGTTGTAGTGACTCAGTATGGGCACCATGTTGAGCAATCCTGGTAATTAACTAGCAAGGGAGATTCTTTTTGGACTTTCTCAACCTGCACTTGGCTCGTTTCCCCACATGGTGTTATTATAACAAAAAACTAACACATTTTTGCTTGTATCTTTCTTCATGACAGTTTTTATGACTCATGCATTAAAAAACGAAGATAACTGCATTTCTTTTTTATATTTTATTTTTGCTGGCTCTCTCTCTTTCTAGCTTTTCTGAAATAGAAACATAACAAGTAACCCCACATATTCAAAATAATCAAGAGACTACAACTAAGATCTCTACATACTAGATCGTGCTACACCACGCTCTATCCAGCAAATACCAGCATCCCTTACCTAGCACACGCACTGTGATGGGCAGACAGCGCCTGGAGAGGAAGGTTTTCACATTATAGCCTGAATCTTGCAAGAAGCAAGCAAGCAGACAGGCAGAGAGCACCCCACAACCAGGAAGAGGCAAGCCGAGCAAAGAAAAGGCCTTGTTTGTCAGCATGGGCTTTGCTAAGTGCTGTGTGAGGGGAGGAGGAACCTTCTGAAATCTTTTTGGAAACCGACTTCAGCACACAATTTGGTTCTAAATTCACATGACAAATCTCATCTAGTTAAACACCGGATGGGAAACTGCAGTGCATGGGAGAACCATCATTATAAAGAGGGTTTTAATTAGGGAATCAGATGAATTTGCTGCAATGGGACAGACATACCAATAAATGAGCACACTGCAAACAATAGTTACAAGCACAAATAACGTAGATGAAAGCATTTATTTTATGTGAAGACACAGAGAACGTGAGGTATGCTGTTGTACAGATGCGATAAGGAAGGTTATGTAACGATATAAGCCAAATCCAAAGCTGTAATCTTCAGCCTTTCCTCTCGATCTAAACTGTTGGACTGGTTTTTGACTTGACTCCCACGTCCTCTCTCATAGGCTTACATAATTACTACTCATGACCACTATAATTTATAGCTGTAAAAGCTTATCTCAAGACAGTTACGGCTGGGAGCCTAAGCAATTAGCTGCAAAACATTACAGAGATATTAGAATTATTTCAGACAATGGTGCAATCTAGGTGCTGTTGCTATCTGAGCGATGCAGAGCCTTATCTAAGACTTCAACCTTTTCTGTTTGCTGGTGCAGAGCTCGAGAAGCCCTGGCTGCATCTACGTGAGAATAGCAACAAACCTCATGTCACAGAATCATAGAATACCCTGGGTTGAAAAGGACCACAATGATCATCTAGTTTCAATGTGAAAACCAAAGTTATTCTGCATCAGTTGAGACAGAAAGAAAATACTTCAAATGCACTGCATCAGAAATTAATTACTGACATTAACACATCTGTGTTACCGATCCATAAACATTTTGTACAGCTTTTGTTTATGTTTAAACTTTAGAGTAGCCAAGACACAAACACTGAATCTTCATCATTCTTCACTTCTAAAACACAAGGAAACGGAACAGAGTTACTGTGGGCCTCTAAGGGTCTTCATCCATCTCCCACTAACCTCCTGCTGACAGTTGTTCTTGAAGCATGAATGTGTCCAAGGTGTTTCCTCTGGATGCAAAGCTTTACTCAGTGCAGAATGTAAGCAGCTATTTACAACAAAGCAGAGCAGTGTTTTCTAACATACTTCAACAGGACGTTTGATACCACTCCCACCAACACACTCAGATGACACTTTACACAAAACTCCAGGTATTGTCATTTGCCAGGTAAACTAGCTGCTGTATCTGGTGTTGGACAACAGGCCAGAGCACAAGCTGAATTAGAAACCAAAGCAAGTTCTCACCCTCATGCCGAGTACCAGGAAGCCAATCTCTTCCATCAGCGGGTACTTGCTGACCTGCTGCTGGATCTTCTCTGCTGAAGCATACGGATCGTAACTTTTCTGCCCTATTTTTACATCCATTATGCACGGCTTATTAAATTTACGGGTCACGTCTTCCAGTTTCAGATACATATCTGTTGGAAAAACAAAACCTGGGTTAGCGGTGGGTCAAAGCAAAAGCAGCAGCAAAATAGCTTCTGCTGAGCTTCTGTGCAGCAGGGAGAACAGTTAAAGGACTCGTGTGATGTCGGGGCTTGCCTCTGAACACAGCCTAAGTCACGGCCTCTGGCAGCCACAGACTCTGTTCACATTAAATCCTAAATGCCTTCTGGTTCAGAAAATGTCGTATAATTAAAGTGTGCTAGCCTAGCACTCAAATTCAAATTATTGCCCAGATGAAACTCATGAGTACCTTTTATTAAGCCATTAGCATATTTCAAATCACATTAACAAGCACATACAGTCACTGCACGGCTGTTTTTGCAGTAGAGATGTTTTATGTGTGAGAAGGCTAGAATTCAATCCCCTGGTTGTTGGTTTTTTTGTTTGTTTGCTTTGTCATTTTAAAAAGAACTAACATTTCACAGTGCCTCTCTGGAAAGGCAGAAATGCACTCATTTTTCTTCTTTCTTCTCCCCTCAGAGCACACCTACTGATGAGAATGCTCCTCACACCCTAGCTGCCTCTCAACCATTTCCCCAGGTCCCTTTGGTGGCTGGGGGGGGGAGGGGAGAGGAACCAAAAACTCCCAATCCCTCGGAGCACCTGAAGACTTAAATCAGTGCTGAAGACCTGGTCAAACAGGTTTATGTTTTTCTCCAACATGGGTAAGAGGTTTTCCAACATGATTTATGGCACTGATTGTCAAAGCACACAGGAAAGCCAGCTCCTCCAGTGACTGCATTCAATTTGCAGGCAGAAAACTTGCATGGGTTTCCAGCCCTTGCCAGGGCACCCCATGTGCTAAGAGAAGACAGAGCATCAACACCTTTCTCCTTCATAGCATCTTCCGAAAGCCAGCTTTTATCACTCACAAACTTTACGGAAACATCCATTTTTCTTTTGAGTGCTGCCTATCCCATGAGCTTTTTGTTGTTGTTGTTGGGGGTTTTCTGCATTAATGAAATCTGAATACACATGAACACTGTCTTCTTCTGCATTCCTTTCGAATAATCTAAAATGGGATTATATGAGAAAGCCAGAAACTCTGCTGTTAAAATGAAGAGAGACAAAGCGCTTTGATTTCACAGCTGTACAGACAGGTAACAAACCAGATGGAGTCCAGAAAAAGGGAGCCAACAACGTTCCATTCCCACCCAGTAGGCAGAGGCTCCTTCTTAAGGATAATAAATGAAATTGGCGTTTATTACTTTAATAAGTTCTATTTAGAGCTTCAATTTTTACACCATTATCATCATGATGAAACGATCCAATTCCCCAAAGCACACAAGCATCAATCTGAGAAATAGATTCCATTTAATCCCTAGATACTTCTCTGTCTATAAATGGGACTAAGCATGTTTTTAAATGTATAACCATGCTCAAAAAACTGTGTTAAATCAATATACTATTGTAAAAACACAGCCTTGTACTAACGCACTACCTGAGCTTACATTACTTTTCCACATCCTTAGGGCTACAGAATCAATGTATCTACAGCAAATAGCTTAGTTACAGACCAGCTCACCCACGTAACGGGTCTGTTAACTGTAACTACAGGGATACAGAGGCCAAAACAACTCAGGCTTAACTTGCAGAAGCCACAGGCTGCAAACAAACAACATTTGCTCATCAGATGCTCTCTAAGGGGCCAGGAGACCAACGCTCTCCCTGCCAGGGAGCGCACTGTATCACCTGGACACTCCTCCTATTCCAAGTTCTAACGTGCAGGTCATATTCAGCCAGATAACAGCAAAGCTTTTTTCAGGCTTTGGGGAACCACTGCTGAAATGCAGGAGGGTCCATATGACCTCTCACCTCTTTGATTATTACAACTGGAACTGTAAATATGTAAGCATCATCCTTCACACCTGCCCTTTTTGCTTATTATTTGTGTTACTGGATCCAATATACCTGTGCCATCACTTTAAATCAATTCAGGAAACAGCAACAAAATGAAATGCAAGGTTTTAGAACTCAGCTCTCCAAAGCATGGAGCCAGAGATACAGCATGGGATAGGGGCAAAAACGCCTCAGAAACTAGCTGCAGTCCTTCTGTTCTGACTCTAAACATGATGCTGGGAGCTGCTCCAGACTCAAACGTATAAAACTACAAGAAGTGTAGGTTACCACAAACAACTCAAGTTATTTCCATGCTGTTTCATCAATCCTGAAGTCCGTATATAGAAAGTAGTGCAAAACGTGTTTCCATTGAGCTCACGGGTGTTTGTTGTCAGCTCCACTTGCCCAAATTCTTCTTTTTAAACACACAGCACCAAAATTCAGCATCTCTCAAGATATTTAGCTTTTTATTCCTCCTTCCATTTCAGAGTTAGAGTATCCCCCTAAGAGCTGCTAAAAACATAATGACTATTTTTAAAAAATTAAGCACTAAAATAACTTCGGAGCTAACACTGACCCTGGGAAATACTTATTACTTGGAAAAGCCTGCATATTATTCAGAAATGACTGCTCTCTCACACATTTGTTAGAATTGTAATTCAAGTGTTCATCTTTAGCTAGCTGCTAGCTCCGTTAGGATTCAGCTACATCTGCTCAGTGCACACCCCCATGCTTAAAAAGCTTTTTGTCCTGTGGGAAGGGCTTTATGAGGCTCTTGTTTGCGTTGCATTCAATATCTACAGTCAACTGACCCTACATCCACAAGACTGTGGTACACCACAGCTTTGGACACAGCCCTACAGTACCTTGTGGAGTACTAAAGCTGAGCTAAAATAAGGACAGATGGACACGGACACAGATTCAGACAGACATGGGTACTGTTGCTTCACCTCTTTTAAAGGAAGCTCATTGCTCACCTGCTCTTCAAGAATTTAAGCCCAGGTATCCTTTCCAAGGTCTACAGCAAGCGTGCAGCTGAGCAGAGGTAACCAGAGAGCTCTTCTTCCTCACTTGTTAAAAAGAAAACTGCCTATTTTTCATGCACTTCAGCTCTTTTACATCATTATGTAGAATGCTACTAGCCCAAAGCGCTTCTGAGAATCATGTATTCACCAAGAAAAATAACATTCTACTGCACAAGTGGATAAACATCTCTGATGCAGATATGCTTTGTACCAATGAATTAAGTTTCAAGCTATCCAAAAATAAGTTAAATCAAAATCCCCAGCAGAGAAAAGAATTCATAATAAGGATCTTGGCTTTGGGAGAAAATCCTGAAGATATATTTCAAGCATTTAAACAAATCATTCCTCAGAGCTTCTCTTTGCCTCTTTCTAGTTTTGCAGTGCAGAGAGGCAGGAAGATGTGGTCTGACATATTATTTACATAATTTATTATAGCCCCAAAGGAGACGAAGCAAAAGACCACCAGAATTCAGCAAGTATGCATGGCACGAAGCACTGCAGACGTCAGTACGTACGTGCAGGAGCATTCAGTCACTGCTGGAGTCAGAAGTGACAAAATAACTCCAGGCATCTGCCTTCGTTTCATAATTTACAAGACATCTCTCAAAACATACGAATAAGCAGGAAAAAGCCTCAGCTGCTCTCAGCAATGAGAGAAAAGAAAGGTTTGATGTTGCCTGCTATTTATCTACCCCGTTCTCAGCTTCAGCAACAGAAACTACAGACCAGCACACAACGAGCTACAGTGAAGCTGCTTACAAAGAATACACAGGAGCAACAAGTACACAGCAATAGCAGAACTCTGAGCAGGAGATACAAGAAGCTTAACATGCTCCTACATATCTTTATAACAACTTCTCAACTCTTCCACTTGTTGATAAATAAATTCCAGATGCTGACAATGCCACTGAACCCTAAGTTGAAATCCAATTGCCTCTCTTCAGTTTCAGATTCACTTCAGGAACGACAGTATCATCCATTTTTCACTGGTTCCCATGCAGTAACACCAGCTACGTAGCCCCTCTGTAACAGCACAGTGCTTTTACAAGATTTTATTGATACAGTGTTTTGAATCACTCCACCTTTTCTGTAGGCAGGACTGAAGTTCAGCAGAAGTAAAACAAGCAGCAGAACCCTCTTGTATACTTGGGTACAGGCTCCTGCTCTTTGCCAGACAGCAAATCCTAAATGAATCTCATGAAGGGTTGAGGTGATCCTTCCTAGTTTCCGATTTGCACTTAACCCCATTCAGACGGCATCCACCCACCTACATTTTCAAGCACAGCTTCCTCACATTTCCTCCTAAATGTCGCTCTAGGAAAACAAATCCACCTCACCCACAGTAGCTCCTGCTTCACAGAATCACAGAATGGCCAGGGTTGGAAGGGACCTCAAGGATCACAAATCTCCAACCCCCCTGCCACATGCAGGACCACCAACCTCCCCATTTAATACTAGACCAGGTTGCCCAGAGCCCCATCCAACCTGGCCTTGAACATCTCTAGGGATGCTTAGCCCCATGGTGCACAGTGCTAGTTAATCCTAGTGGCGATAGGTGGATGGTTGGACTAGATAATCCTAGAGGTCTTTTCCAACCTTAATGATTCTATGATTCCCAGCATAAACTAGGGTGTGTTGAATTGCCATATCTCAGCTAGACCACACGTTTTAATATTTTAAGATCATACCGTGAGTAGGAAAACTCAATTTGCAACTTGGAGGGAACACTAAGCGAACTCCACAACACACATAAAATGAGGAGGGCAGGAAAAAGATAGCTCTGGTAAGACTATTTGAGTTCACGCCAAATACGAAAGTGTGAAGGCAAATTTGAGCCAAGAACACGTTAGGTACTACCACAGTCCTCACTGCACTTCTTTTTGCAGAGTTCAGACAGTGCCTTTGGATGCCACCTTACTGCTGTCTCTGCTGTCTATCAGGGACAGCATATGCAAAAGAAGATAGAGTTATACTGTAAAGGAGCACAGCTTCTAATTTTGGTGTGTTTGCATTTAAATAGACTTGCTTGCATCTTTTATTTCTGCATGTTCCTGAAGCTCCACTTTCCCAGTGCGAGTAAGAAAGAACAGCAGAAAAAAATGTTGCTATTTTAAATACACACTGAGAATATCCATCTTTCCTTGAAGAATACCAGATACCAGGACTTTGTTCCACTCCAAGCAGTAACACAGCACGACCAGAAGCACTCTTAAACAACATAACTACCGAAAAAAATGTTTTTCTGTTACATGGCAAGGCAATGGGAGATGCCTTATGAGATGCAGCAGCAGATCCCAGTTTGAATGCCTTGCCTTGGACCATCCTTTTTCTTCCCCACGGAGTCAGACTCTGGCTCTGGTGAACTGACCAGACACAAACAGAAACCCAGCCCACCCCTCCAGCATGGTCCAGACCAAAGCAGCAGCTCTGGGGCCACAGCATCAGGTTCAGTTAATGAGGAAATATGCCATGTGAACAGCTGTGCCCCATCACTCTTGGCCCACAGGGATGATCCCAAAGACCAAATCCATCCAGAGGACTGCAAACTGGAATGATCCCAAAGACCAAATCCAGCCAGAGGACTGCAGATTGGAATGATCCCAAAGACCAAATCCAGCCAGGGGATTGCAAACTGGAATGGCCCCAAAGACCAAATCCAGCAAGAGAACTGCAAACTGGAATGTGGTGTCAGAAGGAAAGAAGCCTACAGAGCTTGTAACTGCCAAAAATCAGGCTCCAGAGGATTTTTCCAGGAGGTTTAGATTAACAGATAAAATTAGAACAGTACCATTTGGTGCAGTAGGTGGTGACCAGACACCGAAGTATTTTGGCAGATACTCTCGCAGCTCCAGAAGAACGCTGTCGCAACAGTCAGAGTCATAAACCTGAAATAAATTAGAGAAGGGGGGGGCAGATAGTGGATTTATAATGTTCATTTTATACTTCCCGTTGTCCCACAATTACCATTTCTTACAGCCTTTGTTTTCAAAACTTTTAGGGTTTCTCTTTCGCCTTTTGAAAAACAAACAAGATGAGAGTTATCACAGTCTGAGATAAGTGAGCGGAATCTTTCAGTTTTTTTAAGCAGAAAAGATGTATCAACTCCAAGAACAACTCCAACATACTTGTTTTCATTTGCTATAACTTATTATTTATTTACTTGTTTACAATTACTGTAAGAAAAACAAGAACACTTTGGGCTTAGCAGCTGCCTTCCTGAAAGAACTATTTTGTCACCATTCAAATGCAGCTCTGGACACTCTGTTACAGAACTGCACCACTGCCACCAGCTCTCAGTGCTGTTGTTTGAAGGGTTTCAAACTCCTTCCCTGGACATTCTTTTTACCCCACAGAAGGTCAGGTAACAGACACTGGGGATAGCCCACAGCAGCTCTGACTAATGTGGTTTCCAGATGAACAGATCCGTCCCCACGCAAGTGCAGGCTGCAATATTATTATGGCATGTAGGAACCATCCCTGTGCTGCTCCCTCAGCTCTGATGCTATCAGACCGGCGTCCCACTCTGCAGCAGTTGCACACAGCAGCCCCAAATTCTGCTCCCACTTCAGCGCTCAATGCTGAATGGCAGTTCTAACCACTGGAAGCGTGGTTAGAACACGCTGCAAAGTCAGAAGCAATGCAAAAACAACATGAGCACCTGAACAGAGCGCTGCAGCACTGGCTCAGCTCACTACTTCACAACCAAAAGTTAGTCATGGTGGGGGAATACCGGGTGACGAAAGCTACAAGCAGTGCACATATCAATATTAGAAATCTAAGGGTTTGCATTTTGACACTTCAGGAGAGGGAAAGCCCCAGAGCTGCACACCTATCACCGTTTTATTTCACACAGCCTCAGCCACCAGCACTGCTGCAGCGTAACTCCAGGCAGAGCCTCACACAGCAGCAGAACGCTAAAATTAGGCAGTGCAGGTTAGTGCTAAATTTAATTTTCAGCACAGAAACCTCACGCAGGGCCAACTCCAACCGGCACTGTGCTACAAACACAAGGTGCTGCACTAAGCATGCCTCCAGGCTCTGCTGGCCCAGTCACCAGCCCCAGTCGGGGTGCTGCCATACCACCAGCACCGCGCAGTGACCGGGCTGGCACAACCACACGTGCACTGACTTATATTGAATCATCCAACAACACCCACTGCTTGGACTCCCTCCTGGTGTCCCACCTCAGAGAACCTCCAGAGCAGGGAGAACCTCCAAAGCACACCAACACACACACATTATGACACAGAGCACGGGCACATTATCACCGCACCCTCTGACAGCCGCTATCTCAAGCGCACAGGCTGTGGGTTAACACAAGCTGCTACACTGATATTCCTGCACACAAAGGCAGAAAACTTTGCTTGCCTCTGAGCTCAGCACTGCTGCTTCTTCTCAATGACACACCTTTGATAAGCCTCAGGTGTTGCCAGCAGAAGACAGGGCTCTCCCCAGGAGACCGCAGCGTATCTCGCTCTTACCAGCTTGAAGAGGCAAAGGAAGAAAACAATTGAGGTGAAGGGGAACAGCCCCAGGCAGATGCCGAGGCACAGCCCCAGCCAATACCACCTTTCACAACAGCCACACTGATCCCATTTCTGGGTCAGGACTCCCAGCACAGAGCGCAAAAGCAACTTCACACTGTGCTTATTTTCAGACAACATCACAAGCCCCACTTCTGCCCGCTGCTGGAGCTCAGTGTGGCAGCAGCTCAGCCAGCTGATGGGGATTGCACTGCACCCAGCACAAATGCTCTTCTCTGAGGTGAATTCAGATAACACCAAGGCACAGCCCTGACAGGGAAACCGCACACAGATTTAGGACAGGACAAGAAAGAGGAAAGACTCCTGCTCTGAATTACTTTTTAATCCCCTCCCCAACAGCGGGGTTCAGTTACTAAAGACTGAGCAAACAACTAACAGTATGCTCTTCGGCACTTCAATCAGTAGGATATGATAAAGACTGCCAGACAACTGGGTGTAACAGCCCAAAGTCAAGGTCAAATAGGGAAAAAGCTGCTATCGTCTAAATAGCCCATCCTTAATACACTGATATCAAACATTTTTAAAGGAGGAAAGCTCACAGTAATTATTCTTTCAGTATCATCACTTCAGCATAACAGAACAAAGCACACTACCTCTGTCTCTCAAGAAGTTAACTTGCCCCCTGAAGCAGTAATAAACTCTTTATAAGTTTGACGTAAGGTACACAAAGCACTTACTTGACCTTAATACAGACTTCAGTCTCAGCCTGTAATGTATTTAATGTCAAACAGGAATAAGCACTCAGTTAATAAAGATCAGAGGAAGTCATTTAGCTTGGGCAAAAGCAAGGAAAACAGACCTTTCAGGAATTACACCTGATCTTGTGCAGGAGGAAAGAACTTCTGCTGATGAGAAAGGGCATCAGACAGCCACAACAGGCATTTCTGCTGCCTGCACCCAACCCAGCAGCAAGCTGCACATTCACATGTCATTCAGAATGACATATGTAAGTGGATTTATGATAAGAACATCCTCAAACTAGACAAGAAATGAACCACGCATCCCAGGCCCCAGAAGGTATTGCTGCTGGCAGAGCTGAGAAACTTGCTGGAGGAAAAAGGCTGTCACCCCCCTAGGACAACTTTTAGAAGTGAACCACTGTACTTTTGTTTATATCAGCAATACTCCAGCGTTACTGGAAAAGCAGCTGCTGTTTTCTGAACGTAAGAATGCCCATTTCTTGAGCGTGCACTGATAAATATATGCTATTTGTTGCTTTACTGCACGTAACATCTTCATCCAACAGATCCAGAACTGCACAACTCTTCAGTGTCAGCTCAGCCAGGGTAGGTATCCCTCCTACACAGGCTACATTCTTTCAATAGCACAAACTGGAGACATAAAACGTAATCGCCTCTGGGCTAAAAAGCAAGTAAACAGGATGCTGACATTTGGAGGGCTCACAACATGACCATTACAAATTGCTGCAGCTAGCTCATAGAAAGAACGTGCCCCAGATACGTTCCATGCCGTTCAATAGTCCAATAGACACCATGAAGTCATAATTTCCAGCCACTCAGAATGTTTTAATTCCGAGGCAAATTCACCATCCCTTCACTTTTAATCCAAAGTACATTCTGTTTTAGTAAATCTGATCCAACAGATTCATCTGTTTTTTAATGCAAACAGGAGCTGCTTGGGAAAACGCGAATGTTCTTTTCCTTACTTAACACAGCAGCATGACATTGGCTCTTCTTTGTTTTGCAGACTGCTAATCACACAACTGGCTGAGGGAGGGCAGAACCAATGTTGAAATTCCAACAGGAAACGCCTTCTGGCTGTACAGACCTGGCTCCAAGAGCCCAGGCAGAAAGACACCACCATGACAGAAACGCAGTTTCAGCCCACTTTGCTGAAGACCATAAAGAGTTGATTTAGAAAATATTTATTTTTTAACGTGCATTTGTTTTCAAGCCATCTGAACAGAAACCGTGAAACGAAAGCTGGCGTATCGGTATGACACAGCACCTTCTCTCTTCTTGCCCTCTGCCATCAGCTGTCGCAGGGGCAGCAGTGCTGCTGCCTGCAGAGCCTCAGGGTGCACACACAGCTCAGCTTCACATGCATTTTCTGAGGGGCTCCCAGACAGCAGAGCAGAAGGAGTTAATAAGTCACACGCTCAAATTAGCAAGAGTAGGAGTTACAGATGATAGTGCAGCCTTAATTCTGTCTCCCTATGTGTACTCATTAGAACACTAACTTTAATTACCTGAGCGCACGCAGCATTTCCCTTCGGACTCCTGCATCACCCAGTTATACCAGGCAAGCATGAGGGCCAGAAAATTGAGGTTGAAACAGCAGCTGTTAATTGAGCAATCCTCAACTGCGTGGCTTCACAACTCAAAGCTCTCACTTCTTCAAAGTACCAGCACCAGACTTGGACTTGTGTCTGCAGGATTTCTTTCCTTGGCTACCACTGGAGCTGAGCCAGCTCTGTTTATGTTCAAAAATTCTGATACCAGAATAATACCAACAGTAAAGCATTTACAAATGCTGTTACACTAAATGCTACTAGAGTGAGTTGCTTATTTTACTATTCAAAATAGGGCTGTCCTATACATTATACTATAATTATTCACTGAAGATGCCTGCAGAAAGAAAATCAGAACATAAAAAAAAACAGGACATATTTAAATTTCCACAATCTGACCACGCAAATGAATTTGCAAATAAGAACAGTGTACACCCACAACAATTATATCCTTCTCCTCACATCCAAGGGAAAAAAAAGAGTTACAGACAGCAGTCAGCCACCTTAACTTCCACAAAATGAAAGCTGTGAAAATGAGCTTTGAAAGCTCCCCCAAAGTATACTTATTTGGTGATGTTTGCCAAGCTGGCCATTTTCTAGCAATGCCAAAAAAGAGTAAGTCATATTTTATCCACTTCCACATGTTTTATCTAGTCAAAACTAGGCTGACCCTAGCATGATGTGCAGCCTCGGGTACAGAATAATCTTCACAAGAAATGAAGCAAACCCTGACCCGTTTCTGAGGCTGCAGCAGAGCTTCAACCCTTCAGCAGGCAGCAGAAGCTGACAGGCAGCGGTCAGGCTCAATGGCAAAGCTGAACAAACCCCACGGCAGAGCCATGACAAACAACAGTGGATGCCAACTGCAGCAAGGTGCTCCAAACCCACGGGAGGTGAACTGGGTGCAGACAGACTGCCTGGTCCCTTCTTCTTTCCAGTGAGCGCTTCTTGCAGAGGCAAAGCAAGAAAGGTTACTTCCCTCTTCACCAGACAGCAAACTTGCATCTTGTCTTTCAACACAAAAGATTCCCAGGCAACAAAAGATTAACAATAAAGCAAGATTAAATTATTTACTTTACCCCCTCATACCCTTTGCATCTGCTGCAAGCCACCAAGCACAGAACTGGGCAGCGGGCATCAGGACCTTTGCAGTGAGAACTGCACAATTAGAGGTTGTGTTTCCTCACAGACCTCTTGCAACAGAACTGAGCTTTCCCCTGCCCTCCCAGGTTCAAAACTCCTTAACACAACTAGATGTTCATTGTCTCTTGGGGAGGAGTTGCAGTCAATGAACTAGAGAGCTCTCTGCAGTCAGAGATAATTCTTCTTTCAGGACATGCCACAAAGCTCAATCCCTCAAGCACTGTAGCCAGACGCAGCTTTTGGTTTTATTTTTTAAAATAAGCATGCTCTTAAAGAAGATATCCAGAAAAGTAGAGATGGTTGTATTTGCATTAACAGCATGAACATCTGGTAAGCTTTCTAAGTAGGTCAAGAGACTCTTAAATTGAATATAGTTCAAAAATACATAGCAAAATGCATATGAAGTTCACTATTCCAAAACCAGTTCACATACAACAGAGACTGGAGCAGAATTCACACTTGGTACTCCCCACTAGAAGCTGAAATTAAAAAATAACAACAACAACAAACATTGCCTAGCTGATCATCTGATAAGGAAGTTTCAAATCTAACACACTAAACACTTCTCCCTCTGGGGAGGGACTTTTTACAAGGGCATGTAGCAACAGGATGAAGGGAAATGGTTTTAATCTGGAAGAGAGAAGATTTAGACGAGATCTTACGAAGAAATCCTTTATGTGAGGGTGGTGAGACACTGGAACAGATTGCCCAGTGAGGCTGTGAATGCCCTCTACCTGGAAGCATTAAAGGCCAGGCTGGATGGGGCTGTGAGCAACCTGAGCTAGAGGGAGGTATCCCTGCCTACAGCAGGGGGTTGGAACTACATGATTCTAAAGGTCCCTTCCAACCCAAACCATTCTATGATTCTACAGTCCTACTCAACATTTACCATTTGCCCAACAGCACTGTAGTGATGCTGTCCTGGAGTTACTCACTGCAGCAACTCAAGCCACCAGCAGCCAGAGAAATCCAGCGAATCTTAAGGCCAGTCAGTCCCTCTGCTAGTTCAGACTTCCCTTCAAGGAGGCTGGTACAAGCAGTTTCTCATCTATCTTTACAGCCGTTACAGTTCTGTTACTGCAACACATGAAGCAGCGCAACATGATTACTGCTTTGTGTATTGAGGGAAGATACTGACCTGGTGAGAAACCAGGACCTTGAGACATCCAAATGCTGCTAGGTGCAAAACCAATCTGAAACGATGGTAGCGAGAGGGTTTGCATACAAACTTTCTGCTCCAAGATATTTCTAGAGTAAATCCAACTACTTAACGAGTTTATCACTGGAAGTACTGAAATAAAAGTAAAATGATAGAACAGGACTAAAAGGAAAATAAGCCAGCATCACTGCCCTGCTTACTGTGAACACTACCAAGCATTACCCTTTGTTTCTGAAAAGCAGTCTGATCACAGCTGAAGAGCCACACTAGGCAGTGACAGAGAACTAGGGGTGGGAGGAACCCCAGAGCAGTTATACAGGCAAAATTTAATTTTGCATTTCAAAGAGACAGAAAGGGAAGACAAGTCCTGACAGTCATAAGTTGGATTTCTCTTTTCTAACACTGCAAGAGACAGCCCTTGCAAAGAGTTTACGGTAGCACAGGCCTGAAGGTGCAACTTCACAGTGGTTTAAACCAAACCAGGCCTGGGCTGTCACAGCCCCAGAATCATTTTCATCCCATCCCTATAGCAGCGTTTGGAGTCCCACACACTTCTGCCCTATGCAAAACTGGAAGTTGCAGAACCAGCCCACGTGTTCCTTTCACTCATCTGGTGGATGAGCTCATCAGCTGCTTCCCCAACCTGCAAACAAACCCCTGCTCACTGCTGGCAAGAAACGAAAGAAGCAGTGCTGCACCCGGGACAGAACACAGCAGGAAGGGGGAGATAAAACAAAAAAAACAGTAATAACAGCATTTAAAAACCCTGGCAAGCCTTCCAGCACGGTCTGTTGCACTAAGGCAGAGGGAAAACAAAATCCAGGTACGTGGTGAGCCAAGTAATTCACTTTGCTCTGTCTTCAAGAAGAGGGGCTCTGTTCAACATAAATGAATTGAAACTTCACTGAAATATTTCATTAAGTCCAAAAAAGTTACTGCTTGCACAGCCCTCTAGCACAGCAAGAACATCATACTGCAACTTAATCCAATTTAACATGCTGTGGATATGCACATTAAAACCATACTTTGTTGCTTCATTTCCAGCATTATCTACTCTCAGCAGAAATCTCCCTTAAAATCACGTTGATGAGAGAACAGGACTTATTTTCCTGCTTGCTCGCACTGCACGGACTGTAGACTACTTGGTCTGTTACTAACTCCACCCAGTAGTGCCTTGCTAGCATCAAATTGCAATAATGGCCTCTTGCTGTCTCTCCTTATGAATCTTTCTTAGATTTATTAAAGGGGATTGTAGATTATTGCATGGCACACAACGTACAAGGAGTACAGAGAACAGATGCTCAGCAGACTCTCCTGGGTTCATTTTCTACTGCAGAGCATGTCCCTCCCAGACTTGTTTTTGGTTCAGAGTCCAAGACTCACAAAAGTTTGCCACACTTAGTAATTCTTACTATCGTGGTATAGGAGCTATAAGACATTTCATTGTGATCTGAAATACAAAAAAATCTGAGAGCTCATAAGACAGAGCAAGGAACTCAGCAGACTCTCTGTGCTCATCCTTCATTCCCCTTTATTTGTTGTTATTTAGAAAACAAACAAATACAAGCGGCAAGTATTTCATAATTTGGTCAAAAAGTCATTTCCTTCTCATTAGGTCAAGAGTACTGCATGTCCTTCCTCTTACTACAATACCACTGCCCAGGCTCATGGTTTCGAGTGCAGAAGAGATGGTCACGGTCAAGACAGTTTCACACACTGATTGGGAAACCTAGATTTGCTTATATCCCCAAAAAACCAGAATGCCTCCAGGACAGCTTCTCAGCTGGAGAAAGGGAGTGTATTAGAACACATCCACTATATTTGCAAATAGCTAATTTGTAATACTCCAGTACCATCATCTCTTCTTGAGATGCAGTAGACCCAAATGAGGCCAAAGATAACATTTCAAGATACTGAGTTTCAGCTCCAAATGCAGTAATGAAAGGTTTGAGCAAGGCACTGCATCCCTCAAATACAACATTAAGAGAACTGTGCACGCTATTTCTTGAAGTCCATACAGGACTTGCAACCAGAACCTTAGCTGGAGACTCGATCACAGGATAAGGATATTTTAGTACACAATAGCTGCACTACAGCCATCATCCACTCCTTTTTCAGTCAAGAGTTATCATCTAAATCAAGACTATAAAACCAGTTAGCTGAGTTTACAAAACAGGGTAATTCATCCTGAAGCAAGGCACAGTTTCCCTCCCCGATCCCTGTCGTCTTCTGTCACTAGCAGAGAACAGTTTACAGAACACAGGCTGCCTTATCGTGATTTGTGCTAGATAGGCTGGAAGAAGGCTGAGCATTATGAGTCAGTTCTTGCAACTCTGTGCAAAAGCTTCCAGGCCAAAACACATCTTTCAGGCTGCTGGCTTGTTTTTATGCCATGGAGGGGGAGGGAAGTCGCTAGAAGTCTTCTGCACTGCCTGAAGCTGCATGAATGCTAATTAAAAATTAGGCAATGCAGAAAAAGAAAAAAAAAAAAGCATCAAGCTGCAATAAAGAGCTGCAGCAGGTCTCTGAGAATTAAATAAAACAAGGCTAAGATTATTGATAGTGGTCCAAATGGGCAAACTTCCTGCACATTTCTCCTTCTCTGTAATCACAGGAGCACAAGGAATATTCAGGCACTTGCTAATTCTCTAACACTCACATGTTATCTTCTGCTCACAAGCTCAGACTACAGTTACAAGAGAGACAGAAAAAGCTGCACCAGCAGTATTAATTCTGCCTTGTGTCTAGGCTGTAAAAATGAGTTACTAAGTCTTTCAGAGGAAAGAGCACACAAAGACAGGTCATCACCCTATTGAAAGTTACACTATAATGCATCCAACAAAAGTTCACAATAACAACTGTGCAGGCAACCATGAAACCATGACTTCCTAGCTTTCAAGCACCCGACTCTAACATAAACCTCTGTTACACGTTGGAGTTATTTGCGTCTCTTACATCCTGGCTTTGTTTTCAAGACATGTAACAATAGTGAAAAACAATTTCTATTATCTACAATGGTAACTGCTTCCTTGCATTCACATTATATGACAACAGGGCTTGAACTCTGAACTTTGAGACAACTGCTAGAGCAGTTAGCAGTTGTCTTGAACTAGCAATGGGATAAAGATCTGTTCTCCAGAAGGGCCAGATGACTGCTGCAATTACCTTTTCCCAACTCTACGTGGGGTCAATCAGCTCTCAGTTCCCAGTCACTAAGGTAGAGGTAAAGAGGCTACCAGATAGGAGTTGGGAAAGAGAGAGCCCAGCCTGCCTTTTTACTCCAATCCCCCAAAATCACAGACGTGACCTCTGAGACAAGAGCATGCGAGAATTAGGGTAGGACTTGCCTTACCACAGCCTTGGAAACCTTGGTATTGTAGGTACTATGATATGGAGCCACGACGTGGCAACGTCACAAGCACCATCTATGACAATTCTGACATGCAGCTGCTAGCAAAGAGGAAAAAAAAAACGTTAACTGTTGGAAGTTGTCCAAGCTGCAAGACCTTTATCAGATAGGACAGTTTTCAAAAAGAACAAGGGGAGGAAGGTGTACTTCTTGAACCCCAAGCACCATGCAGTTACTGTAGGAGAGCAAAAGGGCAATTCAAATAAAAGTTTATGGGCACATTTATTGATCTGTTGACTATAAAATCTTCGTTTATCAGCTAGTCAGTTACCAACCTTTAAAACTTCAGTACACCACGTTCACAGCAGGTACACATAGTAACAGAGGTCTACAGCCCTGTGAAGCCAATGTCAGAAACCAGAACTGAAGGAGCTATCACCTTAAATCGCCCAGCAACTTTCCCTTGTCCTGTTGCACGCAAGAGAAGCTCTCCATCTCTTACTGTTAAACACAGAGCTTCTAGGAAAACGCAGCTGGGAAGCTAGCTTCAACAACTGTAAATTCTCTTCCTTAGCTTTAAATATTTGCTGTCCAAGCTCTATCCTTGTGGGTCTACAGAAGCAGCTGCCCTATTTAAAGCACAACATTCCAGCTTCCTCCCCCTCTTCACGGCACCAACGGGACAGCGGATTCTGCAGAGCTACATTCTTGATGTGACAAATGAATAAAAACCCTCTACTGAACATGATAGCTCTTAAATAGTAGAGGATAGTTATGTTAGCACACAGTGCTCTTGGGTACAGCCTGGCACTTTGAAACAAGAGCTGTGCTCCCAGCAGAGCACAAAGGTTTCACCTCACCCAGAGACTGTGTTGACCTTTCCCAAGCACGCTTGGTTCACAGGTCCCAGTTCACGTGCCTGAAGGGATGCAGTCGGAGGGCCAACAGGCTTCCTCCCTTCCCTCTGCTAACACTGCTGAATTAAACCAGACTGTTTCAGCACGTACACACGCACTGGCATAAAGCAGGCTGAACTAAAATACTGAAACAGACTGAGAAGTAGCCTGCTTTTCTAGATTCCTTGGTACGCACGTGTAGGCAGCTATCACGATCACACGTTGCCTTGCAGCAATTCACTTTCTTTACTGGAAACAGGTCACCACTACATCATCTATTAAAATGAATTTTCAAGCACCACTGTGTTTCTGCTTCCACATCTGTGTGCTGCAGCCTCCCGAAACTCCTCTAAAAGCAGTCCTTTGCAGCACCTCCGCCTACACCTCCTCACCAAGCAGTCTACATTGGATGGAAACAACCCATCATCGGTGCAGACACTCCTTAAAAAACTGCAACCACTCTCTTACAATTACTTCTTCCAGATCTTGCTGCTCATATCTACAGAAAACAAAGTATTTAGTGGCTATTCAAGGCTTAAAAAAAAAAAAATTCAATCAATTCTTTAACCAGGTAATGGTACTAGAAGTCTTGCTAAAACACTTAGTGGCTATGCAGCATACTAAGTTCACACCCTCAGGTACAGGAAGGGAGTTAGCAGGAACAAAAACTGATGTTATTAATACGATAATTATTGATATGTACAGAATTCAATACAAAGTGGACATGACCACTGGAAAATCAAGCTCCAATGATAAGTTAAGCTTAATATATTTATCAAGTTATTAGCGACAGCTACAAACAGCTTATTACTCTCATTTTATCACAGGAGCAGCTCGTGATAAACTTGTTACAGTCTATTTTTCCCCTCCCTCAGAACACAGAATTAATTACATTTTTTTATTATAAGGGTGGCAAAGCACTGACACAGGCTGCCCAGAGAGGTGGTGTCCCTGCAGACGGATCAGGCTGAATGAGGCTCTGAGCTCCTGACGGAGCTGTGGGTGTCCCTGTTCACTGCAGGGAGTTGGACTGGATGGCCTTTCAGGGTCCCTTCCAACTCTAACCATTCTACGATTCTTTGATTTCCCCATCAGTAGAGAATGTCCGTATTGCTGTAATAGAGGAAAAATTTGGTATATTAGATCAAATAACCTTCTAAGGAAGAACAGTATTTAGGTTTGCTTTTTTCTTTTTTTTTTTTTTCCTCCTTCCTTTTCTTTTTTTTAACTGCTAAACTGAAAACATACCACCAGGAAAACAGAAGAATAAATTAATGGCAGCCTGAGTAGGGATTATTAGAGATTCTCCAGTTTTCCACTCTGACAGAGACAGACTCCTCCAATGCCATCCATTTCTGAGCAGCCTGGCATATGCATCATAGTTTCAGATCACTATTAGTATTTTGCAGTACAGTGTTTTGGCTAAGTTTCCTGTAGCTCCAAACACTGCAGGTAGCTCATTCAGTTTGGGCTGTACCAGCCAGCACTCTGCTTTGTGCTCAACAGACAATATCCCTCACGTGCCCAACAGGAACAAACTCCTGGTGCTCTGCTGATGCAGGCAGCATCATCTTGCTACATGAACTGCAACGGTTCTCAGTGGCTCCAGATGAGGTGGTCTGCTTTACCCACAAGTGAAGAAGGGCTTCTTTCTGGCCCAGGTAACTGATCATATCAATAAAGAGAAAATAGTTAAAAGTGCTTATGAAGCCATAGGTGCAGAAATGAAAAGAAAGCATGATTAACCTGCATGCATTCACAGGGAACCTTCTGGTGTGACGCTATCAACAGTCTCGCCGTCTAGTCCTGGTGAAGTGACAGTCTGGGACTCTTCTGTGTTCACAAGCTTCACGGTGCAACAGATACAACTGATGAAGGCTCCAGCAGAGAAGACCTGAGGAACAACCTTCAGATCTACTCCAGCTCTGCACTCACAGAACACCTGCCCCATCAACTCACCTGCTCCACCAGGCTTTAAACAATCTAGAAAGATTTAGCCCTCCAACTTGACACTACTTCTATTCCACCTGCTTCCAGAAGATAACCTCAACAGAAATTTATCTAGAAGCACTGTTGTTTCATTTCTGCACTGCTTCTCATTATCTTCTCTACCTGATTGCCTTGTAAACAACTCCTTGTCTCAAAGAGTGGTAATATTTTCCTTTCCCCGTTCTCTGGAGGCTCATTAGCCCATCCCCAGGTAATAAAGTCTCTTCACAGGCCAGAAGTGCAGTGAGCTAAGTCACCAAAATGGGGCAGTCTTGCTGTTGTTCTCACTGCTTATCAGTTTAACTGACGGAAAACTTCCAATAAGTCAACTGTATTCACCCACATCTGGAAAGCACCAGCACAGCGTAAGATAAATGGCTAAACAGGAGGAAAAGCCTTTCCCTCTTGGCAACAATAAGCTATTGTATCAACTCAAGTTGGATGCAGGACTGTGTACCTTACACTGAAACCCACAACCTGCAGAAATCCTCATCTTGTTAGAAACATATGGAGTACTTAGGCATCTATACTTGGCACCATGTGGTTCTAGCCTGAGAGCAAATATTAAAGCAGTTAATCATTGAGGAGCTAGAAATCCCCAAGATCTTTCTCCTGTACTTTCACCTACACAGCGTATAAGCATTTCCTCTCCTTCCCTTCTCCCACAGAAAGGCATCCTAGTCCATGCACAAGCAATTGCGTACACCCTTTTTCCTCTCCCCATCATTCTTCAAGAACCGCCAAGCCCCTTTTCCAGATGGCTCACAAACAAAAAACATTCAGCATCAGAAGTGACACGGCAAGGCTGCAGAAGAGAAACTCTCAGCAGCATTAAGATCTGATTCCTTCCCCTATGACAGGCTCTAGAAACGACGGCACACTTACTTCAAGTTTTTGTCAAGGGTCTTACTCACAGCTTGTCACTTGAGTTTAAGCAACAGGCAAGTGACAAAGCTGGTGCTGAGAAAGGTTAACATCTAAGCCATGGTCAAGCTTACTGCTCTTGCTCTCTGGCTTTAGACAGCCATAGTACTTGAGGATTCCACAGATTAGTAACCAACACGGCACTCAGATGCATCTGTTTAAGTCTTCTTCTTCTACTGATGAGTTGCCATTCAGCCTGGATTGTATGATTCTTAACCTCATCTAAATGAGTGTCACTGGGAAACCTCAGAGAAATATTTACTTCTGGGTTTAACTGGCTCCCGCTGAGCTCCTAACTAACTCAAGAGCTGCTGTTTAGTCTAACAGTCCTATCTTGGGAATTATCAAGTAACACTACTATGCAAACACACCGTTAGCTTACAGTATGTAGCTCAGCCGGTTTTATGCGAGGTATTTCCACAAAACACATAACATCTTCAGTAGCTTATATCAATAACCTTCCAAAAAAAAACCAAAAAAAACCAAAAACAAAAACAGAACAAGAAGAGGGTCTCAAGGCTCCTCTCTCATCTTGCATGAAGATTTCTAGTTATTTGTACCTGGTAAAAAGGGATGACATGTGAAGATAATAATAAAAAACCATGATAAACTGCAATGGGCAGATGGCTGGTAAGGAAACAAGACTGTAAAAACAGTTTACCTTCAAGTAAGATAACCAGCAACAGCTTTCCTGGAGTGCGCTATGCAAGTTACTGATAAAGCCAACTGGAGATGAGCAATAGGCTTGGTTCACAAGGAAAATACAACAAACTGAAGTTAAAGCAGTTGGAGAATTGCTCTTTTTATTGACATTTTAAAGGAACTGGGTTTTAACATGGTGAACAGGCAATACTTAAAGCAATAAAACCAGACTGGATGGGCGGGTAAAAGACTAGACTTTAGATGCAACCAATTCCAAGACAGTCAGCAACATGAGAAAGAAAACAATGGGATCCCACACAGCACTCCTTATTCACGGATGAAGATCACACGAGGCTTTTCAATGAAGCCTTGGATATTATGAAAACCCTGATGTCCCAAGAGCAAATAAGCTCAGGGATATACATTGAAAGGAGAAAGTTCCAGACAGTGTAGACACTGTGACAAGACTGTCAGTGATGTACCATTCAGATATTCAGATTATGCTTTTACAAAAGCAGCAATAATAATAGACTTTATATGAAGAACAGCCACCTCAACCAGGTGGACCCTCACCTTGTTGTAGAACTCCTGCTCTCTGGGACCTCGAGGTGGGGGCTGCAGCTGCTTCAGGACAGTCCCATCTGGATGCTGCAGTATACCTAGAAGAGAAGCATTTCCTTTAGGGACAGGTTTTAAGAGAGAGAGAGAGCTTTCTTTTCTTTCAGAAATGGCAAATGCACGTCAGGGACAGCCTATTTGTTCAGTTCTACTGTTTTCAGTAGAGAACAGCACAGTAGAGAAGAAATTGGCAGCTCCTACACAAAGCCCTTAGCAGAGGTTTGCTTGCATTCCTCTTTTTCTAGCCATCAGATGACTTTCGGCATCTAACTCTGCTCAAGGCCAACACAGTAACAGGGAACTGACATGAACAGTTCCACCCAAAAAAAACATTCAGTTGACTATGGAAGATTATACAGACACTCCCTTTTTAAATAACTGATAAGTTGCTTTTCCAGCAACACTAAGTTGTTAAAGGAGCTAGTACCAAGTTTAACACATTTCTCACAAGCTTACACTACATGGCCCACAGACATATTTCTATACAAGCAGCACTGAAAGAGCACTTCTACCTTAATGGAAGTAACATCCCTGTAGCACTTCACACTAGCTAGATATACGGTTTCTATCACCCATACTTAGAACACAACATAGAGAGCTTCATCTCAGCCAGGCAACCATTTTCATCACGCCCCTAAAGAAGCCCAACATCCTCCCCAGCCAGCCTTGGCCACTCTGCTGCTGAGTAGCTGCATGAGAAACTCCGTATTGGAGGAGACGGACAACACTGGAGAAAAGCAACTGCATCTCTGTGAAACGCACTCTAAATTTCAGCATTGCCAGGCACAGGGGAAAAGGAAAATTCACTTCTGGAATAGAAATTTCCTCCTTGGATTTAACCACAGCTTTTCATAGAGTAATTTGTTTTGTTTAAAAGGAAGATAAATATATGTCAACTGTATCCAAAATAAATTTCATCTCCAGCTTACCACTTGAGAGGAGAAGCAGCACAACAAGCCAGGCACTCTGTGCCCCCAAAAATGGTCTGCACTTGTAACAGCAATTGGTTTCACCTTTTGGAAAGCGTAATATCTGAATGGGCTCTGTTGTGCAGTCTTGCAAACAAAACAATATCTGCAGAGCCCAAGATACTTATTGTAAAACAACCACAACGTACAGAAGTTGTTCATTAGTTGGCTAAGCCAACACACAGAGTGGTTTTAAGAATTTGTGTAGAATGACACTCAAGCTGCTTGCCAAAAGCTGGGCTTCGTACTGTTTTTCTAGTTCTGGAAAGCATACAACACTGTCACATCTTCAAGACACAACAGCTTCACCCTGCACCCTTCCACATGCGCCACAGAGCACTTAGCAAAGCACACAAAGTTTCTGCATGACATGACACGTTATGAATGAATTACTTACAATCACAGCACTAAAAAAGGTTATATAACATACCTCGAAACCTACACATTAGCACTAGCGATAAGACAAGGCAGAAAGACCAGGCAAACATTTCTAGAAGTAGAACTCCTATACCGCCCCATTGGCAAAGAGAAACCCGGACTCCGAAGACAAATTACACTAAGTACTTTCCACCAGAACACTGCGCTTTGGATCCAGGTGGGTGACAAGAGATTAATGTAACATGATGTTGTCTGAAGTCCCCTCGCACTCTGGATTTCTTGACAGAATAGAGCTCCTTCCCTGCATCTGCAACAGAGACATGCTGGAAGCTAAAGACTCATCTTTCAGCACTCCGCACAAAATCTAAAACCTTCTCCTGATCTACAACAAGAGATACCACCACCTGCAGATCATGCTAACATAAGAGCACCGATTGTGACTCCACCTATTCTGCACAAACACACTCTAAAAGGTAGCTTACCACATCAGCCTATGGAATAAAGCCACAGCCCAAAGCCCAGTACCGTAGGTACTAGAAGATTTGCTGTCTTGGGGGGAAGGCACTATTGAACAGAGCATTCAGCCACAAGTGACTCCTAATGCCCAGAAGTCTGATACACGTGGTGCAGGGAGGCTGCTGGAGCCCTTCTTTTGCACAGCAGTGACAGTTACAGCCACAGCAAGTACATGGAAAAGGGAAAGGTTATTAGAAAGGAAGAGAACTGATGGCTGAGACTTTTTAAGGAGTACTTTAACAAACAAACAAAAAAAAATACCTTCAAGTCCACCATATGTTTGTATGTGGGGACAGTAGGGAAGCCGAGCACAGAGGACAACAGTGACATGCAGGAGGAAGTTTGGCAAAAGAAGGAAGGCTCCAAGTTTCAACCAGCAAACAGTTCAGAGACGAATGACAGGGGTACATCCTTCAAGGCACATTTGCCGCGTTTTGTTGTAACACAGGTATCCAAATAAAGAGGAGTACTGGTTTTATATTTCTCATTTTTAAAAATGCTGAAGTTTTAATGGGGTAGGAAACAGCAGAACAGAAAACTGTAGGAAGGGCCACTACTGCAGGAAAAGAAAAAAAGTAATGGAGAAGGTACGATACACACTAGTCTCCTTAAACAGGCTTTCAATCATCACAGATTCCAGTGCACAGACCAGGGCCCAGATCCTTGTGGCCCTGTGTGTGGCAGGGGGATTGGATGTAAATGATCCTTGAGGTCCCTTCCAACCTGGGCCATTCTGTGATCATCTGTGATATTCCTTACCAGTGCTATCAGTAACTACATATATCCACACATCTGGCCACTAGCTTCATAACAAAGACACCACGGGAGCAGCACTGCGGAATTATACATGACCCTGTATCTTTAGCATCTTGACTGCCTGTACTCCTACAAACATTTATCTGTAAAGACAGAATGAGAAGATTTGGTTACAAAAATAAGAGGGCTGTGCATATCACAGAGCAGCTTTGATCTTCACTAAACATGAAGCTCAAGTTCCTAAGGTGAGATCAGTAGGGGCAGTACTCCTGCAAGGAAATGTGAGCCTTGTTCTTAGATATAGGGGCTGTGGCTTTATCTGATCCATTTGAGCTGCGCCCACAGTATAGATGCTGCACCACCCAGGTGACAACAGTGATAAGAAGTGATGTGCCTAAGGTGAGTCCTTTTTGCCCGACCCCACCCCATACTACAGAATACAATAAACAAGGCAGATGTACAGGAGCCATTGTACCCCCTTGACATCTATTGCAGCAGAGGCAGGGGACGAGAATTACCCAGCTGTGCAAATTACTGGACATGCCTTGAACACGAGCTGCAGATAAGGCCAGCTCACGGTGCCATCAGCGCTGCAATTCCACCCACTGACAGCAAAGGGCTGGTAAGTTCAGCCCTCGGCCTGCTCAGCTCCTGCGGGCAGGGTTCAGAGACAGCGTAACAGCGTGTTCCCCTTACAGCTGTTCTCAAAGGTCACCCTGGGAGCTGAATGGACGTGTACTCCACGTGTACTGCACTCCAACGCGGCTCAAAGGCAGGAGTTACACCCGACTTGATGTCTGGGAAGGGCGAGAGCAATGCTGGCTCTGCACCGACCGCTGCCTCTGCTGAAAAGAACCTTTATCAGAAGGGCCAGCGCCTCTGAAATCAGAACGAAAATCAAGAGCTGGTGGAAATACGCTTCAGTAAACACCATATCATCACAGCATCTGTACCGCCGTGCCGCTCATCAGCCGCCGCTCCGGGCTTGCTCGCAGCACCGAGTCGCTAAGCACCTCACGAGTTGTCCCTTTCCACCTGAACCCACACACGTGCTCGGAAGCTGCTCAGCCGCTCGGACACGCTCCGGCCCGGAGGCAGCCCGCGGCTCAGCGCCGCCCGGACGCGCCCAGCAGGCCCGCAGCGCGCCTCCCTTCGCTTCCACCTGTTAAGGCGTCGGCTCGACGCGAGCCGAACCGCGGCCGCCGGGAGCCCGCCGGCTCCGCGGTCCCGCCGCCGCCGCAGAACGACCAGAAGAGCGGGCAACCAGCCCGGCCCGCTCGGAT
>JAOWBP010003659.1:2224402-2234404 GCA_028571105.1 Tragopan temminckii | reverse complement strand
CTGCTGGTTGGTGACCCTGCACATAGCAGGGGGTTGGAACTAGATGATCACTGTGGTCCTTTTCAACCCAGGCCATTTTATGGTTCTATGATCAGGAGGCTATAGTTGTATGCACACTCTGACTGATGGAAGGCTGTTCTGTAAAAATGTATTAGAAAAGCTTCAAACCACAGTCAGCATTTTAAAAAAGGCCTTCCTCGTGCTCTCTACGTGCATTTAAACACATCTGCTAATATGAAGGGGATATGATAAGAACTGCTAAATGGATGGAAGCGTAAGGAAAAGGGACAGAAACGTTTCTGACAGACTGGAGGAATGTAGAAACATAACTTGTACTGTTTAAACAGTTGTTCCTGTCCATTCATGTGACAGACTAGATGAGTTTATAGGTAAACTGATAAACTAGAAGGAAATGATGTTAGTTTGTAAAACTTGTGTTTTACAACTCTACAAGTTCTGTAAAGCCTGTGTTATTTTTCTATACCCACAGTCCCTGTAAGAGACTATACTCAGATCATTATACCAAACAAAAATATATTCTAAACACAAGTTACAGTTCACCGAGGTCAGTCAGAGTCATTTAGTTCTTTTCATGCTCCTAACACGTTACCCAAGATGAGCATCCTGTCCATCTAGCCTGAGCAAGAACAGCAAAATTAAGTTACCATTAAAAGCTGTGCTTTTTTAAAGTTTATCTTGAAAATAAGCTATACAAAAAGAAAGCTGTTGTCAAGAGAGAGAGTGGTATCTGCTCTGCTTGGACTGGACAGACTGGAGGATATAATTTTCATTCAGAACTGCATAACATGATTCACTGAATCATAGATTGTAATACAGTAAACTAACAACTTTGCTTTCCCAGGGAAAACATAATCAATTTTTTTTTTAAATGAAAAAATTCACATTCTTTCAATTGAACTGAATGCTCCTTGTGTAAGATGGGTTCTCTAGTTGTGTTAATTTGCCATGAGAAGCTGGTTTGGAAACATACAATCGGGTTCCCCAGAAGACATCGTCCACAGAGCGCGGGGTCGCAGTGCGAGACTGACTGGTGCTGATGGGATGCAGGGTACGTGGTGGTGGGTTTCGCCTCTTCGAGTTGTGAGACAGAGGTGATGTGCTGAGCTCCAGAGGAGGACGATTTGGCCATGCTTTGTTTGAGAGGATGGAACTGGAGCCTGGGCGTTTGTCATCCAGGTCCCTAGTAAAAGAATCACAGAACAAAAGGAGATACTTTTGCCATGACTGATAACCACCTTGTCACTGCACTATTTGTCTGTGTGTGATGTTAGTAATGTAGAGGTGATATGGGGTCTTTTTCTGGTTCTCAGTACCATACAGAACCACTTACATCTAAATTAGAAAATGATAGTTGGTAAGAAAGAAAAAAGGCTATATATAACGTGTGTCTATACAGATACAGACACATATATGTATTTACTGAACTGTTAACTTTTTGAGGGAACATGTCAGCATGGAAGTTGTAATTCTCCATAGCATATACATAAAAACACTGCAACCAGCAGTTCTCACAGCCATAGCCTAGATGTAACAGAAGTCCACTTATAGGAAGTGAGCAAATGAAGTTCTGCATCCCATTCTGAGCTTCATCTCTTTTCACAACATCATGGAATCCTAGAATGGCCTGGGTTGAAAAGGACCACAGTGACCATCTATTTTCAACCCCCTGCTATGTGCAGAATTGCCAGCCACCAGACCAGGCTGCCCAGAGCCACATCCAGCCTGGCCTTGAATGCCTCCAGGGATGGGGCATCCACAGCCTCCTTGGGCAACCTGTTCCAGTGCGTCACCACCCTCTGGGTGAAAAACTTCCTCCTAATATCTAACCTAAACTTGCCCTCTCTGAGTTTAAAACCGTTTCCCCTTGTCCTATCACTATCCATCCTCATAAACAGCTGTTCCCCCCCCTGTTCATAGTTAGTGCTACCAGTACCACAGCCATTCACTAGAAGGCACATCAGCAGTAATTAGATATAAGGACCATACCAGAAGTATAACATTTGATAAGGGGTAATACATAAACAAGCAAGAAAATAAATGAGAATTCATTTCACTGGGGTAGAAAATTTTCTCATACTGTTCAGTGGAATCTCTCTCACTGTGAGAGTGCTCTGCTTTAAAACAGACAGAATCTATAGCTCTTACAGTGTTTTCTCCATTACAGGCAGATTCCTTTGCTGTAAGTGAATCCCGTGTATCACTATCAAGCCATTTAGGTTACGTTGAGACCCACTATTTGACCCTTGATTTACCTGAAAGACAAATTCAAAAAAAATAAATTACTGTTTGGCAATGACATACGCCCATATTTATACATTTTGTCCTCTCTAATACTTTCGAAGGAAAGAAACCCATTTCATCCAAGAAATCCATATATAAATACATCCTCATTTATACAATTTCCTCCATCTAAGATAGCATTTCATTCTTCTTGCAAATGGTAGTGCTTAGACAGTGTCTCAGATGCTGCCATGTCACCTTTAGTAATTCCCAACTGAGCCTAACGTTTGCACAACATGATCTTCCAACAACGGCTATAATTAGGAGTTGTACACAACTATTTTTTCCAGTGTATGTTGGCATTTATTTTATGTCAAGGACAGACCCGGACACTCCTCTCCTGCAATAGAGACTGATCTTGAAAAACATGACATTCTTCCCACCATAACAACAGCAAACAGAAAAGAACAGAGCTTAAATCTCTCCAGCATACATACTTGAGGTGGTTTTCTCCTCTTTTTGGTTTTGCGGCCACATCTGGGTTTTGGGCACTACACATACAGTAACAGGGATGTGAGGAAGATGCAGGGGGTAGAAATAAAGGAGAAGTAAAAAGAAATAAAGAGTTGAATTAAAATGGAATGAACAGAGATAACGCTTGGTGCTCACCACTCTAGGAGCATATAATCTAAAGCAGTCAAATTCAGAGTCTGGGGGGGAAAAAAAACAACTGCTGACAAATTTACCAAGACTCATTCTCTCTTCCCTAGTCAGTTAACTACAGATAGGCTAGAGAGAGTGGGATCTCACACACAATCCTGCATCTCACAATTTAGTTCCAGCACTGTTAAGTGTAGAAAGAACTGCTTCATTAATGAGCAGTCACCACAAGGCATCCCAATACACATGTAAAATAGTCAATTTTAATATTAAAGAGAAAAATAAGAAAACTTGCAGCTGAGGAGTAACAGAACTTCAGTGGTTAGCAAGGACAGTCAGCGTCCATGCACAATCCAAACTAGTCATGCAGCTAAAGAGTTTCTGACACTCTTGAGTCTTCACTTCTGTAGTACTGTAGTGAGTCAACCCTACACAGACCAGCTGGCTAGAAGTACTTACCAGATTTGATGTTACTGAGGGCATTTTAGTTTGTGGCACACGAGGTAACAGCACTGGCAGAGGATCAAACTGCTGGGGGCTTCCAGAATCTGCTCGTATTGCTTCTACTTTTATGATATTTTTCTCATCATCTTCATAAAGCAAGAGAGAATCCCTGTCAGTACAGACTACTGACACTCTGATTTGTGCACAGTACTGTGAGAGTCATCTTAAACACTAAGCTCTGTTAAATCTTTTAAAGGCACATCTTACACTGTTAGCAAATAACCTTTTTCAGCCCTGAAGAGATTATTCCCAAATGCATCTCTCATTGCATCCTTGCAAAACTCAGTAACTAAAACCCCCTCTGAATCTTCAGTCTAACTGCCATCCTTACCAGAGGCTGACACTTCCCAGTGTCTGCTGATCAGTTCTTCCATGCAGCCTAGCACTTCACTCCACACATCATCAAACACAAATGTGAGCACAGAATCCTTCATGCAGGAATATGGAGAGATAGGAGGAAACCCCAATTTTCGTCTACTAGAGGAGTGTCCGATTTTCCTCTCATGCAGCTCCTCCTCCCTGTAAAAACAGGGGCGTTATATGTACCACAAACATACATTCTTTGTCTCCTGTTTTTTTGTTTCACTTCTGCCCTATTTTCTACTAATCTGAAACAGGTCAAGGCAGCAGTTGCAAGTGACTTTTAAAAGTCATCTCTTCCAACTCCCCTGCAATGAACAGGGGCACCCTCAGCTCCACCAGGAGCTCAGGGCCTTGTCCAGCCTGACCTTGAATGTCTCCAGGGATGGGGCATCCACCATCACACAGTACCACACAGTACTGTTTTCCAAGAGCTGACAGTATGATAAATAGCAATATCAAATGATTTAGCCTAACACTGAAAGAAGCAACCTTTTTCCAGTGCTTCTGGAACACTTCTATACACTGGGTACATGAATTTGTATTCCTGCCAGAATTTACTGTTGACTGAAATGTGAAATGACTGAGACAATCACCTTCTCAACTACACGCCTTAGTTCCCCCATACAGAATCACTATAAATTATATATGCTAATCTTTTATAACAGAGATCAAAGTTGCATTTAAAAATAAATTAGAGTTACAGCAATATTTCTTCATCACACTGTTAGGTGGAAAGAATGGGAGCTAATTGCTTGAAAAAGTGTATGTTCATCTGCCAAAATACCTTTTGTAAAAGGGAGAAAAAAATACTGATGTGAGCCCAGTCGTTATGGCTTTTGGATCTGTTCCTTGAATAAGTACTTACCATCAAAGAGCTAAAAATGCTGGAAAAAATAAAATATCCTCTAGTTTACCAATATTTCACAGATGCAGCAATATTGTTTGCTGCAACAGTATCTTTGACCTGGTCAAAGCATGCCACCTACTGACTTGAATTTCGTGGTCCAGGCAACTAAGGGGCTTCGTTTATTAAAACCAATGAAACAGACAGTAAGTGACATTATGACCCAGAGTTCTTAGCCAGGCCACATGTTCGTATTGTTCAGTTGAATAAAGCAAGGAGACAAAAGGAATCCTCTTTATGCCACTCTCAATCCTTTCTTCTTAAGATAAAAATAGTGGTTCTATTTATAAGCAAGCACTGATTATTAACTTACCACCAAAAACCTGGGAAGGTACAATTCTATCCAAGATGTTTGTCTGTACACTGCAGTACAAAGCAGAAAAGCACGCTGCTACTGTATAACAAACAACTCTGAATTTGACTTAGTGCAACACATGCATTTAAATAAGACTTAAATATGCCAGTATGTAGCAGGCTCTTAGTTACAGCACAATTAACTTCATATAAACCACAAACAAAAAGAGCTATTGTGAGAAATTATGTAAAATTCAGAAAAATAGAACAAAATACATTGTTACAGAAGGTGGATAAAGAAAAATTCCCGATGCCCTACCAAGCACAGGCTTTTGAAAATTCTTTAGAGGACAAAGCATTTTAAAAATCAATCAATAGCAAAACCAAATATATCTGTATCTTAAGAAGAAAAATTCTGGGACGCTGGTACTCTTAATGCTCAAGACTTACACATCTCTGCAGTCAAATGCTAAATATTCCTCCATTATGCCCTCAGAGACAATTACTCCATCTTCATCTTCGCTGTCTGGAGAACACAAGGTCGGAGACTTGGAACGGTCGGCCTTCTTGAGAACAGGAGAAATGGAAAGAGGCACCTTCTTGCCAAAAACACTAAATCTGAACAGGTGACAGTTTTCAGAAAGCAGAAATGAAAAGAAGTTGTTATTCCACTTCCAATAGCAGCATTGAGTGAGCTGAGAAACGACACTGTACGGAAGACCAGGTATTAGGGAGCCAGTGAATTTATGCCCAGTTAATAAATGCCTAACAATAAAACCAGCCACAATATCTATATACCCTTTGGAAGTCAGCAGTGGCAAAGGTATTTCTACTTACTGACTGGCTTACTGTAGAGAGCAGCAAGGACAGCTGGATGCCCTTGCTATTCTGAATGTAGTTTTCTTCAGTTAAAAATGAAAAAGAAACAAAACAACAACAACAAAAACCATGCTGTGTTCAAAACCCAGCCTAACCAAAAAGCTAAACCATCACTCCATATATTGCTCACTGTTTAAGAAGCCAACTACTGCAGTCCACTGAAGGAAAAATCACCTTCCCACCCTGGTACAGTCTGGATCAACTGCTGGTACTTACTCATTAGAGCCTTCTTCCTGTGATGGACTTACATCTGATGAACCTAAACTTGCAGAAGGTGAACTCGAATACCATTCATACCCTTCATCTTTGGGGATCACTATCTGCTTCCCCACAACCCTGCCAGGGCAAAAGCAGAGGATAAATAAATCAGATAGTGTTCCAAGTGGGATTATGGAAGAGTATTAGAACATGCAAAAGCAAATCTTAAAAATTCTATTGGGAAGCTATGCTATTTTCTTAGTAATAGTTAAGCATAGTTTTAGTTGTTTACCCTACTACAGACTGCTTTGTGTCAGGTAAATCTATTAAGAAAAATATCATTGATTTTTTTCAGGCACTGCTAATAGTAAGGCTTGGATACGGACAGAACTGTTTGTGTACATGTAATGAAGATTTAAAACTTTCAAGACAGCCATAAGGACTGGTGGAGCTAGGTAGGATTTCTTAAATCATTTTTAAGCTGGATTTTAACTATACTATATATTTTTTCTAAGAAAATTTTGCTGTGTTAAAGCTAAATGAGTTGCAAATAGCACTAAACCTCTGGCAAGGAATCAAATGTGAGATCACAGAATCATAATCATCAAATGGTTTGGGCTGGAAGGAAACATTCTGAGGGTGCATTTGATCCCACTGATGTTAAACAACACCAATCCCAGCATCAATCCCTGAGGAACGCCACTCATCACCGGTCTCCACTTGGACGTTGAGCCATTGACCACTACTCTGTGAGCGTGACCATCCAGACAGTTCCTTACCCAGTGAGTGCTCCATCCATCAAATCCATTTTTTTCCAATTTGGCAACCAGGATGTCATGTGGGACAGTGTCAAATGCTTTGCACAAGTCCAGGCAGATGATGTCAGTCGCTCTACCGTTACCCACTCACACTGTAACTCCATCATAAAAGGCCACCAAGTTTGTCAGGCACGACTTGCCCTTGGTGAAGCCACGTTGGTTACCACCAATCACCTCATTTCTATTTTCCATGTGCCATAGTAGGGCCTTCAGGAGGATCTGCTCCACGATCTTGCCAGGCACAGAGGTGAGACTGACTGGCCTGTAGTTCCCTGGATCTTCCTTTTTTCCTTCCTTGAAAATGGGGGCTGTTTCCTCATTTCCAATCAGCAGGAACTTCACCAGACTGCCATGACATTTCAAATATGATGGATAGCAGCTTGGCAACTTCATCCACCTGTTCCCTCAGAACTTGTGGATGAATCTCGTCAGGTTTGTGCTCCTTCAGGTTCTTTAGATGGTCTTGAACCTGATCTTCATGTACAGCAGGCAGATCTACCTTCTCCAAGTTCTCACCTTTGCTTTCTGCAGCTTGGGCAGTGCAGCTAGAGCCCCTGCTGGTGAAGACTGAGGCAAAGAAGTCATTGAGCACTTCAGCTTTTTCCATATCCCTTGTGACCAGGTCTCCAGTTTCCTTCTGGAGAGGGCCCACATTCTCCCTGGCCTTCCTTTTATCACTGATACACCTGTAGAACTTCTTCTTGTTCCCTTTTATGATCCTGGCTAGATTTCATTCCGTCTGGGTTTTAGCTTTCCTAACCCGATCCCTGGCTGCTGGGACAGCCTCTTTGTAGTCCTCCCAGGTAACACATTCCTGCTTCCACTCCACCAGCAGCATGTTTTTTAATGACAACAGCAGGCAGACCAACAGAGTCATCTCTTTATCTGCTATGTAATTGCATAAAACCACCCTGCTGTTGTTTTAAAAGCAACTGTTACCATCCCTTCCTTTTGTAACTGTGTTGCTATTGACATCAATCTGTTAATGAAATACCTGAGATGAGGAAAGTTGGATGTCCACTGTTGGCATTCCTCCCGCAGTCCCTCAACGTGGGCATTTTCTTTCTGTTCATAGAGTAGCTCATCGAGTTGCCTGAACATGTTCTGAACTTGTTGTGTGGCAGCTTTATCAAATTCCTAGAAAGGAAAGCCATCCATCAAAGACCTAGTAAAAGCATGTTAAGATCATTTAAAACTTATTTTTTTAAGTTGTAAAAGACCATCTGTTTGTTGAAAGCTTAGCAGGACTGATTTAAACAATCTTTTGCACGGAAAGACATTATATTTAAATAATCTGTTCCCTGGAGATGATGCAGGCTGCTGTTACGACTCATGGTAGGACTTAGGCTTACAAAAGAAAAGCTAGTAAAATGTTTTGAAATGCCTGCATTATTATATCAACTTCATGACAGTAATTTATGTAAAATAAACCAGAACAGGAATGGTAATTCAAAGCAATATTTTTATGAAATGGAACATGTCTTGTTTGCAGTGCCCAACATGAGACTAGACTGAAAGACCAGGAAAGCGACATTCTCACGTTGAGAGATAACAAGTTCTCATACAGCTAAAAAATTAGGCTGATTCTTGGGTAATTTAAATCTACTCAGTTTCCATCTTCACTCCACAGAAAGCAATAACTCGCTTTGTTTTGGTAAATAGGAAATAAGAAACAAAAAAGAAGTGATGGAGAAGCTTATTGCATTTTGAGTGACATACAAATATCCAGAAGTTTTCAACAAAGTGTAGTCCAATAAACTCACACCAAGTATCTGAAACTCATCCACTCCTGTTCTGGACTCCACAAGAACAGCACTTACTATGTTGTATGCATATTTACACATTAAGTGATTTGTATTTCCAAAGCTTTAGACCAGAAATGCAATAAGCCTACTGTGTTTTGATCTGAGCGAATGTAAAGATGGGGAAAAGGCCAACAGGATGTTTTTTCTATCCCCAACATCACGATTTGAGCCAGTCCTCAGCTTTATCCTGCAATGTGTTTACAGTGGTATTTCAAACATCTTTTGACTCACAGTGGTAGGTTTGTTTGGGGTGATGATGTTCTACTCACATCATAGCCCCAAGAGAAGATGGAGCTGTCCTCGGTGGAGGTGCCCGCGTAACTCGGACTAGCAGACCATGAATTCCCATCGTCGGTTGGAGTAGCAGAAGGGTAATCTGATTCCTTTGAGATTCCAGATGCACTGAAATGCACATGTTGTGGAGGGGAAAAAAAAAAACCACAAAGAAAGAAAACACAAGCCAACAACAGAGTCACAGAAAAGCAGATACAGAGGCTGTGTTCTGGAATGACACCGTTCTGAGGTGAAGCCGAAGGCTACTGACCACATGACTGCCACCAGCACAACTCAACACAAAGCTGATGGCTTTGCCCACGGTCTCACACAGAATCACAGAATGGCCCGGGCTAGAAGGGACCTCATGGATCACGAATCTCCAACCCCCTGCCACATGCAGGGCCACCGACCTCCGCATTTCATACCAGACCAGGCTGCCCAGGGCCCCATCCAACCAGGCCTGGTCTCCAGAGCAAGATCTGCCTTCTGCAGTGCCACGTACCTGGCAGCCCCTGGGCAGCTCTCAGAGGCAGCCGTGACAGGGCTGTGTTCTGGCAGCGGGTGGTGCCGCACGGCGTGCCGCGTCAGCCCGTGTCTGCAAGCGAGAGCAGAGCCTGACATTACTGCGGGGGGCAGCTGTGTCGCCCCCAGCTTCACGTGTGTGCTGGTTTTGGAGGAATGCCCCAGCTTGCGTAACTGAACTTCTTGTTCTTTTCTGAACTCATTTATTCTCGTGGGTTTTTTTCTGAACTCATTTATTCTTGTTTTCTTTCTGAACTCATTTATTCTTGTTTTCTTTCTGAACTCATTTATTCTTGTGTTGTTTGTTGTTTTTTTTTTCTGAACTCATTTATTCTCGTTAGCCTCATTCACGTTCGAATTAAGATACCAGGACAAACTCCAGGCTGGACTCAGCATTAGAGGCCTTGGTTTGGAAACCAGCATCATCCCGTAAGGCCAAACCCTGCAGCGACGGGCTGAGCCCCGACAGCAGCCGTGACACAGCCGTGACACAGCCGTGCTCCGCGGGGCCTCCGACGGGACGAGAGCGGCCTCCAGG
>JAOWBP010003659.1:2143974-2158728 GCA_028571105.1 Tragopan temminckii | reverse complement strand
CAAGGCCAGGCTGGATGTGGCTCTGGGCAGCCTGGTCTGGTGGTTGGTGACCCTGCACATAGCAGGGGGTTGGAATTGGATGAGCATTGTGGTCCTTTTCAACCCTGACCATTCTGTGATTTTGTATTTTTATGTAAGCACTTTCTGGCTTTTCCTGCTTGGGCATTTCTTTTCACCATCTATAGCAGTGACTGCCTTAAGCTTCTTCTAATTAATGCTGAGAAAAGAGAGGAAGCAGCAGATTAGTGGATAAAATACATGAGACGGGAATGGAGGGTTTGTTGCTTGTGTTTACGGAATAAGAAGCATCAGAAGTGAGGACAGAGAAGTCATGTGAATCATCAGGACTCTCTAAATAATTCCAAAGCAATCTGTTCTCTATAGATTTTATCATCAGGGGGGTAAATGACAAGAAGCTGATAAGACAGGTGGTTTGAATTGAGAAGAGCTGACACTGATCTAGGGAGCAGAAAGTAGTTTGCTCACATGGGTGAAGAGGTGCTATGCTGAGAGCAGGAAAGGATGGGGCCAGGATGGGGCAGAGGGCAGGAAGGAGCTGAACGTGCTGCCTGGTGCCAGCAAGGCAGCCTGCAGTGGCAGAGCCCTGCTTGCCCTGCTGCCTGACAGGTGTCTGTCCATGTTACCTCCTGCTACTCCGGGAGCTGCTCCACTCAATCCTTCTGTCCCCATCTTCTGCTCAGCTTTTGATTTCTTTTGATCTTCCCACAATTGCACTCAACGAAGCTGAGTTGTGGGCTGGATGAGCTGATTTTGAGCGCAGCGTGAGCTGCAACCTAGAGCTTAGTGATTTAATTAGACACAGCGGGAGGAGAGGGAAGAGGATTTAGATCAATGAGAGTCTGGGCTAAAGGAGCAGGCTCTAGGCTGTTATGTACTTGACCTTGAGATTACTTATGCTAACCAGAAGGCAAAGGAGTTCAGCCCATCCCAGGAGCAGCGCTGCGGTGAAACGTTTATCGCCTTGGCAGAAGCATGTGTTCTTTATTGCAGTTGCATGTCCAACATGTCAAAAACCTTTGAAGGCCTTTTGAGCCTCTGAAAGCATCGTACAGCAGGTATATATAGGCTGTGGTAGATTTGAACCTTTTTGAGTAATTCTGTAACCAAACAACTTTGTTTCGGGTCGCATCCACTTGTCTCTTAAATGCTTGGTGATTTCTGTGACCGCATATGAAACTAATGATTATAGTAAAGCTTTCAAGTTATATGGTGCTGCTGTTCTATTTTACTGCCCTCTGAAATGGTATTTCACTATTTGCCATGCCTGTGCTCCGCGTGGGCAAACTGGTACCTCACTTCAGGGCTCGCGGTGTGTGTTTTCAGCTGGTGCCTCTTCCACTAATGTGAACAGATAGTCTGTCCCACATCAGAACCTTACATAGAGCACACCCAGGCTCTTCTTTAGACTCCCACACTACAAACGTGTTCCTTGAGTTGATGCCTGTCCGTTCTCTCAGCCCCTATAAAACATACCCTGAGAAAGCTAGATCTGTTTCCATTGGTTTTGGTCTACCTTAGTTTTTTCTAAATTGCCTGAAGACAATAAGCAGTAATGTAAAATACCATAGCTCAGTTGCTGTCGGAAAAATATAAACACTGGAGGATGAAAATCTGGACTGTTTTATTAGTATTGACTTATGTAGAAACTGAGAAGGAAGTGAAAAGATACGCCAAAGAAGAAAACGTCGCCTGTTCCTTTTCATTATTACTATTACTATTGAAAATTCTTTTTCTGAATTTTCTTTATATCTGCACTGATTTTCATAGCGGTTTACCACCATGTTCCTGTTGCACCAACGCACTGCGTAATCATAAATTGTCATTTCTGTTTTGTGTTGCTACTCTGAACAACTTTTTCATCTTTCTTTTTGGCAGAAGTGTAGGCTGTCTCCACCCTCTTTCCTTCTGTATCTGACCAAGTTCTGCTAAGAGCTCTCCCCTTGGACAGACTATCGTGTCCCACCCACTGAGGTTGGAAACGTTACTAATTTTATTTACTGTGGGGGAAAAAGCTTGGCTAACCCTTCAAGACTATTTTTCAAGTCCTATAATTCAATGAAGTCTTTATTTACAATGCTAGTAGCTATTTTTCCTTATGCTCTCCAAACTGAATTCTCTCTGGTTTCAAGAGAATGAGGCACTGTTTTCCATTTGCAAAGTGGCCAAATAGTCTGTAGCTCAAGTCAAACCTTCTACCATCAATGCAAAGGGCAGAAAAGTCAGTGCCAGTCTATCCTAGGGCAGATACTTTGTTGCTCATATTAATTCTTTGGTTAGCCTTCTGATCAATACTTCTAAATCTGAACAGTTACTGGGCCATTCCTTAGACACATGCCCATTTTCCATGTGTTTCAGTCTGCCGGTAGTGATCATCTTGATCCTATTTGAGATGAGCGAATACAGTGAAAGTAAAACACTTCATTCCATTAGCTAAGAGGCATTTGTGTTTTTCAAACTGAGTTAAGACTAAGGTTATGTATCAAAGGTTAGCAGGATCAGATATTAAATGATATGATGGAGGCGACTTTTGCCAGTGAAGTGCAAAACCAAAATGAAAAAAGGTCATCCTGGATGTTTCAAGTGCAATGGGCAACAGCCACATGCAGGTAATCGATCCAGAGACGCTCAGAAGCAGATGTTTACAGATAAATAGATCAGGGAAATCACTATGGGGGCATAGCACCTTCCTGGAAATCACTAAGCGGATATAATGCCTTGGCCAACTCGTTCAAAGCCATATCATGATACACTGTGATCAATGTGCTTTTTGATGTAGATGTATTAATCAGCATGGCACATAAATGGTAGAATTTCCTCCCAGTGACTGAATGCTCTTGGTGGCAGTGGAAAGGAGGCTGTGTGACATTCTACTGCTGTGACTTTCACTGTTGGCATCCACCGTATCAGCTGTAAAGCTCCCCTGACAGCTGCAGTCTGAAAAGGCAGTGAAATCAAGAAGGAGCTGTGAAGACCATCATTACATTTTTGTAACTGCTGCTGAACCATCGATTGCTTTGGTTCACATCTCTTAAGCTTTGAATCAAAAAGTGTAAAATCTGTACTTGAGGTGATCCTTTGCTAAACATGCTTTTAGACATGTGTTTGTGAGGTGATCCTTTGCTAAACATGCTTTTACACGTTTGTGAACTTTGCAGAAACATTGCCCTTCAGCTATATTTGTAACCGTCTTGATACAGGAGCACAAAATTAGTAAAATCTCCATTCTGGACAACCTGCTTTTCTTCCCCTCTTACCACAAAATTAGATGTAGATTTTTTGCATTCTGCTAAAGAAACAAATACAGTATCTGCTTATATATGTACAAGGGTAAATTTCAGCCTTTCAGGTTGCAGCGAGCTATGGACTAGAATCTTCAAAATTCAGTAGAAATTAGTCTCGAGAATTAGGTATCTCCTTTCCAACAATACATTAACACCTGAGGTTTGTCTTTTGCTTGATTTCTGCTTACAGTTCTTTACTGAGTGTTTGCCTTTCACTATTCGCTGGTGCTTTAGAAGTTAAGATCAAATCCTGTCTAAAAAGACCTAAAGAATATTAAGATGTAGGCAGACGGATGTTTTTCTCTATGAAAAGCTTCCTGAAAAAATATTTCTACGGCAATTTTCGAAGAAGTAACCGAATATTTCACTTGTGTTGTGCACAGTGCTCAGCGGTACACTGGGAAGAAACCATCCTCCATGCTATTGCCCTCACCCAGGAGGTAGTGGTGTTACAGCTGAGGGTAACTCCTACTTCGTTTGATCAAAGACTGGGATTCTTTAAGGAAGTCCAAAAGAACTTCTTATAAAGATTCAGGGATTATTTTTCATTTTATAAATCTTAGGATTTAAGATCCTGGCCATTGCCAAGAATAGTTTATTTTTAAAATGTTTTCTTTGATATAAATGAATGAAATCTTACATTTTAATGTAAGTTAAATTTTTAATAAACAGGGGAAAAAAAAGACATGGTTAAGCAGTAAGTCTGATGATTTGGGTGGTCTTTAGTGTCGATTCCAAGGCATACTGAACCAAAGGTGTTCTAATGTGAGACTGTGCTCCTGAATAATGTCATTGACAGAGGTATTGCCTTCTGCTGGAAAGGTCTGGGTTTTAAGCAACAGCAGGTATGGCAATGCCTGACAATAATTGCGTTGGTAAAGACAAATTAAATAAGTAGGAATTTCCTAGTGAAATGTATTAGGAAGAGGAAAACCAGATTAAATTTCTAGATAAAGGCAGTTGAGGTATTAAAAGTTTTTAAATAGCAAAAAGAAGCATCCTGCTTAGAGAAAGCACAGAGATGCTCAGAATGCAGTGTCTGTACAGGGTGACAAAACTCAGCTGTTTGAGAAAGGGAAAGTGAGACTGGTATCTACAGCCATCATCTCTGTCCACAAAGATAATGAAGGTAAGTACGTAAAGTGGCAGACGAAGCTTAAGGATCTTGTAAGGACAATGAAGTTTGACAGGCAAGAATGAGAAGAAGACGCATCTAATAATAGTGTATTTAACCGTTTATCTCTCATTAAGGAAATAAGCAGCTCAGAAAATGGTCATAGTTAACTTACAGCAATTACCGCGATGCACAGTCAGCATTTCCAGCACATGCTTAGGTAAGGATTTTGAGAGGATGTTTGACGTGGGCCTAAATCCACAGCAGAAGTTTCCATGTACCCTTTTCCCCCGATGAGCTGCTTGTTCGGTAGTATTTTTTAAGGATGCTGATTCAGTGCCTCACGTACTTCTGTCCTGAAAAATCCTTGGTGCATTGTTTCCCCAACTGCTTGACCAGATTGTCCTCAAGATACCTTTACCATTCTTGCTTGGTTTGCAAGTGCCAATCACAGATCTGGGCCTCATTTGGTAGGGAGATGAATTCGTGTAGTCTCGAGGATTAATTAGTGTATGGGTTTGTTTATTACTTCTGACTGTAAATGTGATACGTTGTTCTTTCTGACTTCTTTCTTCTAGTTGTTAAAAATGGTAAAATAAGCCTTTGTTCAGGTTTTATGGTAAGTTTCATTCATGTGCATTCTTTTGTTTATCAGTCTCCAGCAAAAATACTTGAGCAGTGCCTGGAATAGCAACTCTCTTGTGTTTTCCCTGAAGAAGTTCTAACCACTAACATACAGTGTTGGACTTGACCCCTTTTTTGTTTTTATGCGAGTTGTTGTATTCCTCACTGCATGAGTCCACCTGAGCAAGGGCAGGAAGGGAAGTATGCCCCTTTCCATAAAGGAACGTAATGCACTTATGTGATGTGGCTGGTGTATGGGCTTGCCTTAAGCAGGACATGAAGATGGTAACGTGTGCCCACCTGCAAGTGTATTACTGGGCAAGAGGGAAAAAAGCAGAAGAAAAGGTGATGCCTCCTTGCAGCTGTAAATGCTAGGGAGGGCCATACTCTGAAGCTACAGATAGTAATGTTTCTTTATCGCATAAATACAGATTTTTAGTGTCTCCCTACTCAGCTTCTTCAAAATCTGTTTCATCTTCGTAGTCTGCTGGTAGGAGGGAGTCAGGACTCCCAGCCATCTTAAAGCTAGGTATTGCAGTTTTTACTATTTTATGTTCCCTTTCCTCTCCACCATTTCACTTCAGATGTGTTTTGAGTAAAGTGGCAATTCCACCCACCTTCTCTCTTTGCTTCAAGGCACTGATGAAGCCGTCCTAAACTTGAGTCTTAGAGCTGACTGCCCTTTTGTCTCCTTGCTTCTGCAGCAGCACGCTGCAAGGTTAAGGCCATGTGCACCACAAGCAGCTCCACAGATTGCACATCCACCACTGGAAAGCAAAGGGCAAAAACTTTGAGGATGAGAGATTCAGGAAGAAGTGGCAAATCTAGAGCTTCTTTTGGTCCAAAGAGTATGGACCAGTCTGCCATATGTATGTAGGGAAGGATCCAGCAACATGGCTCAGAACTTCCTAGAGCTCCTAGAAGACTATTAAATCATTTATAATGTCTCTTCCCTATAAAGCAGTTCATTATATTGATCAGAGTATTCTTTGGAGGGGGTTGGGTCACAGCTTGGTTTAGATTACAATATGCTAGCTCTTTATCTTAGACATAAAAGTTTTGTATGCTATACGCAGAAAGCAGAGAGGGTACCGAGGGACCCCAACACCTCAGAAATGATGCCTGGCCAGTCCCCAGGCAGCATGTGCACAAAGGGCTGTATTGCAGAAGAGGAGAACTGCAGAAGGACTCCCATCCCCATCCCACTACACAGCCATGTCACGTTTGGAAATCCCTCACCACTTTTGGTAACATCCCCATAGGGTAATGAAGAATAGATTTGTATAACTGATTTGAGTCTTTACTCCAGATGATCTTTTCCTTTCTGTCCGTCTGCATGAGCTGGCCCAAATGAAGACCCAAAGGAAGTGGCTGGTCTTCTCTTTCCTCAGTCACAAAAGCCTGTGTCCCCTGGTGCTGCCCTAAAGGATCTCTGCACATGACTCAAACAACGCAAGAAGAAGCTGGGCCTTCCTTGCTACTTGTGTCGACCCTAGTGCACGTTGTTAAATCGTGGGCCCTGCACTAAGCCCAGATCATGCTCTGCAGCTCAGCGGTAAGTAAGTAAAGCTTCAAGTGTCCTGCTAACAGAATGTCACCCAGCATAATCCAGGCCGGGACTCAAATTGACAAGGACAGGTTGGCCTCCGAAATAATCTCTTTAAATAGCAGCAACCGTCTCTCAAAGTCACTTCCCCTCCCCCATTCCCACCGGATTGCTGCTCCCAACAAGTCGCCCGCTCTTCCCACCCAGGCAGTGCAGGGCTGGCAGTGCCCACAGGCGAGTGTGTCCCTCCTGCTGTGCTTTGCACCCGGAATTACAATGAATTTTGCAGCACAGTTGATCTACTCCAGGGTGTTAAAAAACAGAACTCCCAGGGACCGCTACAGGGAAGATGAAGACTACGATCCTTTCTGGCAAAGGTTGGAGAGTATTGCTGTCTGACTTAGAACTAGAGCTCCTTTTTCCCTGCGGGGGCCTTGGTCAGCCCTTCCGGTCCACCCAGGGTCAGACTTGTGGACATGACCTCCCCTGGACCCCTCCTGCCTCCTTACTGTGTCATAGTTGGAGTTTTGCTTCGCCTCGTTGTTTATTTAGTCGCTGTGCTGTATAGGTAATGATTTCTATTTTCCTTTCTGAAAAAAAAAAAAAGGATGGTTTGTAATTTTCCAATGTCTCCCGGGGTTCTGTGGCTGTGAGGTGCTCTTGGAGTCATCCACTGGAAGCAGTGGAGCTGTGAGTACTTGAAGCTGATGCTCAGATCTATGACTTCTCTGTGAGCACTGTATAAGGAAAATCTCAGGCAGGCCTATCGATTGCCCAAAATTTACCTTGGGAAAGCTCATATTCTGCTGTGATAGACATTATGTACTTACCTTTGTTCCTTTAGTGCTTATAATCTGTTTGTATTGCTGTGTTCATCTAAGGGGGGAATTTAGGAAGTGTCCAGAGCCACTGCATGGCACTGACCATGGGGCTGCACCTGTGCGACACAGCCGTGTTGGCACAACCTCACTCTTAACCTTTTCCCTAGTTTCCTCTCCCTGCTTTATTATCTGGACACTGTTAGCAAGATGTGATGTTCCCAGATGTTGGATAAAAAGGGGCAATGGAACAGGCTGCCCAGAGAGGTTGTGGGTGCTCCATCCCTGGAGGTGTTCAAGGCCAGGTTGGATGGGGCCCTGGGCAGCCTGGTTTGGTATTAAATGGGGAGGTTGGTGACCCTGCTTGTGAGGGGGGTTGGAGATTCATGATCCTTGAGGTCCCTTACAACCCAGGCCACTCTGTGATTTCTGTGATAATGTCCCACTTTCTACAAATTGTTGCATAAGTTAGTAATATTGAAATCATATTTTTCCAATAAACGTAAGCCTTTATAGAACAGACAGCTTGAGAGAAAAGACACCAAAAGGGTTGAGAAGTTCCCACTCTTGCACATGAAGAATGGCTTGCCCAAAGTCACACGGCGTATCTGCAGTGAACTGAGAATCTTCAACCAGTCACTTAATCACAGAACTGTTATTTTCCTCTCATTACATTTATGTCATCCATTCTGTAGTACGGGTGAATTATGAAATGTGTTAATCAGAAGAGAACATCTGATTTCAGAATAGATTTAGCTTCAAGAAGAAGAGTCACGTTCTGTAAGAGTTTTAACTGTCAAGCTGTGTGCAGAGTTCTGTGCTGACCATCTGACCTTCACAACATGAGAGTTCTCTGCAAGGTGCTCAGAAGAGTCTGTACTAGGGACACTTGGGAGGTGTTGGAGCAGAGGTAACCAGGAAGGGTGACTTTCTGAGTTCCTCTTGCTTTCAGGTTATTTTTTCTCACGTTATCTTTTTTGTAGCTGGCACCTATTTGCTAGTGTCAGTAGCAAGCAAAGACATAATAGTAATGGGTGCAGAAGAATGGGGATGAATTCATCAATGAATGAAGATACATTGCTGGGCTCCAGCTGCGGTTTCTCTGAATTGCAGAAACTGAAAGTACGTTTTTTCATCGGTAATAACAAGGCCTGGTTATTCCCTGCATGAGTGTCAGCTTTCTTTGGACTCATTGTAAAACCAATTAAAAAAAAAATAAATTAAAAAAAAAATTTAAAAATTAAAAAAAAAAAAAAATTTAAAAAAATTAAAAACTTGCTGCACAGGGCAAGTGGAGTTATCAGTGTCTGCAGTGGGCTCGGTTTCAAGGCTTGGTTGTTTTGTACCTGTGTGTGGTGGATGGCCACATGTGCATACATCCTCTAGCATTTGTGTCATGCAGGCTAGGAGCTAAGCCATGATCTCCTCATCTTTAAGACACTCTAATAAGTAGCCCTGCTATGAACTTCCTGTGGCAGTCTTAGGCGAGTCACACTGTCTGTCTATGCCCCACTTTCTGCCATCAAAGGTGAGCTCCTGTTCACTGATTTTGTATTTCAGTTTAGGGAAGGATATTAGTGAGTTCTGTGTGATTTGGTAACCTTTCTATGACATTTGGCTATCTAAAGCAACTTTTTATTCTTCCATCTTTTTCATCAAGACCGACTTGAATAGGCTGCTGCAGAGGGGTTGAAACTACGTAATCTTTGAGGTCCCTTTCAACCCAGGCCATTTCATGTTTCTATGATTCTGCAACTTAAGAACAGCTGCTATTGCAGCATTTGGTTGTGTTTGGGGAAAAAGAAAAAACTCATAGACAAGCAAGCAAATGTACTGGAAGTGTCAATGAGGATTTTGCAAAAGCAGGAGAGCTCACAGGGATTATATTGCCAAAATGAGCTGAGATGGAACAGGAAGGTTTAAGAGGCACTGAAGAAAGGGATGGCAATAAATCAGGAGTGTCTCAGAGGGGTGTGGAAGTCTGAGGCAGAGGAGAAAGAGGTGGGGGAGTGTGGAGTGTGAAGATGATGGCAGCGTATAGATATGAACACAGGGGAAACCTCTTCCCCAAGATAGCATTAAAAAGAATGAAATAAAAAGATCAATTTATAGGTTACATGTACATATATGTATGTCTGTCTGCATGTGCTGCTATGTTGGGTTGCAGGTCAATCCCGATTGAGTGGGATGGTTTGATGTGGCACTCAGGCTTAGCACCAGCCACTTTGCACTGTGCTACTGATCAGTCTGACTGATGTACTGGAGTTCAAAATTCTTCTCATGGCATAGAGCTGTAAGGATGCTAAAATACGACATAGAGCTTCTGCTGTGCTGTCAGCCCCTCCTCACAGTGAGTCTGTATCATGAATGTAGGTGACAAAAACTGCTGTGGAATCACTGAGTTTTCAGTGAGGATGTTCTTTTCTGCCTTAAAATGCACTGTCGTGACACATGTTGCTAAATATGCCAATGTTGCTGTAGGTGTGTTGGATATCAAAATGCTGACCACTGGGTCCAAGCAAGAGGCCAGCTGTATCTTCCCTGTAGTGGTGACCATAATGACAGCCTGGAGACAAGAATAAGATGCTCAAAAATGGCACTTTCTCTCATTTTCTCTTGTGGAGTCTGCCAAACAAGTGCTTAGGGTCTTCCTGGGCAACAGACAGCTTCTTGAACAATGCATGTAACTGTCACTGTTAGACCGACCTGCATATAACTGCACTGTATTTTCAGCAACCCATTTACATGAGTGCCCCTCATAGCATCCTGTGGCAATGAGTTTAACTTGTTTGATCTCTTCCCACAGGGAACCAGAAGAACTCAATCTGTGTGTGCTTCATCTGAGCAGGACTTCTAATCGTCCTGTCATCACAGCATAGCTGCATGGGTCTTCATTTTTCCCTGTAACGAAGACAATTCTTGTAGTGTTGGGTGTAGCATGTGCTATCACTACTATATCTTCCAAACATTATTTCTGTCATTTTTAATAATTCATTATTGTATGAATATTACTACTTTTCCAAGCTTGTTTTCCCCAGTGCTGTGTGACTTGATGAGAAAATATCAGCGTATTCAAGAAAGCAGCCTAGAAACAGAGCTCCATTCTGGGTCGTTGTGTTTTATCATTGTAGGAGTACATTTCAGCGCAGACTGTCTTTGTATTGGCTTTGAGACTTTAAACTGTTTAAAGCTGTCTGTTGATAAATATGATAATTCTTCCAGTTCCTTAATGATTTGTGGAATGTCTGCATATGGATCTTCTCTTTTATTTTTTGCAGTTACGCTGAGCAGCTGTTCTTGAAAAAGTAGGTTTATAAATTGTTGGGTTTTTTTCCGTGTTTACTTTTACTAATCACTTTAAAGGTAAAATGGCATGTTCTATAACCATGTCACAAAACTTTCCAGCTGAATATTTGCTTTATGCTGGAGATAAACAGACTTTCTCGTGAAAACTTTCCTAAACAAACTCCAAAAAAGGAAAAGCAATTCATTTGAAAGGAGCAGTGTTTTCTAGCGCCAGGGTTTGTATTTACATTGGCTCTGCACTTTCATCTGTTGGGCATGACCACTGGACAAGGAGCTGTGTTCTGGCTGTGCATGGGTTGGTGTCTGCATGTCTCACTGCTGGCGTTGATTGCTCTTGTGAAGGAAATGAATACTGAGGTGGCTTGTGCAAGTCTCATGGACTGTGCTGGAGGAAATAGATACATCTAACCCAACAGGGTATTAGTTGCTTGTTTGTGATCGATTGTCATAACTAAAACAGCTGCTTACCTCGTAGGTTTGAAAGCAGATGTGTTCACCCAGATGGGTTCGGTGGGGGAAATGTCATTCACCAGTGTAACTGAAAAGTATAGATATAGAAGGAGAAAAAATATTAATTCGAAGAAAATAGTATGTAAAATAGGATGATGAAGTTCCTTTGTTAATGAGGCTGCTGACCTTTCAGATGCAAACATGATTGTTTCCATATGACGTGCTGAGATGTTAATGTTTCAGATGTGCTTTAAAACTACCTCAAGCTTGAAAAGATTGTACATTTTTAACATTTGACTTTTTTTTAATGGTTATAATATATTGTCTTCATTAGGGACCTTGGCAGATGCTCACAAGAGCTCTGCTGCAAAATCCTCCTTTGTTCTGCCAAAAAAAATAGGGAAATCTCAGAATAGGGCCAGAAATTAGTATATATATGTATTTTATATTGACTGATAGGAAGACATTTGATGGCACTAGAATGGGGGGATATTACCCCGTAATTTGTATTTTCGAGCAGAACCCTGCTTTATCAGTGGACTTTTACCTATCTTTTTTAACAGACTTTTTGTAGATCATTGCAGCAGGCACTGGGAGAAAGTGAGAGTGTATTTCCTATTTCAAATTCCAGTCAGTAAAAAAAAAAATCACCTAGAAAAAATCATAGGTTTTTGCTCAAGTTATATTTTATGTTTGGATTTCACTTTATGCTTAAACCCAGTATAATATCATTCATTGCTAATGCTTGCTAAATACTTAAGATAACATGATTAGAGAGTTAGAGATAAGATAAATACGTTCTATTCTTTTTGGAGTGGTAATCTGCTACTGTGTAGAAAATGGTTTTACTTCTTCGGGGGTGTTGCGGGTGGCAAAGATGAGCTCCTAGCAGAGGTGTGGTCCCTTACATCACGACAGTTGTTTATGTAATAGTCCCATTTGCTTTCCAGATCCACAGGCTGTGCCATAACAAGTTCACAAGGAGCCAGTTTGATCAGATTCTTGTGTCTGCACTAAGCTCACTAACATGCACGAGGCCTAACACTGCAACTCGAACATCCTTACTAAATATTCCAACTCCTTAACCCCCAAACGAGAAGAAATGAGCAGCAAAGTGTAGAATAGATCTTGATACACTATTTAATTTGAACACACAATGTCTGCTCTTTGGGTATATCAGCTTTAAGATATGCTCTTGAAACAATGTTGTAAATCACGAATGTCAACATAAATTACAATTGTATAAATTATCTATTTGTTTGTATGTTTTAGAAAATAAGCATTGATACAAGACATTTTGGAGAGAGAAGATTTAAGAATGACCGATGCCACTAGTATAGTACTTGATTCAAATAGAATCAGAATCACGGAAACGCCGAGGTTGGAGAAGACCTACAAGATCATCCATTCCAACCATCCACCTATCATCAATAGTTCTCACTAAAAAGAACCTCTTATGCTGCTCATATTGTTATGTGAACTCCTCAGTGGGACAGCTGAGGTGTAATAGGAAGCAGATCTTCAGGCATAGCTTATGGGACCACATAGAAATGGACCATTAAAAGTAGGGCGATTGTTCGAAAAGCAGCTGTTTCTAAATATTTTTCAAGTTCTTTTACAAACTTATAACAATGCACATTGCTGCTCTAGAATTAGGATAACATTTGCTTTGACCCATTCTGCTGATGAATGACTGCATAGCTTAAATTGAAATTACTTTGCAAGACTGGTAAATGTTTTTTGTCTATGGCCTATGGTCTATGTCTGACATAATTTACCATGCTTATTTTTTAGAAAATAATCTCTTCCAAGAGATTCTTCTCTTTCTACTTTATGTAGAGAGACTTATACTATCTGCACAGTTATATCCATGGGCCAGGCATGCTATCAGCTCTTTTCCAAAGACTAAGTATTTTCTGCCTGCCCAGACAGCGTACATGATATTTTTCCTATTTAGTTGGCTATGACAGTTTCTCAGTTTGTCTGCATGTCAAGTCACCTGTGGCTTTAGTAAAAACTGGCTGGTCACAGTAGCTTTTAATCCATCTACAAGATAGTTAAGAATATGTTAATAATTTAGTCTGCCAATCTGAAGCTTGCAAAGAGCAACTGAGATGTACAATTGATTTAAGAGTAACTTAAATGCTAAATTCAAGTCTTTAATCATCTAACTTTCCTATTTGTTTCCAGGGATGACAGTAAAATAAAGAAACAAGATGCTCCAGCACTTTGTGATCTTCGCCTTTGTAAGGATGGGCCAATAAGAAATGGACACATTGGGCAGAGGCCACCCCCGATCAACCCTGAAAGACTGAAAGATTTCGTTGAGGAGGATTACCTCAATGGGGATGTGAAGACGTGGGAAATGAAGATAGTCAGCCGTAATGAGGAATTACTTGGGGATGCCCTTTCCCTCGTCCCTCAGTCAAGCAGCAGAACCAGCCTGTCCAGCCACAACAAACTGATTCGATTTGAAGACATAAGTGCAGCAGCTTTCAAAATCCAGTCCGGTGTTCAGAAAACCCCTTGCATGGTAGGGGATTCTTATGGCTTTAAATTCTCTTCATAGTGCTTTTATTTTTTTTAATAGAAGTTGGTCAGAAATGAATGAAGTGTTCGCTGTAGCAGATAGATTTCTGTAAGATGACTTGAGTTCATATTAGTTGTTGTGAACAGTCAGTAATCATTTTCTACTTACCTGTTTGTGCTAACTGCAAAGTGTAATCCTCGAAGATTGCAGTGACGTGTAAACAACGGATAAACCACATTAGGCACAGACTTAATGCAATGTGGTATTATGCTCCTGGTGAAAAACTCTTGCTACAGGGAGTCCCCATGTTAGTGTCAGAGTAAGGAGTCAGCTGAGAGGGTCTGTTTTGGAACCAGCCTACGCATCTGGGAAGCGTGAAGGATCAGATATTGCTTTCTGGCCTGGCAAGCCTGGGAAGGCTGGCTCTGTACTGTGACCAGGTGGTTCTTCAATGAAACAAGGGCATTGAGAAACACACACACGGGAACGCTCTCACTGTAGATGCAGAAGCATTTGTTCAAGCATAAGAGAGGTGCAGTGACTTCAGCTATTGGATTCGAGATGTCTTCCTGCTGTTGGGAGCTCCTCAGGAAGGCGGCTGTAGGCACTGTTTGGCTGATCTCCTTTTTTTCCTGCTGTGGGAAAGGAGAGTCTTTGCTAAGTGACAGCGGAGCAGAGCAGCCCCAAGTCACTCTGCAGGGATGTCTTCCTGGGCACACCACTGGCCTCACCAGCTGTCAGCTGTCTTTCTGGCCTGCGTGGAAAAGGGAATGTGATGTGTGAGCATCTATCTGGGGCTGGCAGTCTGTGGGTGCAGGTCAGTTGGGTCTGCAGTGCACAACACTGATGGTGCCTGATCCAGAGGTATCATAATGATTTTCAGCAGGTTTTGTTGTTGTTTTTTTGTTTGGCTCTGCTCCCAGAATGAGGGTAGTCTTGGCCATGTGCTCACTGCAGGACTCACACCGCCCACTTGGATGGATCCCTCCAACAGCTCACAAGTACTGGGATCTGTACCTCAGTCCTAGCTCCCAGGCCACTAATTGCTCCCTAAGCATGGCTCC
>JAOWBP010003659.1:2030402-2041785 GCA_028571105.1 Tragopan temminckii | reverse complement strand
TATCTATCAAATATTTCAGCCTTTAAATGCACATTTCTCCAGTTTAGAGATAAGGCCTTGTGCAAGGTCAGGTAGATGACATTTGTCCTTCCTTTGTCCACCAATACTATCATTGTATCAGAGAAGGCTGCAAGATTTGTCATGCACAGTCTGCCTTTCGTGAAGCTGTGCTGGCTGTCTCAAATCACCTTTTTGTCTCGCACATGCTTTAGCACATCTTCCAGGAGGATCTGCTCCATCGTCTTCCCAGGCACAGAGATGAGGCTCATCAGCCTGTGGTCCTGTGTGTCCTCCTTTCTCCCTTTGTTTAAAATTAGAGTGGTGGTTTCCTTTTTCTGATTGCTGGGAACTTTACCTGACAGCCGTGAGTTTTCAAATATGATGGAGAATGGTTTGGCAAACCTCAGCCAATTCCTTCAGGACCCTGGGATCAGCCAGCCCCATAGACTTGTACATGTCCAGTCTCATCAGACAGTTTTGGGTTTGCTCTGCTCCTACAGTGGGAGTGATTTTAATCCTCACTTAGAGTTTCAAAAAGCTGGTGGGTAAGCTTGAATACCCAGATCTGAAAGATGAGGAAAAATAAATCAACTAGAATTTATGCCTAGAATAAGAGTGAGAAGACAAGGAAGGGGTTTCGACTGCACTTGCATTGGGTGCAGGTTTCTGTGTCATGGTCCCAGCACCTCTGTGAGAGTGTACACAAGTTATCAAGAACAAGTAAGAGAGAGAGAGTTTCAACACTGCTCTGATCATTCTTTTCCTAGCAGGTATATTTATAGTCCCAACCTTTCCTTGTGAACTTAGTAAAGAAACCTTGGTTTCTCAGCAAGATGCCCAAAATCCAACAGATGGAAAAGGGTGTCTTTTGTCCTCGTCTGAAGGTGTTAGTAAGGCAGATAGCCTGCACAAATATGCAGTAAGCACCACGTCTGCTAAGATTCATTTCCATTCCAGAAGCTGCCCAACCCGTATAGATTTTGTAACTGGGAATCCTGTTGCAACACTGTAGGGATTTTTTTTCTTTTTTTTTTTTACATGAAGCACTAAGTTATTTGATGGTTTTCTTTTGTGAGAGAGCAGTGACTAGATACCTTGACAGTATGCAGGTTACTTGTATTGCCCTTCCCTTGTTGAAGCCTCAGCCTCTGGCTGCACTGGAGCTGCATCCTGCGAGGCTGTTATCCATCTCTACTGCTGGTCTGTTTTCTAAAGATTCAGATGGGAGTTTGAGGATGTAAATGGAGTGAATGGAAAATAAATGTGGGAAAAGCCATGTGCTGTAGGAAGAAATCTGTCGTTATGGTGATAACTGTTCAGTTTTAAATATGAAACATTTGGAGTAAGAGCTTTTTCTATTGTGTGTGAGCGGTCTGGTTGCTTGTCGAAGAATGAATTAGGTGCGTCAGTGGGGCTGACGTTGATAGCTGAAGCTTTTATTATGGAGCTGAATTTGTTCAGTGTACTATGGGAATATTTGGTAGACTACCCCCCTCATCTAAGATATGCAGAAGTACTTTGTTTTATGTGCATTAACGAAACACAGAAGCCAAGTTCAGAATTTCTCACCCTTCCTCAACTGCCCAGCACGGACATGCAGAAGCTGAGCTTTAGGCAGACAGGGAATTTCAGATGCTGAAAACTAGCATATCAGAGGAATTTACACAGTGAACGTGGGTTTTGAAGATTATAAATTTGGCTTAGGTTCTTAAAATCATGTAACTCCAGCTTTCAATATGTAAATCCCTCATGGATCTTGGACGTGATTTATTTTGTGCCTCAGTTTTCTATATGCAAAAAGAATAACGTGGTCTAGAAGTACTCAAATTTTCTGATAGTCCCATCTAAGCAAGAAGGACGTTGTGATAAACATATTCAGGTAAAATGTTCATGCCTGAGTGAAGGAAGGAAATAGGTTTTGAATGTTGTCTAATAAAGGTAAGTTTTAGCAAGGTCTTCAGTGCAATAGGGAAAGCTGGCCTCCTTGTTGTGCATATCTAGGTTAAATTAAAACTGAGGTTGCAGAAGAGCAGTGTATCATTAAAATAGGCTTTGGGCCAACTGGTGACTTGTTCCACAACTTAAAATTGTATTTCTGACCTGGATCCTTTCAATTAGCTATTAAGTAAAATTGTCACTGACTGTGAGATGTGGTTAGTGCTTAGAAAGGGGACAGGAATGGCAACAGCACTTCAAAAAGAGCATAGGTTGGGGCACTGAGAGGAAGCATTTCTGCTTAATCTACTGATTATGTTCTTGCCCAGCTCTCTGAAAAGAAAACGTGCAGCTCACACCTCCTCCTTTTTTTTTTTTTCCTGGTTGGCCAGCTCCGCTTACATCTGCACTTGGTGTTATTAAGAGTCTCTTATGCATGTTATCTCTTCTTAAGCTGCAGAGGATCCAACCTTGAAAGTTCAGGGCATTCCATCTGCCTTCTATTAATTACCACTTTTATTCCTCGTGATTCTGCTTTCTTTTAAGGGTATCTTTTCTATTACTCCTAAAGGACAAGGCATGTATTGATCATTTCATGACCTTTTCTGTATCTAAGATGTACTGCTACATTCAAACAGCAGTGTATCTTCATGATATCATGGGAGATAAAATATTGCAGCTGAAAACATGTAGTTCATTTAAAGTACGTAAATACTGTTTATAGCACTTAAGAAATTAGACAAGGGTCGGGGAGCATAACAAAAATCTTATAAGTTTGAGGGGGGAGAAAAAAGATTATTTCCAAGACAAGCATAAAATTGAATGTTCAAGTAAACAAATTCGTGTCCATACTAAGAGACAGTACACTGTGCCCTGTGATTCATGACAGTTTTAAAAAGAAACCTTTGCTAATAAACTCCTAACAGTACTGTTAATATTTACGTTCTTAAATTTATTGAAAGTGCAAAACTAGCAGGACAAGGGGAAATGGTTTTAAGTTGAGGGAGGGAAGATTTAGGCTGGATGTCAGGACAAGTTCTTTACAGAGAGAATAGTGAAATGCTGGAGCAGGCTGCCCAGAGAGGTTGTGGGTGCCCTGCCCATCCCTGGAGGTGTTCAAGGCCAGATTGGACGGGGCTCTGGGCAGCCTGGTCTGGTATTAAATGGGGAGGTTGGTGGCCCTGTATGTGGCGGGGGGGTTGGAGATTGATGATCCTTGAGGTCCCTTTCAACCCTGGCCATTCTGTGATTCTGTGAAAACTGTACTACTTTACATTGTTTTGCCAAAAAAAACCAAAAAACAAAAAAACCAACAAACCTTGTGTTTTTGGGTATGAGTCACATGTCTCCCATAAGAAAATCAAGGCACTGGCAAGGAGATGCTCCACTAACTGGTTAATGTCCCTTGTAAGGTGGATTGGATCATGCTGCAGGGAGCTCTGTAAGGGCAGTTGTAACTTTGCTCTGTTAGCATTGTTCATTTCCTTCCCTGACTACTTGTGCTGATGTTAAGCAGTATATGGTAAGGTAAGTGTGGGTTTCTTATAGAACTGAGAGCCACCTGTAGAAAGCTGAAGGATGTGTCTTTGCTGGTTCTCTGAGGTGTATGGGTAATGCTTCAGAGCTAGGTTAAAATCTGTGGTTTGTTGCAGGATCACCACATTAAAATGAGAAAACCTGGTCCGAATGGTCAAGTGCATGCCCAGAAATGATCATCTGATTTCATTTATTTTTGCTTTAGTGAACACACAGCTACTCCTCCTGCCTGGATTTCACTCCAATTGCATTAGTATTACAGATGCCACTAAATGTAAATGAACGGTAGACTCAAGTGTGGTAATACTCCTCTATGTTTTTTACTTTTGGCTTGTTCTATCTGCACCCATTTTCTGTCTCTTTCCAGTCATCAGTCTAACGGATGAAACCAAAAGTCAGAGCAATGAGCAAGCAGAAAGTATATGCCACCTTATGAGTAGGTTTGGATGTTTTAGTTTTCTGAAAGCGGAAATTTTTGATATGCTTGGGAAAAATGGGGAGTACCTTCAAAAGAAGAAATCTCAAGGCATCGTTTGTGTAATACTGCACTGCATCTAATCCCACCTTGAGTGTGTTAAGCTTTCAGAAGGCCAGATTTTACTCGACTCTGAGTTGTCTGGTTTCTCTTCAAGGGTGATGAACAAAAAAAAGGAAGAAAATCAAGAGGCGATAGAATACGTATCTTCTAGCCTTGGCACTGAGTTTCTTCTGGAAACAAACTAGAAAGGGCTGTCTTGGTAAACAGCACATTAGTTGTGACTTCTGGTCACTGGTAACGACATAGATCTAATTAGGATGTAGTCTTAATTAGGATGCGTTGGATAAGTTGACCATATGGTGATGGAAGATGGAAGACTTGTGATTTAAAAAAAAAAAAGAAAAAAAAGAAAAAAAACAACCTTCGTGCTTAGTATAGAAAAAAACTAGTGGTGGTTTTTAAGTTTTCATCTTTAGGGATTCCTGGCTGCCAAAGATCTTTTTGATTAGAATCCTAAGAAAGTATCATATTTTAAAGCTGAGGACACGCAGTACTTGGGAACACACTGGCCTATTCTTGACCTGAAATAGATGTGCTGCGTAACAAAGCAAAGCTGAGGAAATTGTGGAAACTTTTGTTTTTGTTTTGTTTCTAAGAGATGCTGTAACTGGCTGCACTTAATAATACATGACTTGGAACCACTCTGGGGAGAATCATGATAGATTCACCCCACTCTTCCCACATGTGTGATTATGTCAAACAAAAATATTTTAAAGGGACAGCCATTCTGGATTATTTAGTTTCAGGTGTGTTGCACCTGCCACTCCCCTTTGTCTTTTGATGTGAGTTGTCTCCTTTGAAAAGTCACAGCTTGTGTATGAGTATATCCTTCTTCACCAGTACTGCTTTGCTTTGCTTAAAGGAGCAGTACCAGTACAGTAGAAAGCTTTGATTAATGTCAAGATGAATAGCCAGGGATTACTAGGATAGAGTGTTTCTTTTACCTGCTTTAGAATGAGCACCATAATTCTTAGGACACAGCTGTTACTGCCTCAATAAAAAATAATAAGCAGAAATAGAGAGGAGTTAGAGTATTTCCCATCTGTCACTAGAGAGCTAGAAGCAGCTTCTTACAGTCTTGCTTTTTTCCATCAGCTGCTTGCTGGCTGTTGGCTTTGCAAACACCAGTGTGTGTGTAACTGTCCTGAGACTGAGTTCATCTACTTATGCTCATTAAACAGCTGTAGAAAATGTGTTGTAGAGGCTGTTGGAGGGGAAACCTCCATATAGATTGTTGCATCTTCTACTTTGTGGACTTGACCTCAAAGGACAGGAAAGAGCAATCCAAGAGCTTTGGTTTTTGTACCATTCTTAGTAGCTTTGAAATATAGTCATAATTATTATAATTATAAAGATGATGCAATATCAGAGTAGGCCTTAGGACATGGATTAGATTAGACTGAAGGTCAGGTGGTAAGCCCCATCAGCATGTCCCAGAGCACTATGTAATGGCTGTGATACATGTGAAACTGTAATTGCTGGAGTTGCAAGCAAGTACTGATACTTGTGTCTATTATCACTTGCTTTTTTCCCCCCTTCTTTAGGCATATTGACTTTTATTAGGTATTTAATATAACTATCAAAAGCAGTCATTTCCAATAGTTCACAATATAATTTAGGGTATTTTGCAGAGGTAGACAATATTTGTACATAGTGAAGGTAAATGTATCAGTGAACTTCTTAAGCAGTTGCCTTCATTACTAATAACACTTCAAATTCATTATAACTTCTTTCCTTTATACTTAGACTTACTGGACCAATAATTGGAATGGTCATTTTCCTTCATTTTGATAGCCTATTTCACTTCACTGATTCTCATAAGTACTCTAAGGCTTATTGGTTTTGTTTTTCAACATGTAATAACACATTTAATGGAAAATACAGTCTATCCTGAGGATTGACGTGTTGAAATACCATCCTCCCTCTTTATTTTCTTCAATAACAATAGTAAATATTAGTGAACTACTTGAATTTCCTTCTAGTTTTGTATGGTGGGGAGAATAGATTAAGACAGAACCGAAATGATCTCTCTGTAGTTCGTTCATTTCACTAAGAATACTTCAGGGATGATGATTTTCACCAGAGTTACAGAAATTTACCTAATATAATCTTAGGTTAGTTTCATTTCAGATATTCGTATTAGTGAAGTTATATTGCACTTACAGACTAACAATTCAGAATTTGCTTTTTTTAACCATTTAATTATTCATCTGAATGCTAGACATGTTTTTCAAAATACTTTCTAAAGTCGTTGCTTGAACTGCAGCCAAGAACGGACAGTATCAGCCATTTGAATAACGTCTCTGAGAGTCCTTCAAAGGTTTTTTTTTTTCTCTTGCCAAAAACTGAAAAAATATATGATGACAATAATTCAACAACTCCTATGATCTTCATATCTTAGACAAGCAATTCATTTGTAATGCAGACAGGCTAACTAGTGCTTCCTCATCAGAGGGTGCTAGCTTTTGCTTTCAATTGGACTTTCTGTAATGGTTCTTATATGACCTTTTCTTCTTACTTTGTGTGTATTTTTTTTCTGCATTATGTCCTTGTGTTCTAGCAGCCCTGACTTATGTTCTGGAGAATGTGAGGAAGAAAATGTTAATTCCTGGATATTGTGCCATGAATACATACATACTCATATACCATGAGGTGTATGATTCCAGATGTGGTTAGCTGTGTGAAATACTACAGTCCTGACCTAATATAACCAGTCTGCATTGAATGTTGGAAGGTAGTGGTTCTTGATGTTTCCAGTCTACGTGTTGCACATTACATTGCTTCAAAGCTTTCTTGTCTTCCTCCATGTGCTTACCTAAGTTTAAAGGACTCCTACAAAGCGGTAAATAGTTGTATGATTCAATTTCATTTTTGATTTGCAAATTGAAGATAGACCTAACTCAGAAAACAGGCAGGTATATAATGATGAGAAGTCCTGCCATTACTGCTTTGATAGACGTACAATCCAGGGCTGAATTCTTCTGTGAGAAAGGGCTTTTACAGGAATAGAAGTCCTGTGTTCGATAGGCTTATGTAGTTTAAAATGTATTGGGAATCCTTGTTGTTTTCTCTGACTTGAGCGTTTTACCGTACACTCTCTTGCCCACCTCTTGCACCTCTCCTACAAGATTCATGTGTTGAACAAGAAATACAACAGTCGTCTGTTCCAAACATGCTTCTTGTACCTTAGTGAAGTAGCAAGAAAATGAGGCTGATTGTGCTGGAGAAGCTTTTCCTTGAAGCAAACTAAAATTTACAAGAAGAGAAAATTGCTGCTTCTGGTGATGGATTTGTAGGTTGTGGAGAGGAGATGGTTAATGGAAATGATCCATCTCAGCTCCATCAACCTTTCCATTATGAAGACTTTTTATTAAATGCTTGTAATGTTGATTGATAGTAAATATTGGGTCTCTGTTCAGTGGTTCGACACGAGGCTGCAGCATGGGATTTTTCCCTGCAGCACACCATAAACAAGAGAACTTGAGCTCCTTTTCAATTATTTTAACTTGTCAGTCTCTAATTCACCACAAAGACTTTGAATTACATTGCCTCTTCAAAACTTGAGTGAAAATAAAAAGTTCCCATTTGAAATACTTCAAATGAGATCTTACACATTAATACTTCCTTTTTGTGTGACTGATTTAACTTTTACTCAAAGGGACAAAAGAAAGAGAGGATGCAGGCCCCAGTGCCTGCATCAGGTGCCTGCCCCAGGGCCTGCAACAGGTTCCCCTACCTGTTCCCACCTGAAATTCAAAGCTGCTGTAAACACACTCTGGAAGAGCTGATCTCAGATGCCTAACAGCCCAGTAATTTAAGAAACAGAGGATGCTAAGCAAAAGAAGAGAGCACTCTGCTTGAAAAAGGGGTCTTTGGAAGATTATACTTGATTTCTTATGAAGATGAGAAAATTAAGTGTCTGTGCTTTTGAATGGTGAGTGTGCTCTACTGACTATGCAGAGCACACTGCTGGGTGAGATTGCAGGTTTGTCCTTTGTTTTGTAGACTGTAGTGTGTTAACCAACAGAGTTTGCAATGTTCTCGTGTGAGCATTTGAAACAAGGATAATTGAGTGTTGTTCATGTTGATGTTCCAGTTATTCTGTTTACTCCTTAGATGTTTGTTGGAGAATAGCAGTTATGAAATCTACAGCTGTAATGGTAGAAATGCTAGACAACCAGTGAAGGCTAATTTGGTGGGAGGAAAAAATAGAATGGAGCTTCTGTAGGAAATGTAACAGTCATTAGACCTGAAACTTATCACAAGAAAAGAGTAACTTCTTTAAAAACTTAAGATTTTTCAAAATACTTTTATTAGCTGAAGTATTTTTTCAATATTCAATAATATCTAATTCTTTAGTTTTATGGTAATATTCATATATTCAGTGGTTCGTAATGAATCACTGGAAAATATAAGCTTCTTCTAGATATATTTAAGCAGACGGAAAGTAAATGAAACTGAACAGATTTTTTTATTCTGCTTTTTTTTTTTTTAAATTTTAGTCTTGTTCTGATTTGATTATATGCATATTTCCTGCCCACCATGTTCAGGTGTCACGAGAGAAGACTTAGCAATCCAGTCTACTAGTTTTTTGAGAAGATGGCTGTATGAAGCTGTACATTAGAAAATCTGGTCATAAGTAGGTATAGATGGGCAGCAAGTTACAGTAAAGCTCATTGTGCAGTATAAGGAATTAATCAAAAGAGCTGAATTTATGTAAACTGTGATCCAGTAGCAAATTGCAGTGTTCTCCAGGAACCCACGGAGTTGGGTGGTGAAATGAAAAACTACTCCTGGGGAAAAGAAATTTGATAGCAATTGAGGCAAACAGATGAACTCTGTTGTTGGTGAATAGTAAGAATTAGAGATGAATTAATAGATTAAGCATTTCAGAGCAACCGCTTGTTTTCCAAGGGTCTTCTGTGTAGACTCTCACCCTGCTGACCTGTTCTATGGCAGGAAAAAATGAGTGATCATTTGCAGTAAAATATGGTGAAAATACCTGCAATCCAGCTGTTCAATTTCATTCAGCCTTCTCAGTAAGACTGTGCTTTCATGCTACATTAATTCTGAACTTAATTGAATGCTGTCATCTGTGTGCCATTTCACTGCAGGGATTTAGCCTGAAAAAATAGAAGAGTTTCAGTTGATGGTGTAAGGGAACGTGTTGGCAATTTCTTCTTGAAACAAAGAAGCATGCTTCTTTAACAAGTGTGCTCACATGTTACCTGATCAGACTAATTGTGATAGTTGAATTAAAAGTAACTGAGGAAGTTTTCTTGCTCATTCAGCTGTGCCATTAAAACTCGTTAAACGTGAAGATATGTTAAATATAAAAAGCTTCTGAAAGGCATGTTTCTTTGAATTTCCAGCTGCTGGTGTATCTCTTTTCATATTCTGATTGCAGGAATCAATCAACAGAATTTTTCCTTTCATTTGAAAAAAGAAAAACTAATTCCTAGCACTATTGGCAATGGGTGCAAGAACGCTTTGTGAGCGAACTAGAGCTCTGACAGCAGAACACGTGTAAACGTGAGCTCAGCAGCCTGAGTTGCTCTGGTGTTTGTTTCTTGTGGCATTTATTTTTTTGCTTTCTTGGCCCTGGGAATGTTTAATCCATGTATATGTGTGCTTGTAGGTGTGTATGTATTTCTTTCTGAGTGCTGGAAGACTTTCAGGGTAACCCTAGGAGATATTCCTGTCACATCACATGTGCTCAGTCACTGAGGGGAGCTCTATGCTCGTGTGATGGGACCTGCCAACTCTGTTCTGGGAAATGTGAAACATTTTACTAGCTTAGTTTAGCAGGTGCAAATATAAACACTTGCCATGATATGTGGCACTGTTGCTTCTGTGCTGCAGTAGTGCTCTAAAGTTACTTAAATCAGTTGAAGTGACAGGGGAAACTCACCTCGGACAATGCAGGAGGGACAGCTGTCACCCTGCCTTACATATCTGGAAAACCAGTGTCTCTGCGAGGACCAACAAGCTGGTAAATAGGAAATTATTGCCATTCTGTTGTGTTATTGTGTTCTTTCCTGCTGCACTTGTAGAAAAATAGAACATGTGCAGAACATGTGCAGTCAGCCTGCCCAACTGTACACACGTGCTGGTGTCCTGCTGGCACTGTGAGCCAGCATTTGGCTCCAGTTTGAATGATTTCTCTTGCATGAATTGGTGACCTGTAGAGCATGCAACAGATAGACACAGTTTTGCAGTCAATACTTTTTATCTAGCGTGGCAAGTGCTTTTCCAACCGAAGTCAATATGGGACTGTCAGCATTCTGTGTATGTTTACTTTGATACTGGAATACAGCTGCCTTGGGAAAAAATGTGTGTGACAATCGATTCTATGGGCCATCTCTTTAACCAGCTATGCCAAAAGAGAAGAAAAAACTTCTGAGAACGCTGAATATGTGAGATGTGCTAATGCTCTCTGATGGTGCTGGGAGTGGAGTTGAGCCCTGAGTGCTTTTCCCTTAGCCGTAGAAGACACCACACCATCCACGTGGCATGTACCTGCTGTAAGACAGGGGAGTCCAGTCCTGTTGGACCAAGAAGTGATCCATAGTGGCCCAGAAAGCTTGGCTGTGGTGCTGAAACTTCAGTGTTTAACAACACAGGAACAACCTGCTCGTTGTTCAGATGTTGTAAGGTGTACCAAGAGTGGGGGAAAAAAAATATTCGTTTGGCAGTTATCTCACTTGCTAGAGTATGGAGGTTGTCACTAATGCTGAGGTGCCTTTTTAATGGTAACTTTTCTTTAAATAACATTATCTAGAGATGACTTTACTACTGTTTTATAGCATGAGCTTCCTAACCTTGATTTCAATTTGTATCCTTGCATCTGGAGCTATAAGACATTTTTACTGAGTTTTGTTCTGACCAAGTGCAAAATGTAGATTTACTTATATATAAGTATATATACATTATACATAGATGTGTGTTCATGGGCAGATTCACTGTTATCTTCATAACTCCCTTCTCCCTCAAGTTTATTAGCTAATTATAACCTTGTTGTTGAAGTCATCTTTTGTTCCTTTGAAGTGTGACCTCAGATAAAGCCATTCGACACTGACCTTCTCTGAGTTGTATTTTTTTTCTTCAGTAATTGTTTTATTGTGAACTCTTTATTTCATGTTACGATTTCGTTATGAGCTGTATTTTAAGTGACCAGAACTGAAATTTTATTTGTGGTTAATTTTTTTTTTTTGTTTATGGCTTTCTTCTGCAGATGCTTTACACATACACCTGGAGAAGAATGTGTATGAGTAAATCATATGCAATTAAATATGTTCTTTATTTATAGTTGCAGTTGTTAAATAAGAATAAGCCTGGTAATACAGACATTCTTGAAATATTTTCTCCAATTTA
>JAOWBP010003659.1:2012698-2028313 GCA_028571105.1 Tragopan temminckii | reverse complement strand
AGATAGGCGTGAAATTCAGCTAAATGCCATGAAGAAGGACCTTTAGAATAATGGGAAAAATATTTTAACCTTTCTCTTCAAACAGGACGTTCTGTGCTTAGTGTTATCAAAAGCTGGGGACACCTTATTTATTGCATCACTTAATTACCACACAAGCAATTTCAGTATTCAAGAAGTAAACCAGCTTGTATGGGATGTCTAGCACCCGAGATATTTAATGCACCTGGAGTGGGACTTTACCCTCTGTTGTAGTATATCTTTATTTGGTATTATATACATTGCTGTGATGCTCTGACACCGTTGATCTCCTTGATGACTTGGAAAATGTGTTATTAGTTGTAATTGAACACAAATTTCGTTTCATGAGAGGCCTTGCTTGGGTGCCTTTTCTTGGTTGACATCTCACTATAAGTACCTGCTTTTCCATTAACAGTCCTGGTAGCATGGTGGATTTGACTAGTTGATAATGGGGAATGGTGTGAAGTTCTGGTGATCCAGGGAACTACAAGGTTGAGGTGAAATGTTCCCTGCAGTCCAGACGTAGTAAAGAGTCGAGTTTAAGTGAACCCAAATGCTGTCTCTTGTTTGCTTCTGATGTTGAATAGTTTGTGTCCAGGGAGGCAATTTTTTTTTTCTTCACTTATAGTAAAGAGAGAAACAAATGAGTTCTTGGTGCAGAAGTGCACTGGGGGTTACAAAAGATGTTGTAATAACCTATTTTATTTATTTATTTATTAGCTGTTGAGGAAGTGTGACAAATGTATTGAAGTCTGGTACCTGGGGCAGTAGAGCTATAAGCCTTGTGCTTATCTCCCTTGATTTGAAGAATGTGAACTAGGTGTTCCCTGGTTTCCTTTGCTTTTCTTCAGTTTTCTCTTGTTTTCTGATTGTGTTTGGGAATACTGTTGTATTTGATATGCAATATGTACCTATTATATCGGAGGATAAATCTTTAGTCTAATATTACAATTATTTCTAAGTTACATAGCTCATTGAAAATTATTATTTTAGGCCTAAGTGCTGTTGTATTAGAAAAGGTAGGAACAAGGAGTATTGTTGTGAATAAAGAATGACATAAGCAGGACACAAGAGGTGAGGTGGTGGGAGTCCAAGTATGCAATAAAGCAATATTGGTAAAAAGCACAGGCTGCAGTCTCATTTACAATGCCTTAAGGCAAAACTGACTGGCTGCTCGGTTAACAAGCTGAAGAATATCCACCAACATGGGGAATATTTTAAGGACTAATGGTGGATGTGGGACAGAGCACATTGAGACAAATGTCCCACTTGAGACCCTTCTCAGATCAGCGTTAGCTTAAACTGTACTTTGTTGGTAGGAAAATGGACTGTTACGGTTCACTCAAAGTTGGAGAAGAGAATTTTGGAATAAATGCTTGTGTATGGTTGAGACACCTTTCAGATTCCTCCTCTTAAATCAGCCTTAGGGTTATGTCTAATTCATACACAGAATACACACCATACACAGAACAGTAAAATAAATAAAATCTGCCCTTTGTTTTGGATATTAAAATATAAATAACTCTACAGAATTTCAGATGGGTACTTGCTTAATTACTGGCGTAATGCCACAATATATATCTTTCTCAGTTAAGTTTGGTTATTTTAAAATTCTTCTGTACTGTTCTGCAGTTCTGATCGGCACTTTTTCATGTTTCACATAGCATTATAGATAGGCTGTAACACTGGAAACTATTACCACACATTGATGCCTTCTTTAACCTTATCCTTTCCTCTTTCTGAGTGATATGAATTAGTTCATTTATTTAGGTGTTTGTTTACAGAATAAGTTCTGGGAGCTTAGCTTGCTGTGTCTTCACAGTGCTGAAAAGAGGACATGCTGTCTTAGGATGTATGCCTGTGCTTTACTTCTTCACTTCCTTAAACAGAAGGATTATTCACTGTAAACGTTCATTTCTTGCATTTGTTTCTTTGGAATCTGAATAGTATCCATTCTCTTTCCATTCTTCATTATGTTCATATTCATTAGAGAAATATGTATGGTATAGGGTCAGTTATCATGCTGCTTTTATAATGCAATCTAATTCGTAATCCTGTGGCTGAGATTGTTCTGAGTCATTTATATTTGCACGAGTAACATCTCAGGACACAGAAAGCTTCACCAGAGAGGTATCAGATCTATTGCTTTCCATGTGCAAACACCTCTTACCAGGTCTCACCACCCCAAATGTTACACAGACTGTCTTGAGAAACGATCCTGAGAGAAGTGAAAATGTTGAAACAAGCAAATTCCACCTCCTTCCTCCTGCAGAGCTTTTAGAGGGCAGAGTTGATAGTAACTGTTGAAATCTACCAGAAGATCAATCACTTCTAATTCCTGCAGCAATGAACATAAGCTACTGTGGAATAAGCAGCGTTTCCAGGTTCTGTGTAGGTATCTATAGATAACACGAGGTATCTATAGATAACACGATAGGCGTAACCCAGAGATTTGGGTGTAACTGGCTTCAAAATATTTTTTATTGTAGACATTTTCTCTTTTCTGTAACTTTGTAGAAGAACTGCGAAGCAAAAAGCATTGAAATACCTTGCTGTTTATAAACGTGTCCTATTGTTTTTATCTCGTTTTGATATGAAAGGGCTCTGGTAAGACTTCAGAGAAAGGGACTGTGGAAGCATGGCTGACTAAGCATCTTTAATAAATTGGCTTTTGGGAACTGAGGAGGAGGGCTCAGACATCGTGGATTAATATTATTCTAATGGGTTGAAGGTCAGATGCTGTATATGGCAGTAATTAAAATATTATGTTACAATACAGAGAACGGCAATCTGTTTTTCTAATCAATAAACAGCTGAAGAGCTGCAAGTTACAATTCCCCAATCACATGTATGGGGCTATTACACTGCAACGGTATAGTTAATCAATTTACTAACATCTGTGAGATGTCTCTTCTGTCAGATGCGAGGTTTTCTTTGTTGGATAAATTCCTGAATAGGACTGAATGCTGGTAAACTTCAGCAAGGCTTTGAAAAGTAGTGTTGCATTTTCTGTTCTCGCTGGCTGGAAATTTAAGTTGAACAGTTGAGCTTTTTATTTCAAGACCTGTGTTACATTAGAGGGATCTGGATTTGTCCTTAAGAGGAATGCGCCTCCATCAGAAATGTATCAAAAGAGGAGAGGAAATCATACTGTTCAAATGACTTAATTTTAACGTTTTTTTCCTTCCTCTTCGTCAGAGTTGCAACCAAACAAAAACGTCAGCTGCATCATTAAATGTCACTTGGGAAGAAAACACTGTGGCTCAGCAGTCAGTGTTTCCAAAATAGATTGCTGAGGAGATTCCCCTCAAACATACCAAAGGAAAATCCTCCATAGATTCATTTATTGAGATATTTACATTGTAGTGGCTGACTTGTTCAAAGAGACTTTTATATTCTCTCCTTGAATTATCTGAAGCCAATCAAGATATTTCATGGTAAGAAGTCACTTCTTGTGGTACGGCTGCTGGCTGGCAGAAAGCCTATTAGAGTCAAAGAGCGTAAAAATTGGATAGAGATATCTGTCAAGGATGTTGGTAGCTCTGCTTCCTACAAAAACTGGAATACATAATGGATTTAGAGCATGATATATAATGGATCTAAAATAGGAAAGGGAAAAAAAAAAAGGATAATATACCTGGAAAATCAGTAAGGAATTACATCAAAAATAATCCATGTTTACAGAAAAAAAAATAAGTTCTATCTTGTGACTTAAATTGCTTTGCATGTGTTGATATTGTCAGGTTTCTTGAGTATTTTTGGTGAGCAGCTGTTCTGCACCATTGGAGACAAAATATACGTTGTGTTCCAGCCTATTTGCAGCAGTGGGGCTTAACCCCCTCCTGAGAGAACTCCTATTCTGAGGCAAGAGGGAGCCTGAACTACAGCAGGCTTCACCTCTGTTCACTGACGTGTGCTTTGGCAATATGGGTAATTGTTTCAGTGACTATTGACTTTACACGGAGGAAATATTTCAACAGAAAATATCACCAGACTGAAACTTTGAGGCTTGGGAAATAGATTTTAATAAATAAAGTAGAAGAAAGGTGGTTTTTTTTTTTTAGATCACTTTGTGATTAGTTCAGCTGTACATTGTCCTTGTACTCTATTACTTTTCATTTCATATAGCCCTATGAGAACGTTTTGTGCTCAGTTTTTAATTAAATTAGCAAATATATGATATTTATTTTTGAAAATTGCTCGTCAGCAGTAAGCTATCGGTGAACAATTTGGACAGAAACTAAGGACAGCAGCACTGTAACTCTATAGGGAATTGATTCATAGCTGGCATCAAAACCCTTTCTTATAGCTCGAGTAGTCTGGATGAAGCTGAAAACCAAATCACAATGATAAAAACCATATCTGAGGTCATTTCTGCTTCTTAAAAAAAGTGGATGCCTTTTCTGCATTGATGGACTTGGAAATATGTCTTTTAAATATCATCTGAATACTATTTATCGTGTTATTTACACCATTCTGCCCTATATGCTACGGTGGAGTAGAGTGAATTTTGTAGTTGTCAATATCCACTTTCTTCCAAATGTTTTCTTTTTGGAAGAAGATGGAAATTGCACTTTTTCCTCGGACTACTGTGTGTGTTCCGGTTAAGCAAGGTCAGTTTCAAGAGGCAGAAGTGAAATCTGTCAGAGGCAATATTTATGAATGGACTTTCACTCTGCTGTAATTGAAATTAATGTTGAGTCATCTTTTCCGGTAACTTCACTAGCAGACAAATTTCAGTTGACGGAGGGATAAAAGGTCTGAATGTCAGCTCTCCAAGAGATAGCACAAAATGAAGCTAGGGCTGTAAATCATTTCTTGAAATGATAATGTGAATTCTAATTGATCTAGAGACACTCCTGGAAGTCTTGTAGCAAAAGTACATCTTCATTTTTATTAGAAACTCCAGTTTGCAGAGTGAGGCAAGGAGAGCAAGTGGAAAAAGTTCTGGATGTTTTCATGCTGATAATGCATACTTTCCATGGAAGCACAGTAGCTGTGTTACCTGCCTGTAGAAGGTAAAAACTATGATTAGATGCTATCTCAACAGGTTTTAGCATGTAATATGTGCATGTTCTTCTGAAGCTGACTTAACGATTCACAGTATTTTGTAGCATTTGGTAAGATCTGTTTGCAGTAGATCTTAACATCTGTGCTCCACTGGGACAAGGTAGATCATGGAATATTAGGAAATACACAAGAGAGCATTAGGAAATACACAGAAGGGAACATAAAATATTTTGGCTATATAGGTAGTCCAAAGGAGAAGAAGGATTAATTTGGATGCATTTTGATCTTTTTAAAGTCTACGTATTCTGTAAATGTGTATTCAGAACTTGATCTGGGGCATCTTAGTCTAAATTAATGAACTGAAGACCTTGGGATAGCTTTCTTCTCTAGATGGTACAGAAGCGAACATTATGGGGAACTGAGAGTTATAAATGCAAAAAGCTTGCTTAAAACAATTAAAGGAGAAAATGAGGAAGCTGCTAATTTTATTTTGACAGCTGGTGCTTATGGTCAGTGATGTCTCTGAAGTTATTTAGAATTTTGAGTTAAATATTTCCTGTTATTTCCAGTTTTATTGAACATCTCTTGGACGTGAGCATTCCTGAATGGATGCTGTGAAACACATAGGCTGGTATTTGCAGTTACCTGGACTGAAGTGTGCCACAAAATTGTTGGAGCAACATAAGGTCGTGGCATTTTCCATTCTGTGAATATTTATAATGTTGCTTAATGTGATTCTTGATTTTGATTAGATACAGAAGGAAAAGGTTTTCACTGGACTACCAGTCTGATGTTAATTCTCTTCCCTTGGTGTTAAATTAATGCAGCAACCAGCAAGGTACTTGAAAGAGCGAGAGAGCTGGTGTGCTCTGCTCAGTTCTGGCAGCTGGATATGTGCCAGCCCTGAGTTTTATTTTCTGCTATTTGCCAAACTACCTTACATTATACCTTCTGAGCTTCTTGAGGCTTTACTTACTTGAACTTTTCGACTGCAGTGAGTAACGCACTTCAAACATCATGTTTGCAGACAAACATCCTGTTTGTAGTGATTTTGCAAGTTGTTGTCTGCTCTGTATGGATAGAATATGTGTAAATGACTACTTAAAAAGCAGCAACAACCTCCTACGATTTCTCAATAGCAGAGTATAAATGCAAGTCTGAGATGAGTATTATGTTTGGACATGCATTTATCAGTTACAAAGTGAATATAACTTGGGCAGCATTGTTGTTGACAATGGTTTTATGTATCCCCACATCACATGAGCTGCCTCACATTCCTTGTTGTGGCTGGGATGCAGCATAATTTGCTGTTTGCTAAATGCTTGGCTACCTGTGATGGCATTCTAACCTGCAGTTCTCCCCTGAGACCCTGGAACATCAATACAAATCCAAAGCGCTCCAGAAGCAGTGTGTGAGCCTCAGCTGAAAGCGTAATTAGGAACCTCTTTTCACCTGGTAAAAAGTGCCCTGAGAAGGAGTGGCAAACCTTCTATTTAAATCTGATTGGATTTGTATTTGATTTGATCATTTTTCTGAATCCCTTATCTGAAAACCTATGCTGGATCAAGACAAGCATTGTAAAAGATGAGATCTTGAACAAAGATGCACATGAACACATTTCTCCAATTCACTTCTATTTGATTGTAACTGAATTCTAGAAATAAACCATCAGAAACTATCCAGGGTGGAAAAAAAAAGTCATCCAGGACTTTCTACTTAAATCCAAAGTGTAGGAGCTGTGAATATTTCCTTTCCATATTTTAGTAGATCTGAAGATGGAGTTATTTCCATCTGAAAGTGTTTTGCTGCATATTTTCACAGTGGCAGCTGAAGTCTGGGATCCATCCCAAGTATTAGCCGGCTCTTGCTGCCTTATCTCAAGTTGTAGATTTATTCCCATCCGAGTTCAGCAAAAGGGAGCTTAAATGACATGAAAACTGCATTACTGTCCAACTAGCTGGGCGTGATTGGCTACTCTGGTGGTCATAAAATCTCACATCTTGTGCAGAACGTGAGGAAGGAGAATTACAGCTTTTCAAAACAGTTGGCAATAACTATAAGCACCTCGTTTAAGAACACAGTCCTATTATTAATCAAATGACAGTAAAATAATGGAATGGTTTGGTAGAGCAGAGGGCTACAGTTTTGCTCTTCAGTAAACTCACATTCATAAGCGCTGTTTCAGAAATTTCTTGTTGCTGCCACCAAAGAACTAGCCAAGGCTGGGTTTATCAATCTCTGTAGTGCTGGGCAGATGTAAACCTCAGAAGTCAGTGTTCTCTCCATATCAGGTATACTTGTGGCCTTATAATGAATGGATTTTTTTTCTTCTTTTTTTTTCCTGTTACAGTTTCCTGTTCTCTTCCTCATGATGTCAAATTTGACAACTGTACATCCATGGTGTAATTTAAGTTTCCCACTGAGAGTAGAGATCAGCTGGACTGCTGTGCTGAAACAACTTTTGCTGAAGTTGAGTGTAGTCCTGCAGTCTGCTTCACCAGCTCTGGTGTTGGAGCAGCTGTTAGTCCTTTTTGGTGGCCTGGTAGCTGTCAGATCAGCTTTCTGTTGAACCTGACTGTCAAATCCGATGCAAGAGAAGCAGCCGAAGTGGGCAGCCAGAAGAAGTGGTCCTGTCTTATTGTGCAAATCCACCAGGAGGAGCCTAACAGGGCAGTAAAAATATTAATTTGACTCTTGAAGGATGCTCTAACTACTTTGTTTAGATATTGGAATTTCATAGTAGATTTTTTTTATAAGATGGTTGCTGTTTCTAGAACCAGAATAGATGATGATGACAACCTTGGCTACTTTCCAAACCTTAGAAAATGATCTTTTTGGATTTTTCACTTATAAGAATCTGCACTTCTCATAAATCATGCTTGATCGAAATTGATCTTTCTCCTTCCCTCTGAAATGAAAAAATGGCAGAGCACACAGAATTTTGCAGCAATAATCTGTTAGGTACTTGTGACTCTGGCTGGTGCAGAGTGAAACCTAATTGTGTATGATGAAGTGCTAATTTGCCAGGAGAAGATCAAAGAGTGCTAAGGATTTTTTTTCTTCTTTTGTTGTACACTGCATTCTGTTTTGCCAATACAAAAAGCTAGGGGAGTAATGCTTGGTTCCTTTATTTTCTGTACACAGGATATGAAATTGTGTTACATCAGTTCACAATTTGATAAATGGTTATTTTTTTTCCCTAAACACAAAAAATTATTATGCCGAATATAGTAAAATCATGAGGATGCTTGTATAGTGACATGCATGATTTATGATGCACAAAATGGGCCTCAGGTTTTTATTATATCTGAAAGTATTAGGAGGAATATTTGTATACTAAGACTTTATCTTATAGTGGGATTGTGGTAATTAGGGGAAGATTTATGGATTGTGTATAAACTCTAAATGCATAACAGAACTAATTTCTGTTAAGTAATTTGAATTGACAAGATCTATTCAACCTATTTTCCTGCGGTTCTTTCCTGCCTCCTGAAGCTTCCTCAAGACTGGTCTTGCATGTTTTAATGGCTTTGTGAATGCAGTGCTCAAGGCAAGTGCAAACACCTACAAAGCACAAAATGGGCATAGAGCATTCCTACTTAGCTCCTCAGCACAGATGGGAGGGATTGTGCTAGTTAAAAACCTACTGTTGTCCTTGTCGTGCTGCATGGAAAAGGGCAGAAGCCAAGGAGGACTCACTGGCTTTTCATTCAAGAGTACAGCAATCTGGTGGAAAATTGCTGTTTCTGTTAGTGAAACCCAGGGATTAACTTCAGCTTTAACAACATAGAAGAAAGAAAAGCCCAGTTTGAGGAACTCTGTGTTCAAGATCCTCACTTAAAATCTGCCACTTCTCACTGAGCTCAACAGTAACAGTTGGTAGCAAACAACAAGGGAATTCACTGCCATACTATCTCTCACTGTGGATTTTGCCAGAAGATATTTGTGCCTCTTAACTGTCTAGTAATTTGTAAAAGGCAAAAAAGCTTTGCTGGGGAGCTCTGCAGGTGTGCTGCATTGCGATTCTATGCTGGAAATGAGTTGTTCTGCTTGCTGGACTAGGGGGCACCTGCTGGAACACCACCTTAATTGCTCAACCATATATAAGCACGCGTGTCTTGTAGCATGGTTGCATTTCCATGTGTAACTTCTGGAAGCATCTCTACAATTAGTTGCTCAGTGTTACCCCCAGCTTTTATTAGATTTGCTTGCTGAGGCTGCAAGGCTTGAGGCTCAGGCTAACAGCCACCCAGCAGTGTGAAGCCAGCTTGGTGCCCATGTTCTGCTCCATCTGCCTGTTGCCTGTTGAGGCTTTCAAGATTTTTAGCTTTGCCTTTACATATGGCTATGGTTGTGCTGTGTGTGATACAGCTGATGAACAGACGTTGCGTGTTGGCTGATCTTGCTAGCAGTAAACTGCAGCTGGTCAGCTTTGCCCTTAGATTGTGAAGACAGAAATTGGTTGTGTGTGGCTTCCTGGAGAAAGAGGAAAACGAGGCCCTCGTGATATAGATGAACCATGTCCAAAGCACTCATAAAACTATGAAAGTGAAATAACAGCGTTGGGCTCAGGTCAAGAAAAAATGAGATGATAATTTATTTAGTGAGATCTTTCGAAGCCAGCAGTGTTGGTGTTTGCTGCCTCGCAACATGGTCAGAGGGAGGAAAGCATGAGCAGGCTCATCCACTGAGAAATGCTGGAGAAATAGAAATCCTTACTGTCATGGTTTTATGGTTTTTTTTTTTTTTTTTTTGTTTGATTAATTACTGTAATGAATGACTTTATTTTAAAATTGAAAAATGGTGAAGCCTATAAAGGGAGAGTAGCAAAAGTTTTGATTTCTCTAGGGAAGGGAAGCATGCAGTTCCCATTCTGAACAAGATTAATATACTGCTGTAACGCACTTGAACTAGATGTGACTTGGCCTTGAGTGTAGATTATTTTAAAATTTATTGAAATGATAGATTATGTGGATTGATGAAAATATGCCATCTATGCATCTTGAAGATCTAGTCCAGTGCTTCAGTATGTTTTCCATTAGGGAGGAGGTTTATTGCTGCAGTTGATAAACTTCTTGCATTTCTCTGGATATTCAAGTTAGAAGATCCAAAGCCATATGTTATTTGGTCTTAAAGAAATCACTTATCATTCCTCTATTTTTTTTTTTTTGTCATGTCTTTAAAGGCTGTAAGGGTTTTTGCTTAATGTGTTAGTAACCCCTTCCGATCCTGTTGAGTTCCTGTGATTTCCTCATTCAGAACGGAAATGTCTCCATGTCTGAGTTTAAAAGCAGCAGTTGTGGATGTCAAATGGAGCCAAATAGTAGGTGTTAAGGCCAGAGGTATTGTCTGTTATGTTCCCCATCAGCTCTAAAGAAGTTAATGGGGAACTCAGTATTTAGGCAGCTAAGGACAGGTTTCGGTGGCTAGCTTTTAGGAGTGAGTTTGATTATGTTGGTGATGATAAAGAATACTATCTGTCTCAAGTATATACGCTCTCTGAGTTGTGCTGTGTTGAAGAGAGCTGCCACTTATTCTAATACAAGTGCTTATTTTTCTTCCTTAATCATATAAATACAATAACAATGAAACCTGTAAACCACACCACACATTTTATTTTAGTGCGTTTTTTCAGCAGCAGATTTAACTCTGCAGTATTGCTACAGGCAGACAGAAGGCTTTTCCTGCTAACAGATGGGGAGGATCTTGACCCATCCTTTGTCAAATATCATGTGAGTCTGGTAGCTGATTGCCATCACGATGCATGCCTGGGTGGGCGCCAGGGTGGCCAGGTAGGGTATGGCCACAGCCATTCATCACACCCAGCCTGTCTCCCTTCCCTCCCCCCCTGCCACAGAGATAAAATGATCTAATAAAATCAACTCGACAGGGAGACACGGGGCTAGCTGGTGTTTAGTTCTTGGAGGAGAACGTTGCAAAAACAAATCCAGGCATCTATAAGCCGGGAGCCCAGCCCCCAACAACGTTTCCAGCACAGTAACTCATAGCTTTCAGTGACTGAATTGCTCGGGGGCTCTTCTATGTTTTTTTTGCCTCCCTCTGTAGAGGTGTTGTCAGAAGAAAGCAGGGCTTATTGTTTTATAGCTGCTGCAGCAGATGGACACAGCAATGACTGGTGCCACGTGGCTTCTGCTATCAATGGTGACAAATGAACAGAAGCAGGGCAGGTATCAAGGAAACTGTGTATGATAATTAGGGCCTGGTCTAGTCCTAGCTTGGATTGAGTGGACTCTGGAAGTTCTGTCTGGTGTTTCTGGCAGTTTTTTCCAGTAGTTGTTACTTTGTACATGCTTGGTTTTATTTCCTGAAATGAGATCCAAGTTCAGTGTAAGCCTGTTTGGTGACTGCCTGTGAAATCACACATATCATCAGTCTAGCCTGAGACCATGTTTCTCACCTGGAATGGGGAATATTTCTAGTACCTCATCCCAATAGCAATAATTTCATACTCTGAAGCCCTGAGTGGTGTAGCAGGCCTTATTCTACTATGTGGGCAGATTTCTCAGAGAGAGACACTTGAGATAAAAGCTGCCATGAAGTATTTATAATCCACACAAGGAAAGAGAGAATTATCTCCCATGTTTTACGTTTTGTGAACACAGGACTGTCAGATGGGTTTAGTGAATTCAGCAGCAGTGGCTTAAGCTGTTCTCCTCCCCAGCTGCCTGCCATATGGCTGAACACCACCCGGCAGCCTCAGTGGCAAATCAGGATTTTCTGCTTTGAGTGATGGAGCACACAAATTTTCACTTGAGATGTCCTTAGTAGCTGTGTGTGTGGTGAAGAGAGCAATACAAGAGTTGTCTCTGCCCTGTACTTTTATTAGCTGAACATTTATGAACTACACTCTGATTTTTTTTTGTTGTTTTGTTTTTCAGTTTATTTTTCACTTCATAGCACATCCCATCTTCATTCTGGTTAAGTAAGGCAGGGCTGAATTTCCTTCTGTTAGGGTAGCTCAGAACACGTTACCTTATAGCTTCTTCTTAATAATGAAACCATACAGAAAGAAACGTGCTTTCCACGCGAGAAATGTGTTTGCTGGCCACGTATGTCAGTGTGGTTTGTTTGGCTGCTGCAGAGCTTTGTGCATCTGAGAAGCAGACCCTACATCTTTACATGTTTTTTCCCCTCATTTCAAATAGGAGTGGAAAGCACGTGGTAGAGACCCAAACAACTGAATATTTGCTGTCTGTAAATTGAATTTCCAAAGCTTTGACTGCAGTTCTTATCTTTTCATAATGTTTTAATAAATTCAAGGATATGAAGGCCACTGTGTACCTCTGTGGTAATCTGTTATAATTTTGTACGCAACATCTGCCAGATAATTTTATCTAAACCAGGTCTATAATTTCTAATTTTCCTCAGCTCTAGGCTATTTCTTGTTGAAATTAAAGAAAAATTGCCCTTGACTGAGAGCATCATCTGGAATACAGTTTATAGACGCAGGCCTTACTTTCATTCTGCAGAGCAAAAAAAGTACCAAATCTGAGGGTGCTCTATGCTTCCTCTTTTTTCTGCTATTCTGTTATTATATTTTGATAACCAGATTATATTTCAAACAACACCTTAAGGCGTTTTCTATGGTTTTGGTGATATGTTTATGAGAAATGGTCCAAGGATGTAGGAGGTTCAGAAATAGTGTTGAATGGTAGGAACGGAAGGAGGACGCTGATTCTTGTCCAACCAATGTTTTTAGCTGTGGTTACTGCAAGTTGTTCTGCCTTATATGCGGAATTATAGAATCACAGAAAGGCCTGGGTTGAGAAGGACCACAATGCTCATCTGGTTTCAACACCCCTGCTATGTGCAGGATTGCCAACCACCAGACCAGGCTGCCCAGAGCCACATCCAGCCTGGCCTTGAATGCCTCCAGGGATGGGGCATCCACAGCCTCCTCGGGCAACCTGTTCCAGTGCGTCATTACCCAAGAAAAGAATCACTTTCAATTGGCTTTCTGGACACTAAATTCAATAACATAATGTTATGTTGACAGGAAAGAATTTAAAATGTGTGGTGTAATGTAAACTGGTAGGATATCTGTTTCAAGTTAAGTAATTACATTCTAAATTTTTTATACTGTTTTAATTTTCAAGTGTTTAAATTAGTCCTCAAAACAATGCTTTAGCTTTTCATTTTGGAAATACTACAGCACAACTTCTACATATCCCGTTTTTAAACCAAAATGATGTTTAAGCAGGGAGTGCTCTCAGTTCATGTGCTTTAAAGCAGAGCTGCAGATTTCTTTTCTAGGGCTGTCAATACTCTGAGTGTTCTCTAACTCATTTCTGCTGAGATGGTCTTGGCTGACATCACAAGGACATCAATTCCCTAACATTTTTTTTTTCAAGCACAAAAGCAAAAATCCCTTTCTCCTGCACCTTATCCAGTTTTCTTGCTCTATGGTTCACTGCTCTCATGAGCTGTTTATTGTGAACCTGGGTTATTCCATTTGCTTTGCTGCCCTCCGCAAGCCCTTTGAGCTGGTGAGAGAGCATGGCAAGAGGATTGTGGGGTTTCTGTAAGTTTGGGTAGAGCTGTGCTCTCCATTGAGGTGCTGTGTGGGTGCTGGCAAATGGCACTGTATGACTGACTTGAGTAACTGTTAATAAAAGCTGGAGAGCAGCTGTTTTAGCTATTGAGTTGAGTTTCAACCATGTGTGCTTTAAGGCTTGATTCAGATTAAGTGGCCCATATGGAAAGCTGTGACTTCCTCCTTTTGTTGCTGGAGAAGTTCATAGGAATTGCTGTTGTACAAAATGCACATTCATGTTCTGCTGATGCTGTCAGGTGCTTAGCACTTCTCTTGTTATCACACACTGGAGCTTGGAAAGACTTGCCTTGAGTTATATTTTGTGACATTATCTTTGATAATAAATGCTATTTATTTAAAAGGTTTAGATCTGCTTCTGATGATTTTTTTTTTAATTTTCCACATCACTGAAACATTAGAACTGTGGATTGTAGAAGATGAAACTTTTTTTTTTTTTTGGCTGAGCTGTTCTGTTAGGTAATTTGTTTGTGCAGGGCTTGTTATGCTAAGTGACTCTAATGGCATGGGGAGATGGCTCCTGTGGTGGGACAGCCCATGTTCTCTGCCTTCTACAGCGGCGGCACAGCACGGTTTGGGATGGCTGCAGTGGGCAGACAGTGCTGGTGCAGTTTTATTTTTATTTTTTTCAGTTGAGAGCTTGTGGAGCTAAATGAAGTGCTACAGTTAGCAGGCAGGACTTCTCTGCAGGAGTTGATTGGTTTTTGACTGATAGCTTCTGATCTCAATCCAGCCTCTTGTGGCACAGTGAAACTTGAAGTAGAAATAGGAGAGGTGGTTAAGAGAGAACGTCAGGTCTGAGCTGTAAGGGAACAACAATGATAAACAAGGCTTTTATTAGAATATATAATTTCAGTAATGGAGTTTTTATTAAAATGTTTTCTCACAGGCTTGAAAACATTTGCTGGTCTAATTTGTAGTATTCTTCTGGTTGTGGCCCCTTTGTTTATTCTAAGCTTGATTTAAAAACATATATATATATGCTTATGAGGTAACTTAGGGACTCCAGTTTTACAATTTAAATCTTGTTAGAAGTTGTCATTACAGACATGTGGTTTATCATAGAGTCATGAATCATAGAGTGGCCTGGGTTGAAAAAGACCTCAAAGATGATCTAGTTTCAGCCTCCTGCCACATGCAGGGCTGCCAATCACCAGACTAGGCTGCCCAGAGCCACATCCAGCCTGGCCTTGTTTAGATAGTTAAGATCTAGAAGCTGATATGAGCTTGAACTTCTGGGCCGGTGCCAGATATATTCCTCTTTTTTCCTGCAAGATTAATACATAAAAATTTCTGTAACTGAGTAAGGTGCTGACAGTGCAGGCTGTCTACAAAGAAAAGCACACTCATTCCTGCAGTGCAGGAAGCTGGATTGAGCCCTGCAGGCATTGAGGGTAGCCCTGTTGGGCTGTACTGGGGAGCAGCTCAGGCCAGCAGGGATGGAGGCACACAGTGGGACTGAGGGGTCAGGATGGAGCCAGGAAAGGGGGAGTGGACATAGACATCAAGTAGGGAAAATCCTGGGATGCGAAGAGAAAAAAAAAAAAAAAAAAAAAAAAAAAAAAAGCAAAATTTGCATAAAAAGTAGTCAGATACTGGAATAGGTCTCCATGATTCTCTACCAATTGAAATACTCAGGTCTTGACTGGGGCTTTTTCCAATCTAAATTCAATTCCTCCTGATTCTGAGTTTCAGATTGATTGTTTTTAAGGCATTATTAACATAATTCTGTATATTTATATACAGTTTTTAAGATAAGAGCCTGTTTTCAGTAAATCAGTGCTAAGACGAAAAATCTGGTATGCTCAGATTGACCTAGAACAGAAGCACAAATTCACAGAATGGTTTGATTTAGAGCAGGCCTTAAAGATTCTCTATCCCATCCCCTGCCATGGGCAGGGATGCTTCCTGGTAGATCAGGCTGCCCAAGGCCCTGAACAACCTGGTCTTGAACATATCCAGGAATGGGGCTTCTTTGGGCATCCTGTGCCAGTGCCTCACCACCCTCATAGTGA
>JAOWBP010003659.1:1893053-1912655 GCA_028571105.1 Tragopan temminckii | reverse complement strand
CTTTCTGTGGACTAGTCTTAACTCTTACTTAAATTTGCATACTTGAACTCCTCTATCACTGAAACAGATCCATTTTTGCTTTTTTTTTAACTAAAAATTATGATTTTGTTATTTTTTTAAATCATTACTTATATTTTCTTCTGACCTCACAAACCCATGTTTGGGAATGGCTCAACATTTAGGTCAGCCAGTAACATTGCATTATTTTGAAAATGTGCGCCTTGTTGGCATATCATACGGTGCTCACCCAAATGAGGAAGATATTTTGTTTCGCTTAAGAACCTTAATTGTGTTCCATGATATTGCAGCTTTTTGAATAAGAGTATCAGTACTTCTTAGCTATTCCTAACTGTGGTTTAATGCAGTATATACCAGTGATGTGATCTCAACCTTAAGTTTAGAAGGCTAAGAGAACCCCTTTGCTTTGTATTTATTATTTTGTTTTTAACCCAACTGTGACCTTCAAACTGAGAGTATATTGTGCTGAAGACCACATTTAAGCCACGTTTAAATAATATGTTTCTGATAAGAAGAAGGACATATTCATAAAATTGTTTTTTCCTACACAAGAAATAATCCACTTTAGTAGACATTTAAAAATTGATACAGGTTTTGTAAATAATAATAAATGATAACTCTTTATTAAATGAGTCACTTTTTCGTCTGTTCATGTTTTGCTTTCTCATTTGCAGATTGTTGGCTGAAATAGAGAAATGTTGGAAACAGTTGTTTCTGTTCATTCTCTAATTACAGAACATCTGTTCTCTTCCCTTTCAGTTGTATCCCATCCCAAAGGTTTGATTTCAAAACCGTTGTAGCCATTCTCAGAACATGGAAGAGAAGCATTTCAACAAGCCAGCATCAGCTGTTTCAGTTATGTCCCCTTCTTGTTTTCATGTTAACGATACACTTAAGAACTTACTTCTGTCCCAAACTCCATAAAAAGGAAAAAAAAAAAAAAAGGATGGAAAAATTTTACTGCATTTTCCTGAAATTGATAAAGTTAGGGATTATGTTGTAGAAGCAATTGTTAAAGTCTTTTATCTAGACTAGATAACAGATGTTTTGGTAAGCAGTTTCGCTCTTTGAAATGTTCTATTACTGTTTGAACCTGGTCTTGACAAATAGGCTGTTAACTATCAGGATTAGAGGAATAATATAACTGTTAAGCTTCTAATATGAAATGCTTTAAGTATCTAGTACTTGTTTGAGATATGAGAATTAATACAAAAGCAAATGTTCTGTATCTGTGGTTTATAAATTTGAGATTGTAACGTTAGCATAGATTAATGCTCACTCTTGGTCTTTAAGTGCTTGTAGAGTAGCTTTATAAATACAAGCTTTCAAATATGACTAACTACATAATTAGAAAAAGAAAGAATCATAAGCTAATGAGTGGGAGGTATAATGACATACAGAAGACTTTCAAAATCAAGTTTAAAAGTACGGTTGCTGATGATGTGCAGCGGCCTAGCAACGTCATGTGAATTCTTCGGGTCTGTCCTGACCCTATTCTATTGAACCCTTGAAATTTAAAAACAATTCCAATAGTGGTCAATGTTGACCTTACCTGACCATCCTGGTCTCCCACATTGCTGTATCTTTTATGTAAAGAATAAAAGTGCAGAACAAGGAAGCCCTGGCAGTTTCCAGCAGGCTGGAACCAGCACACAGCTCCACGTGCAGTCAATCCACTTGTGGAGGCTGAGGCAGTATTTTCCCTTCTTTCTTGTTCACTTTGTATTACATGAAGTTGAGTTAATAACTTCCAGTCCTAGCTAGCCTGCAGCAGATAGTTGTGTTTGGTGCACTGCCTGTGATGCCCAAATGCAGCTTGCTTGCGTTAAAGCTTTAACTTAGGAGATAAACACTGGTAAAAGAACCACTTAATGTACAGTATATGAGAACAGGACAACAGGGTCGATCGTCCACTTGTTACTGGATTACAGTTAAAGCCAACTTTTGTCCTCAGTATCACTGGTGTTGCACAGACCAGGGTTTTCCTCCTATTAGAGAAAGAAACGTGAAAGGTGCAGTTCTACAGCTGCTTTGTTTTTGTGGAAATCTTCCTGACAGTGAAGTATTGTGCAAGGAGCAGCTGCAGAATCAGGCCCTTTGTACACATGCACTTGTAGTAATCTTAAAAGAAATAGAATGGGACCAGCAAAATGGCACTTCAGCTCAGAGAAAAATCCAGCGTCTTCCATCTGCTCCCTGCTCCTGCAGCTGCAGTGAATTATGATGTGCTGTCACATTTATAGGGTGATTTCATCAACTGATTTATTTAATTAATTTAGATTTAACATTGTACAAAGGATATGTGATAAAGTGGTGTAACTCTTTCCTCAGCCACCGCACCAGCCAAGATTTATTTTAAGTACCCTTTGCCTCACTGTGTCCTCCCTTGTTCTTTTCAAGCTGCAGCCATGAGAGAGTTTGAAAGAGCTGAATGGACTTTAATCTGCTGGGTAACAGTGCTGCCATGGGGTAGAACTGGCAACTTCAATCTTGCGTTACGATGCAAGTGTTAAAACAGCCATATGTTCTCTCTGCCAAAAAATTATCTATCAGGATGATGAGTCCCTAGTGACTCTTGAATCTGCACATTATTTCGTGTGCACGTGTGGATTCATCTGTGGTTAGACCATTACTCGGGGTGTTAACACCTTTAAGAACTTGATTCCTGAACATCCTTCTTGAGTAAGATCTTGAAACAGCAGAGAACCACCTCTTCTGTTTTGTTTCTGTGGAACAGTGGGTGAGGCTATGGGTGCCAGTAGGTGAAATCAATAGCAATACAAATCCACACTTGTCTTCTGAATTGGTGTCATACTGATTGTAAAATGAGGGACTCTTTCTTAGTGGTGGTTTTAATAGTAATAGTGAATTTGTATTACTCTATTATACAATCAGATCTAGTAAAATTAGGGCCCTTTTTTCATAGCAGCTGTAGGTAGGCATAGGAAGTAATGATTCCTCCACTTCAGAGCTTAATGTCAGATAGCTAAGAGAACAGAAGCTCCAACTGAAAGGTTTCAATTTGCTTCTTTGTTGAGTACACCCAATTCTTAAGACCCAGAGGCAGTCACATTTTTTTTCTCTTAATGTTCTCTAGTGCTAGCTTTAACTGGGGGCAGAGGTTGTGCTTCAGTTAACCCCAGAAGAAGATCGAGCACAGTTTGACTAAGTCAATCTGAAATATCCAGATGTATAACACTTATTTTGCATTATTGATCATGCTTCGTTATGAACCTTAAGACATTAGTGACTGGCATTTATGAGGAAATAAAAACAATTGTTTTCAGTGTAAGAGAGAATGTAACAAGTCAGAAAAGGACTGAATTTATTTTTACAATGTGTAAGTAAATGTGGTCGGAACTTTTCTGGGGGATGGGGAGGATGGTGATGCTTTATGTTGCTGGAAATACTTTGTGTTCCACTTTCATTTCTCTTGCTGATTTTAACAGTCCTGAAAAATTTTTAATCTTCTCAACTGTATTTAGTTGTTGTATTTTTATAAAACTGATTATTTACTAAGAACATAGCTTATTTCTGCATAGTGAGGCCACAGAAAAAAAGACGTCCCATTAGTAGCAGAACTGTAAAATAAAAACTCTGTTAAAAGCATGTATTCTTCATCTCAAAAGCTCAAATATTCTGTATTGACATCTGCCCTTATTTCACAATATTAGATAAAATCAGTACAAAGGGAAAATATGCAGAAACTAAGCTTGTTTCCACAGTGTCGGAATTATGGTTGTGACTCTAGATTTCCAAGCAGCATTCAAAAAGTAAAATGGAAGAAAATACCGGTAATTTAATGTGTTACATTACCACAATCTGGAAAAAAAAGAAGACTGAAAAAAAAAGCTATGGGGACTGTATCTTAACTTCTGAAGTGACCTGGCTAAATTAGAAGTTAGGAATGTGATTGGGATACAGACTCATTTAGGCTTTTTGGAAGCTTATTAGTTTCACAGACAAAAGACAGAGATGAGAGGGAGAAAGTCAATAGGCTGTTCAGCAGAATGAAATCATGAGCTGAAAATCAGTTGTACAAATATTTTTTTATAATAATACATATTTATAAACCCTTTTTTACCTGATAACCACTGTCAAATATATATATTTGTACAACAGTAAAGTTATATTTGCTTCCTAAATCAATATATATATATATTTTTATCTGGACTAATAAAATTTTGAAAAGATAAAAGGAAAAAGGAAAAAAAAGTTCTTTGACTTCTTATGTTGCAAAGTAACCATATCTACAATTTGAGTTGTTTCCCTGCCACTGTTGCATAGGTTAACAGCTGTTGTTATTGAGCAATGCACCTCTTGATGATCCAATCAGTAACAACATTTGAAGCCTGATATGGTTACTGATCACTTCCTTCTTCCCTCACTCTTTCTTTTCTGTTATTTCTACACTAGGTGTTTCTTGTCATGGACCCATTCCCTGGTTCTTCTCCCTAAGGGGATTATCTCAGCTACCCTAGCTGACTGGATACAAAGTCAATGGTTCATTCTTGCTGAAATCTCTGGTAAGTACTTTCAAATCCAAAAACTATTTTTTAGTTTCAAGGCAGTCTAGCTGCATCATGCATGTCTTGATAGTGAGAAATACAGTAGGAAATGTTATGTGTAACCAGAAGTTTTATCTATTAATACTGAATGGAGAGTTGGCTTTACCATTCTATCTGCCTAATTTTACTTTAGTGTTTTGTTTTTCTTCCTGCTGTTAATGATAATGTTGAGTATGAGCACTACCCGCATCACTTCTGGACCAGTCCTTGGTATGTGCCTAGGAAGGGAAAATGAAATGCTTCTGAATCAGAAGTCTGAGGTTCATATGGATTCTCTCAATATTGCAAAAAATATAACAAAAATCCTCCTCTCCTGTCAAACTCAGAACAATTGGTTTCCGTATCCACATTTCCATATACACTGGAGGTACACTCAGTTCCCTCATCCCGGTCATCAGTGAAGATATTCAACAGGACTCATGACCAGTTGCCAGCTGGATTTAATTCCATTCTCCACTACTCTCTGAACTTGGCCATCTAGACAGTTTTTTACGCAACAAAGAGTGTACCTGTCCAGGCCATGGGCTGACAGCTTCTCCAGGTGAATGCCATGGGAAACAGCGTCAAAGGCTTTGCTAAATCCTAGGTAGACTACGTCAACAGCTTCATCCATGAGGCAGGTCACCCAGTCATAGAAGAAGATATGATTGGTCAAGTAGGACCTGCCTTTCATGAACCCATCCTGGCTGGGCCCGATCCTGGTTGTCTTGCATATGTCATGTGATAGCACTCAAGGTAATCTGTTCCAAACCTTTACTGGCACTGGGGTCAGGCTGATGGCCCTGTAGTTCCCCAGATCCTCCTTACGACCCTCCTTTTAGATGGGCATTACATTAGCAAGCCTGCAGTCATCTGGGACCTCCTCAGTGGATAAGGAGTGCTGGTAGATGTGAAAAGCTGCTTGGCAATCACCTCTACCAGCTCACTCAGCACCTTTGGGTGGATCCCATCTGGCCCCATAAACTTGTGATTGTCCAAGTGGAGTAGCAGTAACTGTTCCCACCTGAATAGCTGGGGGTTTATCCTGCTCCCAGAGATAAATAGCACTATGTCCCTTAGCCCTTTTCTTCAGCATATGATTCTTTATTGTGTGATCACTTCATCTTGTTTCTGCTCAAAAATCTCATCTCCCATTTAATATGTTTTAGTTCCGTGGCTGATTATTTATCAGTGGTGAAGGAACCATCATCTTCCCTGAGAAAAATACAGTTTTAATGCTCTACACATATAATAGTACATAATATCCTTCCACCATAAGCACTCTGCACTTAAGCAAAAGGAGTCTGTGTATTACATTGGCCTCAGAAACATGCAGTGACTACCTTGGTCATTTGAACCTGATGACCAGGAGTGCGTGAGCAAAAATACTGTCTTAACAAAATAAGTGCTGTGAAAATTGCAAACCACATAGCACTGGTGATTCTTAAGTATTCCAGTCTTGTGAATCCTTGCAGTTGTTCTTCCAGAAAGGTGAAGTACCATTTTGCTTCCAGAGATTCATGCACTCTTGGTTCTTTTTACTCTCTCTGTCCTTTCTTTGAATTTCATGTTTGAACTTTTGCAAATGTACAAAATGAAAGTAATCCAAAATTGCTAAGATTTGCCTCGTTTCACATTAAATGATACGAAACCTGAGTTCAGCATCATTTCCACTTGCAGTCATAAATCTACTCACACTCACTCAGCCTAGGATAATGGAGAAAGTTTTTAAAGGACCCAAATGCAGGTTTCATAAAACCTGTCAGCAAGATTGGATTTCATTACGAACAATTTGCACCATTCTTTTTTAAAAGCATGGATGAAACTGAGTAACTGTCCACAAGACAAAGCAACTGCAGTGAAATCGTGCAGTTGCTGGAATAAGGACCTGAATTTTGCCTGCTGATAATGAAAATAACATTAGTACTGTTTACCACTCATCTTCTTGAGACAGAGCAAGTTATCTTGTACTGTTGATTACTAGAATTTTGGCAGTTAATCTACCGACACAAACATTAGCCAACTTGAAAAGCTTTGAGAAAGTTATTGAAAATAGCATGTTTTACAACGCAAAAAGATGCATGGTCTACGAGAAGGTCATGAATACACCTTAAGATATCAAATCAGTAGTAAGCTTCTGAGAACTGAAAGGAGAAAATGGGTTAATGTGAATATTGGAAAAATGCTCTCCTGTGAAAGTATCAGAAGCTAGAAAGGCTGGAGTTGATCTGTTTGAACGTTCCTATCTTTTTGATCAGTATTGAGATGAACAGCAAAGAAAAAATAATTCCGAAGATTTCTGTCTGCTAAGAGTCATGCTGGCATTTTTTTTAAATTAACTTTTTAAGAAAATGACAGGACTCTGAAGGCTAAACTAGCTGATACCTTTTAAAAATGGGGGAATTATTAAACTGACAACTAGAATTTGAAAAACTGACATGAAACTACAAGCATTCCTGCAGACATATTGTCCATGATCAAGATGTATGTCAAGACTCTGGACACCTTTGTGTAATATATCTTAAATGGCTTGCTTAGGAATGTCTTTTTAAAAATATTGCTGTCTCTCTTCATAATTGAATAGTTCTAACATACGTATTTTAAAATTCTTATGTCCAAAATTCAAGTGAATACTGTACTGTTAGAAGTTGTTACACATTGGGAAAAAAATCAACTATTTGTGTGTGTTATTGACTAGCATATTAATTCACAGTGTCCTACTGAATTCTTTTCTTTAATGAACAAGGTGGATTTCATTTAAGACACTGAATTTATTTCATATTCTACATTAAAAACAAGGAAATACATTTCTCTCAATTGAAAACTAACTATTTTTAAGACTTCTTGTCTGAAAATTGTGTATTTGTCTGTGTACTATCTTCTTCCTTTACATTTTGTGTTTAAGAAGAATATAAAGAGAAACCATAATGATTTTTAAAATCAATATTCAGCTACTTTAAGTATCGCATTATGTAGATGAGCAGTTTTGCTAAGTCTAAGCTTTGCACTAAAACAGTGCAACCTGTAGAACAAAGACCTTAAATACAAGTCATGTGGAGAGAGAAGAGGAAAATACTTATTATAAATGAAGCAGTAAAAATTAATGCATATTGAGAAGAACTTTCTTGAGTTATTTACCATGTTCAAATACTTACAAATGAAATCCCAGCATTAACAGTTTCAGGGAATAAGGTATGGAATTAATGTGATGTTATTATGTACAGACTACTGTAAGCACAAAAATTCCATAGAGTGTATCAAGAGAACAAGAAGTCTGGATACAAGGAGGTAATTTTCTGTGTGATAAATAAATAATATCTCTAGACAAAAGATTTTAAGTATTTTGTGCATCTTATCTTAAGTGTATGCTGCATTGGCACACATCCTGAATAACTGCACTACACTTATAAGTAGTGAAGGCATGAATAAGTTATTGGTCATCCTAAAGGAAGGATGTGGTGAGGTGTAGAAATTTTAAGTATCTACTTCTTATGCCCCAAGAAAATAATTCGTTGCATGTCTAGCTATTTTTTCAGCTTCCTTAAATGGAGTAGCAGCAATGATCTAGCCTTCAGACTTCCCAAGTAGAGTGGCGCCAAAATTATGTATGAGGTGTATGAGGCAAATGTTTCTGTTCAAGTACTAGCTACGCTTGGAAGACAGAATCCTTTGAAGTTCTTGGGAAATCCTCTATTCTTTTTTATTTTTAAAGCTGCCCACAAAAAGTATGGTCCAGGAACTGAACGTTCTCTGACTCATTACTAAAATAACCATTTATGTCCTTGTCCCTGAATGTTCCTACTGCTTTATAAAATATGAGTAAACTCTAGTGCTCCATCACTCCTCACTGTCTAAATTAGAGAGGTCAGCCACTGCTTCCAATACCAAAATTTAATTTAAATAACACAAAGTTCTGGAACTAAAAACTAAAAAAAATAAGATGTGGCATTCAATGAAGGCCTAAGCAATCTCAATTAATTTTATTTAAATGCTCAGTTTAGTTTAATATCTCTTTTTATGTAACTGTGACTATCTAAAAGTTGCAGGATTTTATGATTCGGTCATGTCCAGAGGAAGAAAATATTTTAAAAAGAAATCTGTAGTAAACATTGGGGAAAATAAGAGTGGCCATTCAGAGTTCTGAAATAATAAGAAAATGCTTATTTTTTAATAAGTATACTGTCATAAAATGGAAAATCTAACTTTTTTCTGTTACGGGAAAGTTTTTATAGAAACTGTAGCAGGCAACCTTGGTAAACAGTGCTGTCGTTCTTTTAGTAAAATTTGCTTTTGATTAGGCTGAGTGGCAAGAATGAAAGCTGTATTTTAGACTACTGTCATGTAAAACTTTTTTTCAAGGAATCCTATTACAAAATGTCATGTTTCTGTAAAAAGCCCAATATGAGATCCAAGGATGCACCTTGGCAGATTGATCAGTCAGCTAATGCCCCACAACTCAGAGTGCTACAGACTCGAGTCTTTCTGCATTGAAGCACCTTAAATATTGCCTGAAATATGTGCGTTGTACAGTGTACATTTATTACACAAGCCTGAACCCCAAATGTGTTGTTATTGTTCCAAACAGCTCGGCATAAGATCTTTAAGGATAATATGACAGCATTACAAAAAGTCCAGCCAGAATTTCAGGTATCTTTTCAGAAATTATTCTAAGACTGTGATACTTCTGAATCAAACTCATCAGTCTTGCATAGACATCAGTACGAATCAAGATGTTCATGTTGCCGCTCTGTCCTTGCTGGATGCATTCAGAACTTTAATTGGTTGAAGCTTCTATTCTGTGTCTCTAAAATGATGGACTTGATAAGGAGTTGATATAGTTGAAATAAATGCCCAAACAGGTACAACTTTTTTTTTTTTTTTTTAACTTTCTACAAAAAAGTTTAACACGTTGTGTACTTTTATTTAGGAAATATGAATTCAGTATTTCTTTTTGAGAATATTGAAAGATTTTGAGCACGTCTTCTAAAAAGTTGGGTGAATATTAATGTTTATGGTCTCCCTGTTTCCTGTTAGCATGGAATATGTCTAACTTCCATTGTATGTGCTGATAAGCAACCTCAAATTTGCCGTTCTCAGCTAGCTGCCCAAATTCTGGCACTTTTGCTTACCTCACACATAAGAAAGCTTGACTGTTCTTTGTTAATGAGTCAAGTTAACCCTTAATGCATATCTCCTCTTACATCTAAAGCGTTCAGCTTCAGGGATAGCTCTTTAGCAAATAAATGTAAAGACAACACTGCCTTATTTGTTTAACTGTAGCTGTGCTGTAGTACAGCCTCTTGAAGATCCAGGTCCTTCAATTTTACTAATCTTGTTAATGCCAAAGTATCAAGATATTGCTAACGTACTTCAAGGCTGTTATATACACTTTTTCCTCCAGAAGTGAGAAAAGTAGATCTAAGTGTTTGTTTTACGTTGTGATGGTTTATCAATATTCTCTGCTATCAATCAGACTGTTTTGGCTTGTTTTTTGTCTGTCATGTCTCTGCCCTCTGTGACTACAGTGATTTGTTTCTTTTCTATCCTACAGAGACTAACATTATGTGATGTTGATTTGAAAAACTAGTAGAGCAGCCAGCCTTTCATTTATCTCAAGGAGGATGTTGAAACTAAATCATTACTCTGCTGCTGAAGTAAAGGAATTATGCAGGAGTTACTCAGCAGTGAGGACCCTAAGCTTGTTCCCAGAACAGCTTGGTTTACTGAAAAATGACTGCTGTGTGAATAAAGTCCTGTTCCTCATCTGATATTCTATAGTACTCATTCCAAATAGACCTAAGGATTTTCAGACCTATTTTAAGTGTTTATTAACATGAACAACTTAAAAAATAGGGTGCATATTACCAAAGGAAGTCAGGGATAAATCACTCCTCATTTTTGCTTAATCCTAAATCTCCTCTGCAGCCACTAGGAAAAACTTTGCTTAATTGTATATTTGTTCAGGAATATCATTTTGTATGTAATTTGTGAAGCTGTGATGCCAAATGGAGTGCTTCTGCAGAAGGTCATAATTCAGTGCTCAAAGTACGCAGCAGTGTACTGTTGATGCTTAGCCCAAAATGAGAGGGCAGGCAAAATATTTTCAAGTCTGATTTCCTGAAATAATTTTTGTGAAGACGCATTTAATTAAAGTTTCCTCATCCTTTAAAAATAAAGGTTGCTTCCCTTCTAATTCTTCTTTTCCTGTATAGGTCTTCTTGTTAGTCAAGCCAACCCTTTCATCTCTTGGCCATAGCAAGAAAAGATATAGGAATTTCTTTGCATGTCACTGCATATCATTCTTTCATGTTGCTATTTCCAGAGTCTTTTTCTTTTCATCATATTGTCTGTATTTACAGTACTATTTAATTCTTGGGAACACCCAAAATGCTTGATTGTCATTGTTGTAAGGTACAAAAGCGACTGTTTTGAAAGCTGTCTTTAGACTAGAAAATGGAATTTTCAATCTTTGTATGCTCAGCTCCTCCTTCCAAAACTACCAGGCAGACCCCTGTCAGATGCGATTATATTTTGAACAGTCCTTCTTTCTGCAGAGGAGAAAAATCATCAAATTTTCATTGATTTTTTTTACCTCGTAGGCTTCAACATTTGGAAATCTTTCTTATGTAGAAGCAATGACTCAAAAAATGACACAAGAAACACTAGTGACTTAAGGACAGTACTGAGCTCTTTTTTTTCCATGTTAATAAGAACTGAAATGACCTTTGAGGCTTTAACAGACGTATGAAGGACTTCGTGAGGAGCGATCACTCACATTTAGTGTGTGAAGAAAATACTGAAAATAAGGTGTTCAGTATCAGAAGATTTTCTAAGTGCTGCTTTTAATAGTGGAATTCATGTACCCACATCTACTGAACTGTTTGGAAAATAGAAATGTAAATATCTTAAACTTGCTTAAAAGGTGAGTTGCAAAAAGTTTTATAGTGAAATGCAACCCTAACACATGGTCTGGGCACACCGTTATTGTATGTAACAACAAAGTAAGGCAGTTGTGGGAGAGATTTAAGTGATCAATTACTCGACTGAGGTTTTGTGGGCTTGTTTGGAGGAGACTCAGAACATACTATCTCTAAATTCTTTTAAAAAGAGGTCTGAACACTTCAAAATTTTTAAGACGAAGGGCAAATGATTTTCCTGTCCAGGTTGTACCAAAGAGCCTTTTCTTCCATAGTGTATTTGCTAAACAAAGTCAATTTGTGATAGAAGTACACAATGTGGAATGGAAAAAATGCTCAGAATTCAAAACTTGTTCTGCACGAATTTATCCCATAATTATCATCATGTTTTTCCAGAACTGTCTCCAAAATGGAATTCCCTGCACAGAGTCACTTGTATGAATTATCTATCCATAAATTACTTGATTTCTGTGATTTCACTGAGATAGGCAGTAGAGGCAGGGACATTGCTGCTTGATTGTTATGAATCAATCAGAACATAAAATGAAGGCTTTATTAACATTCAAACTGCACTTTCACTTCCCACAGAAATGTTTTTTATTACTATGGCTAACTGTGTCAGCAGTCAGACTAGACATAGACTCACTGCCAATTAATGTAAAAATTCTTTTATTTGATTTACTGGGTGAGATTGAGAGGACAGAATGATTTTATTTCATTTCATGCATTCCCTTTCCCCAGGCTTCACCTGATTGAGGTATTGGCTCTCTGGGTCAGTGTACTTTAAAGTTATTAATTATTTCACTTCAATCTATAATAGTTAATTAAAGCTTAAAACAAAAAATAAATTGCTTGTGTTTGGTGAAAATGTTGCCGGTCAGATGGGATTTTAGCAATATAATAGAGCCAATAGGTTTGTTTTGTTTATAGCAATATTGGATGACCTTGAAATGTTCATCTGGCCAATGTGGACTCTTTAAGATAAGAACCCAATTTCTTTTCTTCTCTTTACCTGGGTTAGGATTAACAGTTTGCGTTATCAAAAGGATATTAGCACATGACAAGCCTACAGATATTTCTTAATGTTATTTCACTTGCTGTCCCTCAGAGCCAGCATGAAGGCACTGTCAGCAGAACTCATACGTGTTTGACTGCAACTCTGGCTGTACAGAGAAGAAGGTAGCTTTAATATTCACCCTTCAAGGTTTGCTATTGCATTTCTTAAAGCCTCGTTTCATGATTGAGCCCAAGAATGCTGTTGTTTTGTTGCTCTGAGAGGCAGAATTTAGAAATGGAAAAGTTGCTAGATTGAAACAGACATTTTCCTGCATCAGTAGAACAGAGAGCATCCAGATAAAGACTCAGATATTAAACTCTCCTGACCCTTCTCTCCTTTGCCAGGATGATTAAAGTCCAAAGGATTTTATATTTGGTATCATTTAAAACCAGCTGGGAAGAAAAGCCTTTTCACAGTGCCACAAAATATCCTGCCCTATTCAAGAAATCTATGGTAGCTGCTCTGCTATTTCTGTGATTTTCAGTTGTCAGCAAGGACTGGAAGGACATCTTCTTTCTTTAATAAAAACAAAAACCTTTTCGGTAATCAACTCTATCAAATTATGTGAACCCTTCCATTTTTATTCCCAGATTCACAAGAAATCAGCATACCATGATGCCGTGGCTTATATCCAGTTGGTTTGTTGGTGGTGGTGGTTTTTTTTTAAGGTAATTATCTGTGAAGATATCTAGCCCTTTTTTATCATTGAGGGATTTTTAAACTTTTTAAAGTAATTCAGACACCCTGTTTTCTTTTGAGTTACAAGTATGGCCTCACAAGGTCCTTCCTCCATCTTCTCCTTTGTGTTACAAAGGCACTCCTTTAAAGGCAGCATCTGGGCTGCAGTTTATACTTGCTTCCATAAAACCAAACATTAAAACGAATTTTAGAAAGGTCACTGTATGGTCTGTGAGTGCCAATCTGATATGGATGCTACTCAAAACTGAGTACAGGCAAATGCCCTTTGGCTGAGATCAAGTTTAGCTGTGGTTTAATATCTGATGTATCTTAGGTCTAGCATTTTCCAAGATGGTGTTTAAAAAAAACACGTAGTGTGAAATTTTTACTAACTTTTTTGGGGGGGTATTTTATACTACTAAAGATGTTGGATCCAGCTTTTGAAATGCCTTTAGATGTATGTATTCACTGGGAATGGAACAGGTTGCTTGGGGTTGAGTGGGTGTCATGTCCCTGGAAACATTCAGGGTCAGGTTGGGTGGAGCTCTGAGCACCTGATTGAACTGTAGATGCCCCTGTTCATTGCGGGGGAGTTGGACTCAATGACCTTTGAAGGTCCCTTCCAACTTAAGTGGTTCTATGATAAAGTGATATGTTTCCAGCTTCATTTTCCTAGAAAATACAGATTTGGGAAATAACGTAAACATCATACACAAGCGAAAGGCAAACATTTTGCAGCCAGCCCAGGAAAATGAAAGTCCTGGCTGTTTTCTTTAAATCAGGGTTGATGTGGGGTGATTTAGCCTGTGTAAAATAGACTGCGAAGTTAAGATGTTATTTAGAGAAAGCTTAATCAGTTCAGGTTTGCACTTACCTTTGGCTAAGTGATAATGTAATTCTGAGTACTCTCTCTGTTGTGTCTCCTTGCTGCTGTTTCCCTTTAGCTTCACCAGGTCTTAAAATACTTGATAGTATCTTCAGTAGGGTCATCTCTTGCATTTTATAGCCTGATACCAATCCTGCATTTCAAGTGTGGACTTCATGGTATTGCATAACGTTAATAAATCCGCTCTGAATTTAGAATCTCATCTGACTTAGATAAAATTGCTGATCTGGTGATTAAATACTGTGTTTCTACATCTTGTAACCCGAATCATCAGATAACAAGAAAAGGAACACTGAGTTTGCAAAGTATTGGATTTCTTTAGATGTCTTAAGCACCAACAGGTTTTTGATTTGATATAATATCTTTCTGACAGCTTACTTCAACAATTCTCATAGCTAAGTTTCCTTAGTCGTATTTTCCTTCCCTGTGCAATCCAGCAGACAGTGCTTTCACTTTGACGTGTAACAAAGGGAAACAGTGATTAGCTCGGGAAGGGGAGTGTTATCCTCAGCACATCTCAGACATGATGGGCAGAGGGCCTCAGTTATTGTAGCTGGTCTAGAAATAAACCTACTGTGAGAATGGTAATTGTGACAGAGACTGGATGCCAGCGCAGCAGATGAGAGTGGATAAAGGTGTTAGCAGAGCTGCACAGCCAAAAGATTTTGTGCGTGCTCAGAACCTACCGGTTGCACTGCCACTGACCAGAGCCTCAGGTGAATGCTCAGTTGCTCACATTCTGGTTCTTGGTGTTATAAATTACGCTGTATTGACAAAGGGGTCAGGGCTCTGAAGGGGCTGCCATATGATGCGGGATGCTGACATTACCAGTGTTCCCCTAACAGAAGGCAATATGTGGGTGCGAAGTGGGCTTAGAGAACATAAGCTCTGTACAAACATTGTGCTCCTTCTGCAGGTTAATCAGGTCTTTAATAAAAGACCATGGAAATGTCAGCAGTCTGAACAAACAAACCAGAATTGTAACTGAATGTTTGTTCAAACAAAGAAATATAAACCCTGTTTTTATTAATGTTCTTCACACAGGTAGGAAATGGATTCGAATTATAATTAGAAATATATATTTTCTAAGTATTATCTATAAGCTCCAGTACATGCTTGGATATGCATTATACGTATTAATCTTGCAGACATGACCGTGCTTTAAGGCTTATAGTCCAGAAACTTTTTAATGAAAACAGGTACTTGGTAAATTAATTAAATAAATGGAAGGATTAGCTAATTAAGCCACTCATTGCATTGAATTAATTAAGAGATTATAACGATAGAAGGAAAAAAAGATTTTTTTTTCAAAGCAGAAAAACAATCATGTCTCTTTTTGATCATTAATAGCAAAACGTTCAGCCAACTTTTTCTTTCAGGTAGTGGTGGAATACAGCTATCTATGGAAATATTCTCTGTTCTGAATACTGGATGATGAGACTGATGAGTGCCTAGTAACAACTGACTTAAAATATCTCAATGCATCTTGAATCCTAAATTTGATCTTGCTATTATGTCTTCTCCAGGTCAGTATTATTCCAGTGATATTCTTACAGAGGGTTTTTTGTTGCTGTTGATTTAATACAAAAACTATCCAACTATTTTATTTGCTTGATTGTATTTTTACAAAAGTTATTTCTCTGTTCTTAAAACCCTGTAGTAATATATATATATATATATATATATGTACGTATATATGTCTGTCTCTATATATTTCTGGTTTGCACATCTGCAAATTAACATCAAAATAACAACAGAATTTCTAAGTGGTGAAAGATGGGAGAGGGGGAAACTACACTGTTTTCCAATTGTGGATAGGTGGGAATACAGTTGCTAAAGCAAAATGGGCTTAGATTGCAGCCAGGAAGATTTGTTATAAGGAAAAACCTTAACTAGCATCTTCTGTACTTTAAACTTAAGGATACAAAGCACTGGAACAGAAATCCTAGTCGAGCTCTGGAATTTCTGTGGTTGTTTTTAAGGAATAGACAATTATCAGCTAGGAACGACAATGAGTGATCCTTCTCTGGAACAGGGGATAAACGAGGTAACCTTCATAGAAGAATGTGCGTGGAAGGAAATGTTATATGGGACATTTCTAAGAAGAGTAACAAGAGAAAGTCAGTATGAATCTCATCAAGTTTCACCATATTGCTTCTGCTTCCCCTTCTCCTTCCCCTTATAGTTTTCAGGTGGAACAGGTTTTCTTTATGTGTACCATGGACCTTGTCAAATTTGACTGTTCAAAACCACGATCCCTACTACTGGATCCTCCCTACAAGCTCAGATTTGTCTCTGTTTGCACTGCCCTGCAGGAGAGAAGGTTAAAATGAAGATTGATGCTTAGCGATTCAAAGTAAAGTTTAACTGACATTTAATTTTGGTGAGACTTCTTCTTTTTAATGCTGTGCTCTCAGCTCTGATGTTTGGCCAGTTTTTGACAGAGGTGTGGTGTAGTACTGTTGTAAGAACGTGTGGAGGCAGGAGGGGATAGGCTTAAGAGATAAAGCCAGGAGTGGGGCAGGTGTGTCTCAACTGCCAAAGAGATAGAAGTGTTGCTTTAGAGAATCACGTTGTGAGTAGCCAGTCCTCCAATGCAACCTGCAATGACAGATTAAAAAAACCAGTAATGACTAAACCACTGGATTGGTATTCTGTTGAGTAGCCACGTCTAGCTTACTGATTTTCACCAAAGCTTGTTGGAGCAGGGTAAGAAAGTTTCCATCATCATTAGTCTTATTAGCAAAAAGGTACTTGAGAGTCTAACACAGTTCCTGTTGGGTACAGTCCCTGTCACTGAACATACTATCCAGATGTTAGCGGTGATAGCTTTGCCAGTGTGTTTATGAGAGAGGCCAAAATGTGGAGAGGCACAGACTAAACTAAATCCTTCCTTCCTTCCTTTCTTCCTCGTCAAGGCCTTAGCAACGTACGTGAATGGTGAAACTAACACTACCTCTGCAGTGCCTGTCTCGTGGATTAATGGCAGAATTTAGTCTCCCTGCATGTTAACATGCGCTACTCTCTCTGCAGCAATAAATTCACACAAAACTATCAGCAGTTCACCAAAAACATTGAGTCCTGTGCTCTCTCGATTCACCTCAGGTGCACTGTGCCTGAGATTTCATAGGAGTAAGTCTCCTTGATGACTAGTGCATGAGAAGAGGCATATTACTGCTTTAATTACTTATAATGAAGGATCACGGGATGGTGATGTCATCACTTTAAGACTTGCTATGTCTAAGTGCACTGCCAGGAAGAGAAAAGATGAATGATGATTTATGTACCTTGGATAAAATTCAGGTAAAAACCTCTTCAAAAATGTTAATTATTTGAGGTCACTTTCTATTACATGGAATCTGTTCTTTAGAATTTCTCACAGGTTAATAGAGATGATTCAGGAGGTCTCAGGCTGGATTGGTCTGACAAGAAAAAGCAGCAACTGCGTGGGGGAGGGAAAAGAAGGAGACAAAGGGTGTGATTTATCGATATGCACTTTGCTATTTGTGACTAACAAAGAGATGGTTCACAAATGTCTCAGACTCAAAGCTGTGATCTGTCAGAACTGCTGAGCTGGGGAAATACTACCACTGAGTGAAAATAGATTGGTCAGCAGTTAGAGACTTATCTGCAAGCAGGTCATCGCATACTATCTACATGTGCAGCAGGAAGATCGTTTTGCTGGGCTAGGAGTGAGATAACTTTGTTGCAGTGTTGTCTGTTATCAATCAATAGTTTTAATTAGTTACGGGATTAACTAATAAAAATCCTGGCTGATTGATTTTTTTAAATCTGGGTAACGCTTGCTTTATTACGGAGATGATTTTTCATTTGAACTAAATGCTTTAACCAAAATACAGAGGGTTTTTATTGTTTCTAAGGGAATGAAAGAATATTGGGGTGTGCAGGAGAAGGAACACTGATGTCTGTCCAGAAGAAAAATATCAAGGATACTGTGATCAGTGTTAGCCTTACAGTTATTTGGAGGCTCTGTGAAGCACTTTGCAATCGTTCACACATTTGTTGAAATCTACTGCCATTTGCCACCTTTTTGTAATGAAAGGGATAGAGATTAATATTATAACAATTTTGTTATTCTCTGTAGTAAAGCTGATTGCATCACCACCTGTAAATACCTAATGTATGTACTAACTAGTAAATCTAACACGTAAATACAGTTTTCTTAGGTAACACCTCAGCTCTCACACATGTATATATATGCATCCATTCTCTATTCTTTGAATAGACAAGCTGTTACTGGGGGTAATGGTGTGGATGTGGATTTGCTCATTGTAAATCTGAGACAGGCGTTGCTGCAGCTAGAAGAGCCCACCAGGGTAAATGAGTGATGACATGGATTTGGCTCATAATTTTCTGATTGTCCACACATGTATGTAATTATACCTCCTGGTAGTATCTGCGCGGTGGCAAATATGTTATATATATCCCAGGAAAGAGTTTGAAGACTGCCTAAAAATAAGTGAAAGAGAAACAGCCCATCTTGCATGAACCAGTTGAGTTGCTATTAATATTAACTATCTCAGTGCATACTTAGAGAATAAGCTGTGAAGTCTCAAAGTCAGCCTTCCAGGGAAAATGAACTGAGCTGCACTGCACGAAGGGTTGCAACACCTTTGTGTGCTAGGGTTTTAAGTGTGAACCTTAAATAAAACAGAGTGTAAGTTAATCAAATAAGCCAAGCAATTCCTCCAGGGTTAGATTTGATTTTTCTTCATCTCAGTAGCTTATACTGTTCTAGCGTTGAATGCTTTTTATTTTATGTCCAATGACTATCAGCAATCATGGCTCTCAATTCAGAAAACATCCTGACTTGCTTGTTTGCTTCATGAGGTATGTGCATTTGATTAGACTGGTGACCGAGAACATCAAAACAGTAATGTGACTGAAGTCCCCCTTAGATGCTCACCAGTCCATCCACAGGCCTAGCAATCTGACCAGCCTCTGCAGGATCAAAATCAGTTACGTCTTTTTGATTTTCAAGAGGTAGAAGCATATGGAGACAACATCAAACTGATTTAAGATGAAGCAGCCCGTCATCCGGTCTTCAAGTATGTCAGGCTGTGGGTGCTTTGTGAGGATGGTAAAACACAGAATGGACAGAGAATGTATGCAGTAAAGCTTACTTGGGGCTCCACCCCAACTTTGGTGACGTTTTGCCTCTTCCTGCCCTCCAATTACAATGAACAGGTCTGTAGATGTGGACTCTGAACCATGTTCCCAGCTATGCTACCGGCTCTGGGCAGCTTATTTATTTCACCGTCCACCTTTGTGGTGTCTGATAGTAAATGATTTGTTTTTCGCGGATTCCAAGTGAGCAATATAATTGTGAGAATAGAGAGGGTGTGGTTAATGTTCAGGCAGATATATTTAATGATCTTTTAGGTCCCTTCCAACTGAACTATTTTAGTGGAACATTACATTTCACAGAATCACAGAATCACAGAATTGTAGGGGTTGGAAGGGACCTCAGAGATCATC
>JAOWBP010003659.1:1825955-1863480 GCA_028571105.1 Tragopan temminckii | reverse complement strand
ATAGCAGATGATCTGTCAACCGTAGTAAAACTCCATGAAGTCATTTTAAAAAACTGTTTCAGTGGTGTTTACAATTAAATATGAATGATAAACATGCATGTTGTTCTAAAAGAAAGGGTGAGGATTATGGGAGGTGTAGTCATACAAAATGCTGGGAACCTCTGTTGTAGGTGGTGATATTCCATAATAAAATTTTGGCTGACCAGTTTTACATACTATAGATCGTTGGACTGTTAAGTGTATAAGAATAACAAGCCATTCAGGAAGAAAAAAGTCAAAGCAGGTTTAAATAGGTTTAAGATGATGCTCAAATTTAGAATCAGGCGTTCCTCAGAATACTAAAGGTTTGTCTGGTCTGTCTGTCTGCAGCTGTCAGGTTACTTGGTTTGTTTAGATTAGAAATCTGTAAAGTAAGGATTAGTCTGATTAATCTGTAAGGTAAGGATTTCCTCTTTGTACATTTAGGCTGGCCAGATCTGGTCCAGGACACTTCTGGGCACTGATGTCATACTTTAAGTATCATATTTTAGCAACTGCTGATTAATGCCTATTTCTGTCAGCAAAGCTGGATACATTTGTCTAGTGAGAAAGTGGTGGGAAAAGAAACTACCGTTTCTTGTCATGCTGTCACATCTCCCAAACAGTTGTGGTATTAAGCTCTGCTTTCCTCGTATTCAATATGTAGAATGAATGAGGCTGTTTTAGACTTCTGTTTTTATAGTTAACTGAGCTTTGAAATTGTCTCCTAAATCATCCTTGCCAGTAGCATTAACTACCCTTTTGCTGGTAGTCAGAGATTATTCTACAGTAAGTTAAAGGGTAACTCATCTTCTTTTGTGATGACAGGAAACATGGAAGGATGTAAAAGATAATGGCTAATTCAAAGCAGATCACTCCACTCTGCTTCTGGAAATCCATCAACTCCATTCAAACACAGATTTGAAATTTTGCAACAAACTTTGAAAGCTCTTTCCTTTTCGCTGCCTCAATAAATTGTTATCTGGGCAAGGATGATGCAGATGCCCTTGAATTACGATGCCTTTCATTACAAAGGGGTGAACTGCACATTAGCCTGGCATTCAGAATCCTGAAGGATTCAGCCACTGTGCGATTTTGTGCTTCAAGAAAGGTAAAAGAGGGATGCAAAATAGGCAAGTGATGTGATATTAAGGAAAGTTTTTTTTATCCTTCCTTCTCCTTTTGCACAGACAAGAACCTGAAAATGCGTGATTGAAAAATGTACTCATGCAAAGATGAGTCATCTCCGCTGTAAGGCCGGGCTGGGTAGCGAGGTGACAGGAGCAGGTGGAGCAGCACAGCAGCAGGTGAATTGATCCTTAGGTAAACACCTGTGTTTGCTTTTTGTTTTATTTTCTTTTCAAAGACAGCTGAAGCAAAAATGGAAAATGTCATGTACTAGTAAGCCATAGAAGATATTTCAGAGGGGAAATTTTACTGAGAAAGAAGCTGCATCTAGCTCTCTTCATATGACAGTTCCATCTATACTTCCTTGTTCATCACTTGTGGTTGGTTCTGATACACAAAAGCTGGTTGTTTTGCCTGACAGCTAGATTGTTGCTGTTGTCGTTATTTGCTTCAGAAAAAACAGCTGGCTGACAAGTTGGGCTCGAGAAGATGCAGTAAATGGGATTGCATCAGGATGGCCAGCCACTGCTGGGTTTCCCAAGGCTCCATTTTAGGGCCAGTTTTCTTCAATGATCTTATTAAAAAAAATATCTGAATACAAGACCCAAATGGAGTCTTGTGAGTTCGTGATGATACTAAGTGAGTTTGCAGATGATACTGAATTAGGAGGATCCGTTGACTCTGTGGAGGGCAGGAAGGCCTTACACAGAGATCTTGACAAATGAGGGGGCTGGGCAGTCACCAGCCGTTGGAAGTTTTGTAAGAAAAAGTGCCAGACTGCACCTAGAATGAGACAACCCTCATACAGACTGGAGGATTAGGAGCTGGAGAACAGCCCCGCAGAAAAGGACCTGGGGTTTCTGACTGACTGCAAGTGAAGCGATTTAGTGGCATGCCTTGGCAGCCAAAAGCCAGCCGTGCTCTGGAATGCCCCTAGGCCCAGCACTGTCATGGGGTGAGGGAAGGGACTGTTCTGTTCTGCTGTGCACTGAGAGGCCTCACCTCGAGCACTGGGTGTGGGTTTGGGCACCACAATATAAGAAGGATATGAGGTTGTCAGGGAGCATCCAAATGAGGGATACTAAGATGGTGATCTGGAGGAGCGGCTGAGTCCCTGCGTGTGCACAAAACAAGAAGAACCTTACAAAACACTGTCCAAGACAACGTTTAAGGAGAGCTACCTGTTCTGAGAAGCTCTGTCTGAAGGTAGGTGCAGAGTCCAGATTCTTCGTTTACAGCCACTGTTAAATCTTTGAGTACAGAAGTAATTTACTGAGGCAGCATTTAGACATGACAGTCACGAACGCCATAAAAAATTATGAAGTAGATTGCTTTTGCTAGGCAATGATTATAATTACCCACAACTCTTGATATGTATCATGTAGCATGAATCATTTTTAATTTCCTGGGAACAATGCAACTTAAGATACCTTTCTTCAGCAGGCTGTTTGATTTATTAGAAAACTACTGCATCCATGTATCAAAACCTCTGTTAATCATTGTTTTGCATCATTTTTACTGTGAAAAAGTGGGAAACGTGGTAACTTGTGTGTGTTCGAATGCCAGCATGCATTTTAACATGCTATACATCTCTCTACCAGCTCAGTCAAAGAAAAAAAAAAGCAAATATTCAGCGCCATCACTCCACAGTCACTGTAAAACAGAATACAGGCTGCTTTATTAAAGTGGTCTTTCTCCTATGCTACCACATGCAAAAGAGATTTACTGAAGATGCAGTTAAAGAAAAAAATCCTAAAGATATAAGCAGATTTATAATGAACATGATTATATTAAAATAATGATCACGGTACAGCTATACTGTTGCCTTGCAGAAAACAGTATGATATGCCAATAAGTCTGGTTTTATTTTTTTATTATTTCTTGCAAGCTAATCCACAGAGTGCTTGATAAAATTAATCTTATGATGAATGTACTGTACAAGTAAGTTTTACTAAATTAATTTGTTTTATTTTCAAATTCAAAATTTTACTTGAGAATCAAGCGGTTCTCTTCACTTCCAGAGTATTAAATGATCATGGGGAAACAAACAAACAAACAGCAAAACATTTTTTTCTTTAAAAAAAATGTGGTAGTAGGTAAGATAACCATACACCAAAAATGTTCAAGTTATGTCCAAACAATATGACAAACTGCTGCCTTCAGAGGGTTGGACCAATCTTTGACTCACCCTCTTTAATAAAAGAGTAAATAGAAATTAAGTTTCCAAATATGTACATTTACAAAATCTCATCCATTTTAGGATAAATAAAGGAAGGATACTTCTTACGAAGTAAGCTATTGTCTGAAAAGTTTATAGCTTTTTAATAAAACAAGTGGTAGAAATATTTTTGTGACAAAGATGTACAGTTCCTCTTTTTCCAGTTAATATGCTTATGTCCTTCTGACTTGTATGGTTCAGGCATTTTTTAGTGACAGCTGTCATGATTTACGGCTTGCTGACTGATATTTATTTCTTATCCAAGGTAGTAAGGTCTCAGGTTCTTCAGTTAATCACTTGTATAAGTAAACCTAGTTCACTGGATTTTTAATACAGCAATTTTCAGACCAGAATCTTTGAGATATTTGAATTACCAAGAAAACCATGTGGACAACACATCCTTGTGCATGCAGATATGTATGAGTCAGAGAAGATTAAAGGAGACTGTAGCTGTAATGTCTAGACTAGTGTTTGTGACTTCTAAAACACTGCTAATATGGTTCTGTTTTTTCAAACAGGGGTGTTTCAAAGGGAGCTTAAGATCTATTACGAATTTTCCCCTTGTGTTAGAAGTGAAATAACTTTGGGTAGGATCAAGCTTTGTAGATTTCAGCTGCAAAATTCTCATTAAATTGGATCTCACCTTTTGTGTTGGTTTTTGAGACCTTGTCAAATTTTCATTTGGCACATAGAGCACAGTAAGTTCGTTGAGGAAATACAGAGTTTCAGAAACCGTGATTTCTTTTGTAGTTACGTGGTAAGCAAGCTGGCAGGACAGGTGCCTGTGCCCAAAGACACGGTAGTTCGTATTCCCCATGATCATGATTAGATGTAATTTCTTAATGAAAAAAATATTAAATGTGGTTTAGGGAAAACACTGATGTGTCAGAAATATGTGCTTTTACTGGAAATCAAGTGCTTTCTTCTGATTTTAAGGCATACAGAGATAAATACGATGCTTGGGTATCTGAGGGTAGATGAGGAGACTCCTTCACGCAGTGGAAAATAACAAGAACTTAAAAGAATAGACTATTGGCAAAGTAATGTGTTAGGAGATTTTGCATTTGGATTCCTTATGTATAAATCAATAACATATGTGACCTCTCAGGATCCCGGCTGTTGAGATGGCATCATACTGGCTAGTCAAGAAGTGCTTAGAGTGGAGCAAATATTAGATGAGGAGTTAGGAATCATGCTTTCATCTCAGTTGTTGGCCAAATCTCTTCCATTTCACTCTTAATTTCTTCCTCTGTTGCGTGGAGATAGAGATCCAATATTGTAAAAGCTCTTTGTGGTCTGTGAATGGAAAAGTACTGAACAGAATGATGACTCTTAGTTCCAGTAAACAAATATCGCTGTTTTCTTGTTGGCTATTTTCAAGCATTGTTGTAAATGTTTAACCATTTCAGTTTAAAGCTCGGTGAAAAATCATGTCTTCGTTTCTTTTTAATGATGCTTCTTATCACTTTTATTATGTGAGACTGTGAAACATTGTGGGAATGGTGGAAGAAGATAAATGTTGTCAATTTGCTCTTTCATGGTTTTAAGTAGGATTCTCTTGGGTATTACTTCCATTTGGAAGAATCAGGCTATACTTGTGTCTATTGTAACGTAGTGTTTGTTTAAAGGCAGAATTCCAAATACATTTGTTGGCTTTTCTCCTGAAACATGACTGTAAAGGGGACATGGGTACCTTAGAGAGCTAAATATCCTGTGGTCTGGTTTGCTACTGATGTGCATACATAATTTCCACTGACAGTAATGGGAGTTACATGTGTACAGAAAGCAAAACAGACCCTTAAAAAATGTTGATCGAGTAATAAAAGCTAACCTTAAAGCAGTGTGGAGGTAGAGAGTGAGTGAGCCTCTTTTTTGCTTTTTCCTTCTTTTTTTTTATTACTTACTTTCTCGACTTATCTTCGCTGATGTTGGCTTAACATTTTATTTATGGATTCACTCCACATTTATTATGACGTGAGAGGTATGACAAGATCCATGTGGAATAGGTAAGCAGAAGATGACTCTTAATTATTGTGAAGAGAACAAGAGACAACTAAAGAGTCTGGAAACAGTTTTCTCTTTCCTGCTCCCATAATTGGGAAAAAAGAGTTTGTTTTTTAATTTAGTGTTTGTATGATACACTGCCTGCGATGCTGATGTGATGATGCTAAGTATCTTTTGCACAGTAGCAAATAGCACTGGGTCTGTACTGCCAAGGCTGTGTGCACAGCTGCACTCAGAGCAGTGCCCCCAGGGGTGCACAGGGCCCACGTGCAGCTGCAGTACTGGCACTGCAGTACAGCACACTGGCTGCGAGAAAAGAGCTTGATATCTCCAGCCATGGCAGGGCATGAAAATGGGACTTCATGCCTTGCACCAGACCACGGAGCTGATCTGCCTACAATAGGTCGCAAAAGGAGACTTGAACTTATGCTCAGTAACACACAGGCAGTTCTGTATCCCAGTAGCATCCAACATCCAAAATGTACAACGGTCTAAACCACTGTGTTCCTTGGGAACTTTATTGTGCTTTGCGCACCATATGTTATTGTGAGCACTGAAAGCAAGAAACATAATTGCTTTGGATGCTGTCAGGATTTTCAGTGTTTTCTTCGAGTTTCAAATGAGAAGGGAGAAGCAAATTCCTGGATAGTTAGACCTGGCAATCTGTAGTCTATTCCCTAATTAAATTCTCTGCAACCAGTGTGTTTTCACTGTTGATCAGTGGACATTTGTCCTCAGAAGTAACTAACCCTGCAGAGTAAGAAAGGATAAAAATGTTGAGAAATGTCAGTGTGACACAAAAGGCGTACCAAATCAAATTGTCCTGTTTCAAAATAGTTGAATATCATGGCATCTTAATAAAGGGTGTGCTAGAATATGTTCTCCTAATAAACCTCAGTAAAACCTCTAAAAATAACTGCACAGATATATTCTAAGTTGATTAGCAGTAATTGAACTGACTTAATGTAGTTGGATGATGTCATGTATAATATTCCTCTAAAGTAATTTCTGTAGACAAGCCATTTGAAGTCCTCTTGCAGCCAGCATAAACATCTTCATGTTGCTAAACTGAGTGCCCAGACTAAAGCACTCAGTGGGAGAGCTCTGACATCTGCCCGGTTTATCTTGTTTCTGTGAGCTGCTATGGCTTGCCTGTTAGAAGCAGCTTTGCAGTGACAAATATCCCATCCGTGTTTTAGTGGAAATGTGGAGACTATATAATCGCGTAACGCTTTTGACCTGCTAGTTGTTGAATAACATTAGAATAATAAATGTTAAAGATGGAAAGGACCTTTGAAAGCATCTGATTTCAGAGTTTCCCTGCAGCACGCATTTCCAGCATTCTCTCCAACTTGGTTCACCCTGTCAAAAGCAATGAGGATGTTCCACTGTCTAATTTGTTTCACTAAAGAAAGTTTGGAAAAATGATTTTTATATGTTTCAGTCTCGCTTTTGCACTTGCTCATACATTTTCTTGCATCTCTGCCCTCATGTTTTTACAACCTTTTAAAGCTTGTAGTTGGTTAAGGTAGGTGCCATCTTTCAAAATTTCCATTGCTTATTTGGAAATTTGCAGGGTTGTGCGTGTTTTTGTTTTGTTTTCGGAGGCTTGAGACCTCCACAACTGATTTTACTATTCAGAACGTGGCACGGAGATCTGTGTCCTTGCTTTGAGAACATCCTTTTTACTGACTTAGATTGTTTTAGTTTAGAGGCACCTCTGAGTTTCTCTTCATCAACTTTGTGGTTGTTGGCAGTTGCTCTCTTTGTGCAAGGAGTGCTGGGTTATTGATCTTTCTTGAGCAGTTTTTGACCTGCCACCAGCATATCTAGGGCCGAATATTCATTTTGCTGATGCAGTGGAGAAATTTGACTGTCAGGAGCAATATTGAAGGTCACGAGCAATACCTTGTGAGCAAATTTTGTAGTTTTGCTGATGTATGTCTAAAACCATAGGATTTATTATTTTTTATCCAGAATGGTTGGTCAGTGATTCAGTGAAGCACTGACGTGCATATCCTGTCAGAAATTTGCACTAACCTCCTGGAATTGTCAAAGTGCCAAAGGCACTGTTAGTTACAGTGCTGCCCTTAATCAAGAGGCCTGGCAAGGCCAGGGCTGTAGCTTCTGTTCCTGCATTATTAAATATCAACAGCTAATAGCATGCTTAGTTAGTAGTAGTTGATTCTTTAAATGATAGCTTATGGGGGGAGAACACATCCTGTACATGAGGGAAAGAGTCATTAACTTCCCCTTCAATAATGACATTTTAGGAGCAGGCTCCAGCAAGCTCACATTTTGCCCCTTTGCCTTTTAGCCTTTGAGGAGATTTCCTCTTTCACTCATATGCTGTTTTGCCAACTGTCCTGTATTGCCTGCCCAGAGCACTTAGCTCAATTTTCCCAGAGGGCCTGGGACGTGTTTTTCTGGCTTGTGCTGGAGCAAGGACCTAGTTGGCTGAACAGACCCTCTTTTTAAAACCTCTGTTCTCTGTGCACTTAAGTGACCTGTCAGTTGTGACCTTCTGCACAGTCAGATGTGTGTCTTATAGGTTTGAAGAGCTGCTGGTGAACGCCATCGCTTTCCTAGGCGTGGAATGCCAGTGGGAGAAGATTGACAGGTTTTGGAGTCGTTCTGTCTCAAACACACGTCTTAGTCATCCAAATCAAGATTGAACCTATAGCTTTTTCTGAGAGGCTCACAATGCCATTTCTATGTGCAACAGTGTGCTCTATTCATCAAGGAAATGACCGCAGAAATGTGTACCCAGCTGTCTCTGTATCAGTACCATCTATGCTCAGCAGCTGCTGATGTTTGTGGTGATCATTTCCTATCTGACCTTTCTTATTTTGGTGGAAAAGTACCGAAAAAACTTGGAACCCGGGAACACCTGAGAGCCCTACTCTAAACTACTTCGTTAATAATGCTGTTGCACTGCCTTAATCCATGGAATTTAAGCCAGCAGCTGACAGTACCCAAACGCAGTGGAGAGCTGTGCAGTTTGCCCTCTAGTCCTTGTCCCTGGCACCCGCTGCTGCAGCCCTGTTCTCCCATCGGTTAACCCAGAGGAGCCACGGGCCCCACAGCACCCTGCAGAGCCCACTCAGTGCCTACGCTGTGTAGGAGCCTTCCACTCAGGGGATGCTCCCATTAGCATCTACCCTGACTGTTACCATACAAGTAGAGTTCTGCTCCAGTGTCTTGTTTTTTTCCTTTTAAAAATCTTTTTATCTGCTTTTATAAGGAGACATTGGGTTTTTTTTTGTTCGTTTTTTGCAAAAAAAGATCTTTTTGTACAATTTTACAAGAATCTCAGCAAGAGATGATATTACTGACATGGCTTTAATCTATTATTTATTAGACCTCAGTTAAATGAGGTGCTTGTGACAAAACAGGGTGTGTGGTTTTGGTTAAGTCCCCTAGGCCCTCCGGTACGCAGAGCATTAGGACTGTCGATGCAAAGCACTCTTAGGAAGGAACTTTGTATTTGGATCATAACTACCTTACTGCTTCCAGCTCCTCTTTGCAAAGGAAATTATGTCCTTAAAGGCACGGTTTGTTGATGGATTAGGTCTGTACTGCAGACACATCTGTGTTAGAGAGTTTACCTGCTGAACATATTTTTTCTAAGAAAACCCATTTAGATATGGTCCTTGGCCTTTCTGTGCTCCAGTTCTCCAGTTATACACTGGGAATAAGATTTTTGAAAATTCAAGGTGGAAGTGGGACCAAATGCAGTAGAGTATGGTGAGACTTTTTAGTGCTACAGCAAAGGGATTCTGTAATGAGGAGATTCTGCTTCATGTTTTATTTCTAAAAACTTGGGAGAGTAATCCGTGTGGAAACCATGCCGTGTAATTTGTACTCATTATTAAATTAAAGCCTTTTGCAAGGAAGAAACCTACTTCATTTTTGAACAGATCATAGCTGTTCTAGAACTGTACATTCAAACTGTTCTATGCTTGTCTGATTGGACAAGTAAATATTTATCATCCCCGTGTTCAAAATGCTTTTTTTTTTTTCTTCTGATGTTAAGAACTGAGCATAAATTCTGTGAAAGAGACTGAAAAAAATATGTTGGGAATTTTACAACTCTGTTTATGGTACCAAACAAATACGACTGCATAAACAAACACAACTACTTATTTTTGTAATGTTCGTCTGCTGTTAAACCATAGGAGAAATCAGCCAATTGGCATGAAAATGATTTGATCACATAATGGTGCTGGGGTTTGAGCAGGAGGAAATGTGGACTGGGAGACTTGGCTGAGGACTGTGAAAGGGTATCTTGGCCAGCAAAAATGGCAGTACCCCACTGGACTTGTGCCAGACCCAGAGGGGAAGCATATGTTTCAGAAGCCTTACAGCCATCTTTAAATAACTGTTCCTTCTTTAAGAGAAGAAATGGCGTACTGGATATTTACAGGGAATTCTTGGGTGAGGGTGTTTAAGCTCAGATTTGCCTTCTTTCAACTAGCTGCCAGTCCTTGTCACAGCAGGGAAACTGACGTGATCTAGCCAGCAGTGCTGAGAGATCCAAGAGGGCACTACAAGTGGGTGTTTTTCCAAGCCTTTGTTAGAGGTCCCAATTCAGGCTGTGCTTCCCAAGCTATTGAAGTCGTCTCTTAGATCAATGGCTTGGAACAGTGATCAGTGCCCTGGACTTCCCATTTGCATGACTTCCTGGCAGGAGGCAGGCTTAGATAAAATCAGGGCTCGGTTCTTAGCCTCCCAGCTTACATCTATATCAGCCATGTGCTAGCAGGATATATTCATTTCCTAAGGTGCTTAGTTTGATACTAGGAGGTCTCCAGTGCACCTCCTATATCATCATTGAGCGGCACAGAGGACATGGTGCTTGCCCTCTCAATCTGTTGTTGCAGTATCAGTGAAGACTGATTTAATGGCATTTTCCTCATAAGAAATGTTCAGGAAAGCGATTTCCCATATTTTCCTACTACCTTGTCCAGGAAAGCAGAATTGGAACGAGCTCTGTTAAAGTTATTGGAAAAATCATGGCTGCTCTCCTCCTGGAAAGAATAATGGCAAATTTCATTGGGACATCTGTTTGGTTATTTGAAAAAAACTTGGCATGAAGTTAACTTGGTTTTTTTTTTCTTTTTTTTTTTTCCGAGCGGTTATTTAAAATATTACTTGATTGAAAATAAATATTTTGGATTTTAATTAAAAGTATATCCAGTGCTTTTCTGAGTGCACGTGTTTATACATATGCAGGGTAATAAAATGTTATTGTTGTCTTACTTAGCTGCTCCTTGGTGACACAGGTTTTATTCCGTTCATGGGAGAATAAATAGAGAAAATGTAATAATAAATCAAACTTTATTGTGGTTAATGCCTTAAGCATTGGAAATCATCTGGAATCTGTGATCAAATTACCAACTCACTATTATCATTATTTTAAGTACCCATTTGGTGTTTCCATGTAAATAATGATGAGCGATATGGAACCAGTGTGTTACTGAGCATGTTTGTTAGCAATTTTTCCTTTTAGAAGAAGGAGGGAGGAGGAATTGAGTGCCCAGAGGTAAAGCTGACTTGGATTATGTTGATACTGCTGTTTCCATTTGGAATATTCCAAGGAGTAAAGTACAGACCCAAATTAAATGGTGTATAAATTCAGTCCTTTTTATTTTATATGTATATGTATATATATATTTTAAAGTCTGAAGTGAAACAGGGGTTAAGGTTTTGTCATGTCTCTCTCTTGAATTGCGGTAATGTCATGAAATTGCTCTGCAGCTGATCTGGGCAGGAGACCAAACCTCTCAGTCTGATTTCTGACCCAGATCTGTTACTCTCAAGGCAAATTTGTGTTTATGGAACTCCGCATCGCCTCTCTGCTTATTCAAAAGAAACCCCCCCCAAAACAGCTTGAGAAGTGTATTCCCACCACTTTGCTAACCTGCCTATGTCTCTCACCTTTACCAGTTTTATTCAACAAATCACACCTAATGTAAAAATGCATTAAAACATTTGAAGTAGTATAAATTTCCTGTGGTGTGACCAGCCAGAATATTTTTTTGGTTTCTTAGAACCTGTTTTTGAAAACTACTTCACAAAAATAATGAGAATTTTCAACCTCACGACAGCTTGGAAGTAGTGGTCTCCACGTTTTTGCAGAGTAAATGTAATCAGATTGACATCTCCTAGAAACTCCTGCAATGCAGATAGAGCACTGGAAGTTATGAATGCAGTCAAACTGCTAAAATATTCTCTGAATTCTTCCTTAGGTACTTGCTGAGCGCTCCTCCTTTTAGGTCAGAAGACAGGTGGTAGCTCTGTAGCCTGACTTCTGAACTGCCTGTGGCTCCAGATTCCATGGATGAATTTGTTTCTCAAGGTCTGTTGTGGTGATGATGATTTCGGAACAACTAGTTTTGCTTGTTACAACTTCTCATGATGGAGAATCTGCATTATATGTAGGATAAGGCTTTCAATTTTTATCTTTGTGCTAAAACTTTTCATTCTGTTTCTCTAGCTGTGTGCACCCAGTTGTTAGATTTGTTCAGGTTTACTGGCTTCCAGTGTTATTCTGTCTTGGAGTTTCCAATGGTTTCTGTTGAGTTATCCATTAATGTATCTTTGGCATAAAAGACATTCATAGTTTTTCACTGTAATTGTCTGATTAAATGCTGTATTTTCTCTATGTGCTGTTTTGTAGGTATCCAGACAGCCTGTAGACAATCTGGGGGTTTTGCTTATTGTTTGAAGTACAAGAGCCGTAGTTTGCTTATTAGGAGCATGAGGCTCGGGGTTGCAGATTAACCAGCTGCACTGCGTGCATTCATGTGGTCACAACCTTCCAAATTTACCCCATCATGAGAGGAAGAATTAATTATAGTCCTAATTGACTGTTTCCTTGGATATAAGCAGGAAGGAACTGCTAGGAGGCAAAGTGATTAGTCAAGTTAAGCTAGTTTCATCAATCAAATGTGTGAGAAAGTTTATCATCCCAAACCCAGAATAAAGTCAAGTCAAAATGCAAGAGCCATTAGCTCTTTCATAGGGGTTTTGCTCTGTTTCTTTCTTCAGTTTTCTGGGGAATCTTGAAGACGTAAAAATACATGCTATCGATCCAAACTGTGCTTGAAAAACTGTTGGCATTATCTTGGAAGAGAGAATACGGTAATATGGTAATATCTCATCAGACATTGCATGTAGTCATTACTAAAAGACCTTGGCATATATTTTTGGTGTGGAAAAGCGAGTCACACACGTCTCAAACAAAACTCAGCAGCTCTCTCATAAATCCAGCTGTGCCACTGAGATGACCCCCTTGGTTGCTGTCTTAGTGAAGCCTTATTCAGAGAGCTGGATCTAGCAAGGCCTCCAGCTTTATCTCACCATTCCCCCTCCGGCTGCGGTCCTTCCTCTCCCATGGGATGCATGGTACTGGGGGCAAGTGAAAAATGCTCACAAAAACCCCTCGACCATGGCCGTTTTAAACTCATGATGTTTTGGTTTATCGTAATAGACTGAGTGGAAGCAGGGGCTTGAAGGAACAACTAATTTTTCCTAACCTTGGGTGGCAAACACTGTCAGAGAGAGAGGATGAGCTGCCATTCCCACCACAGGGGTTTCATCTGCTGCGGGACTCAGATGGTTCAGTGGATCTATTGCTTGTCAAATTCACCTAGGCTTGCCATCTCTGTTCCTGTGGCAGCTTCTTGCACTAGATTGCCTTGTTCAGGGCTAGGAACTGCAGGGCTGGCCTTCTCTGCAACTTTTCCTCTGGGCAGAGGTGATTCAAACCCAGCTGAGACCTTCAGCCAGAGCGTGGTCCTGCAGCACATTGGCACACCTCAAGCGGTGGGGAGGTGAACTCTGGGTGAGAACAGCTTCTGCTGGTATTGCCAGTAAAGGCAAAGGTGTGGGGCACAGAGGTCCCACAGCCCTGAGGCACAAGCGTAACACAAGGGATAGGAGCAACCTTCTTCACTTCAGGGCAACCCTCACTTGCTTATATTTAGCCACAAGAGCCATGTTTCTAGGACTGGACAATTCATTCTGGTGGATTATTTTAGGAAACAGTTCAGTTTTACTCACTTTTATCTGTTGATAATTGGAAGCCCCTGTGACAATTCAAGAAAACTTAAGAAATAGAACTGCATAGGAGGTTAGAAGAGAAAACTACCAGAAAAAAAAAGAAGGCTTTCATAAAGTTAACACTGGAAAAAAACAAAATAAGATTTTGTTAAGTCCACTGGTTGCAGTAATGTATTTGTGCATAAAACCTGTACATGTGAAATGAGTATCCTGCCTACAAACCAGCATCTCATCAGTTGTGCTAAAAGCTTCCTAGCTGCAGCTAAAAGATCAGGGTTCAAAGTCTGTCTGTATTTCTGGTACTTTTGTTTGATTTGCCAGATGTGAACTCATGTGATCGTGGATAAGCACGTTCACACGTGCTACACACTCTGATCTGTGGGTAACCAATGTGAAATTTGTGTTGAGATGTAAATTGTTTAAATCAGAACAGAAATACGAGTATTATTAATCTCGCCCGTGCTTTGTTTCCATTGGTCTCTATAACGATTGATGTGCTGAGGAGTGTTAGTTAGCTGCTTATTAACTTTCCAGGGGAAATTAATTGTTTTAGAAAACAGGGTATTCTACATACTTGAAGAGACAGATTTAATCCAAATTGCTCCAGAAGACACAACTGCAGTTTAAAGAAGCAATTTAAAAAATGTTTCTGACTAAAATTAAGAACTGTGTAGTTCTGTTTGTATTGCATGCTTAAGTATGGATTTTGTGTGTTTGCATGCATCTACAGCAAATCCATAGCTGCCTGAAAAAGTTGCTAGTTTTAATCTTTTAGCACGGGGCTGTATCTTTGGCAGACAGTTCTAATTTCATAAAGCAACACATTTCTAGTAAGGTTCTCATTCACCAGAATGTAACTTTTTAAACTTTCTTTAATCAAAAGTAACATCTAGGAAATGATATTTTGACTGTAAATGTCTCTTGTGTGAGTAAAATGTCTTTTGGCTAGCATTCTTTTGGGCTTAACATAAAAGAGATTATTTTAAGTAACAGAGGCTGTTTTTTGAAAAATCTATCATATAGGAGAGCATTTTCTGAATAAGTGGCATCTGGGCATCTGTTCGTGTCATCTCAGTTTTCTTCTAAAGCAAAAAACAAACAAACAAACAAACAAAACCCAACTAGGTAGGCTTGAAAAATGGACAAAATATCTCAAAAATAAACTAATCTGCCAAAGCTGAAGCAGTGATGAAGAAACAGAGAAATAGTTTGCAGGTGAGCCAACCATTTCATTCTGGATCTGAGCCGTATGGCCACGGAAGTTGTCCATGCTATTCTGGACCATGGCCTTATGACCACAGAGGTCTGCTGTACAACTCTACTCTCTCTCTTGCTCCAGAAGAGAGTTATATTTTGCTCACACGGCTGTATAAGTTGATTTAGTTTGGCTTTATTCAGAGAAAAGTGAATTAAACCCATAATGAATAAATCTAATTTTAAAATTACATTGTTGATCATCACTGCAGCAACATACGAGATCCTTTCTGAGGTTTGCCAATCAAATATATAAAGTACAGTACAAAATAATATATAGCATATATACTAGACATTCCCATTTTGGGAGTCAGAGCATTGTGGTCTTTGTTAAAAGTGGTATTTTAGAAAAATCAGGTCAGCTGAAGACTGTTGAGTTGAGTAGGTCCAGAAAGTCCTTATGGTATTTTTAATGATATGTAGACTGACTGACTCCACTGGGCTTTTTGGTAGTGTTCATTCAAATGGACAGGGATCACTCACTGAAGAATGATAATCAATTCTCTACATTAATTTTGGTTTAAGAAGGAATATTATCTAACCTTAAAAACAAAATATTACTGGTTTACAGCTACAGAGAATCACATAAAATGTGTCTAAGAATAGCGCTAATAGTTCATTTAATTTTCAATAATTTAAAATTCAATTTTAAAAAATTTAAATTTCAATACCATTTTGAACCTAAATTCTAGTCAAATAAGTTTAAAACAACGTATTTCATTACCCAGGAAGTAGCTGGTCCTTAGCATAAGTTCTTAAAATGTCACACTTTCTCATTCTTTTTGACTCAACAATTTTATGCAACAATCCCCAACAGTTCGTCCTTTTCTCCTCAGATATCATCCACACTCCCAAACACAAATTTTGCAGACGTGTCAAAATGTGTTGTTATCCTGTCTGTGAGTAGTTGCATGGTGTTGCTTTGAATCTCAAATCTGCTGAAGTTCATAGGGTTCTTGACCTCAGCAGCTTTGAATGAGGACAGTAACTGTATTAAAATCTGTAAGGCATGCGTGCAATGTCAGTTGATCCAAGTCTGTGCTCAGGTCCAGACTCAGTGCTATTCACGCAGATGAACTCAAGCATGCACATTTAACTTGTGGCCTCCAAGGAGGAGAGCTGAAGTGCCCTATGCCCAGATGCTCCTTACTGAAACTTGGACATGTCTGGCAGAGCAGTGCCAACTGTGTTATCGTCTGGTCAGTTAACGTGTGCTTTCCACCCAGCTCCTCAAACTATTTCCAATCTAAGAGCCAAGACTACTGATGAAAAACACATGCTTCTTAAAGCTTGAATTATTTAAGGAAACTTTTGAGTGCTCCACGCACCCTTAAATGAGACGTAGTTGTCAGTCTGTGGTATTTCAAGGTGCCCTTATACCAGAAAGATGAACGATACGTTGAGCTTGAAAATTAGTCAGAAGTGTTGGCTCCTATGCTTACCCTTACGTACTGTTACCCAGATTTTCATCCTCAGTTCACTGCTGACTATAATCCATGTAACTAAGCATCTGATGGCCACTACTTTTTTTTCTTTCAGAAACACCCAGTTTTATAAGAAAGCATGCAATGCATATGAAAGGACACGCAGTCAGTAAATGTATTTTGTTTGTGTGTATATTGCTGTTTGCATGATAGGAAATGGTGCTACAGGCAGAGGAGTGCTTCCAGTGCTCTTCGTATTTTACCTTTCAGATAGCGTAGACATGTCGTATGTGTGATGTTTTCACTCAGGATGATAGAGGACACCTCTGCAGCAGATCAGGTAGCCTTCATTTAAATTGCTTCTTGCAATGGACTGTTCTACTAGCAAAATCAAATGGAACTGATGTGCTGAAATACTTGCAGATAGACCTGGAAAGAGTAAATCAAGAGGATATGAACCAGAATTCACAGATACTTCCTTTGTAGCAGAAACCAAGTGGATTTGCACTGAGTTGTATTCCAAAGGCAGACATTTCAATGAGGCCTGGGTTACTTTTTTTTCCTTTCCACAAGAATCATCTGTGGAATTCAGCTCAAATTTTGATTACAGAGTTATAGATAACATTTCATTTACTTCATTACGTTGCAGAGACCATACTGCATTTTCTCCTTCCCCTCATCTTTTTTTTTTTTTTAGAGTCTTCAAATAGAGATTTTCATCTGAAATTTCCTACTGCTGTATTTTTTAAACCTAGTGTAGCGTAAGAATCCCAGGAGTTGTATTTTTTCCATTTTGTTTCTTTCTGTCATGCTGACTTCACAAATTCAACGAAAGTTTAACTTCAGTGTTGAGTCCTGAATCTGTCAGCAGAGAACATTCATGAAAGGAAGAATAGGCCCTAATGCAAAAATTTTATTGGTAGCTGTAGTATTGACAGAAATCCCAGAGTTATAAATGTTATGATCTCTTATTGAAATGTAACAGGTACCAGCAGTGAGAAAGTGTACTCTTACTTATTCACACTTAAGCTCCGTTAAGCTTCTACAACTGCATGCTTATTCAGAAGAAAAGCATCAAGCCAGCCAGCTATTCATTTTTGCTGCAGGGAAACTATTTTATGGAAAGTATTCTTGGTTAAGTCAATTCACCTGTTTTAGCCATGATGTAAAACTGTTTGCTTTGTTCATACCCAGGTGTTTGTGCCCTTTCTTTTAAGGCACAGGTAATATTTCTGAGCAGAGAGACCAAACCTGCTGCACTTTTGATTTTATATTTCTGTAGCATTCACTTGAAATCTGAATTTCTATTTTCATTATGCATTATAGTCTTTTATCCTGTGAACATTATTGCCTTGACAGGGAAAAGAAGGGAAGAGGAAATGAGGTCTTGTGCTGACACTTAAATTAAAAATGTAAGCTCTGGATGAAATGGTTCAGCAAGCACCTTTGCAAAGGAGTTGAAAAATCAAAATGCCTTGATAAAATGTGCATACTGGATACTGTGCTGAAACAAGATTTGAGTATTTCTTTGTGACTTGAGATGCTACCTGACATGTTTTCAGCTGTAAAAGAGCAGGGGAATGAAAAAAAAAAAAAAAAAAAAAAGAGGACGCATTAATTTCAGCAGCTGAGGGGGAAAAAAAAATCTATTTTTTTAAACTTTGTGCAAAAAGATTCTTTTTGTGTGGGATTGCCCAGAGGCTGGCCACTGAACTACTGTAGTACTTTCTTCAGCTCTGGGACTGTCACTTACACTTTGCTTATACATTGAAAACGTGTGATCAGAATGGCTATTCTGGTAGTCTTACACGTAATTCAGAATAAATGTCAACATCAAGGGCTATCTGTGTGCCTCACTGCAACTGTGGCCTCAGTTCAGACCTATACATAGTAGACATTGCTAATGATTGAAGATAGTATGTGATCAGAAGTTTCCCAATAGAAATGATGCTTCTTTTTTTTGTAGTAAAACTTATATCAAAGGTTATTGTATGTATTCTCTTGTTTCAGCAGTGGAGGGTATAAGCACGGGGCAAGAATTTTGCTTTATAGTAAAAACTTGCGGTGAAAAAAGGCAATGAGGTACCTATGAAATAAACAAAATTAGTTCTTAGTAACTAAGGGAGGAAGTTTTGATTTCTGATTGTTTGGCAACCTGTGGTTGTTTGCAACACCCAGCAGGAAAGGACCCAAAAGTTTCCTTAAAGGAAAAGGAAGAATGCTTTTGTGAACTCTAGTAAAGACCCCTGATACTCCAGGTTTACTAGTCTCTAAGAGTGAGCTGAATACCAGGACATGCAAATGTACTGTGGATTTGAAAATGAGAGGCAGTTCCTTCTACAGCTGAACATCATTCTCTTAGACTTCTCTTTAGTTGGTTCTTGTAACTTGTCAGAAACGCAACATAATTCATTTCTTGAAGCTAGTTGAAATGTGCTGTCTTAAAAACCCATCAGTGTCAAGTGTATATCACTACTGTTACGTCAGGCTGTTTCCAAGCCTTGTCAATAGTTTTTTTTGCCATTTTGCTGACAGCATTTATGCTTTAAGACAAGAGCATAATAGCTACTGTGTGCTCATGATTAAAAGTCCTCGAAGGAAGAGCTCTGTTTTATTAAGCAGTGATGTTCACATCTGGGATACGGTTTTTGTTGTTGTTGTTTATAAAGATGGTGAGTGTAATAGGTTTTTTTTTATGAAGCTGTTGTAAAAGCAAATCTGTAATGCACTTAGCAAAAATTAACAGTCAAGTGCAGGTGTGTTGTAACATCATTTTTGATCTTCTCGTGTCCTTTAATTTGAAGCATATATCTGTATTTCTTTGAAGAAAATACTATAAATTGAAAATGAAAAGTACCAAATAAACAACATCTTACCTCCCACATTTGGTTTTATAGAACACCTAAAACATGGTAATATAAATCGAAATGGTCTCTAAATTCACGATAAAACTTCAAATAAATAAATAAAGGTAACAATCACAACGATATTTCACTTCCTGGATTGAAAAATTGAATCGCAGGCTCATAGCTCCCTTGAGTGTTTGGGAAGAGAATAGCAGCTCTTAATAATAGAGCACTTTCCTGTGAGAGAGGCACGTTTGTGTCATTAGCGTTTTTCTGGCAAATTTTCAACCACCAGCAGCACAAGTTTTCATTGATTGCCTCCCACTCTAAGGAGGTAATGATACTGCTGTCACTTTCTTTCATGAACTGCATGAATTGGAGAAAATTAGGGAAGATAGTGATATAAGATATGGATAAAACACAATTCAGGCTGAGCTATTTCCCTTGTCGCTGCAAAAGGAGTAGTAGAATAGTTTTTAAACATCTGAGCTAAATATAGAAAATAGATTTTCCAGTGCAGTAGTGGAGAATCCAAAGTAAAAATCGACCAAGACACGGTCGAGTCATCTACCTTTCAGAAAATAAGAAAGGGACACATGCAGCTGTTCTCTGAAATTCAGACCCCTTTCACCGTGGCTCAGGTAGAGAAGCTGATCCCCTTTGGAAGAATTAGACCTTGTGTATTTATTCAAAGGTCATACCGATAACATTTGGTCAGCGGTTACCATTTTGTTAATTGCCACTGTGGAGTGATGATGAGTGAAAAAAGCTATCTGTGAGAAACCTTGTTACATATTTCGCTTGACTATACTTGTTCTATGAAGATGCTTAGGAATAGGAAATAGATGGAGGTGTTTGTGGTCATTAGCATCCAGATTGCATTGAAATGTCAGAAAATGATCCCTGATGTCTTGGCTCCATCTATTTATAATTGACTGGAAGGCTCACGTTCATTTTGATGATGCAAAATCGAGTGCAGCTGGAGAAAAGGAAATGGGGAAACTTGAGATAAAGTGGTAATGCAGCTCAGGAGTCTGTGTATGTAGAAATCCTTGTTATAAATCAACAGCTATTTTTTTTTTTTGTTCGTTCATTTTTGTGACTTGAGATTGTGAAAATTTAGTACTTCTGTATTAAGAAAGGACCACAGTGATCTAAATCTTCATCTTAATGCAGGAAATGCTTCGTGATACCGATGCTATTCTGACTAGGATAATTAATTTAAGCTTATTTGTTCTTACCTTCAAGGATCTTTTCATCTCATCAAGTATGCTGAGCAATTTCTGTGGATAAGGTTGTCTCGTAGTTTATTTTAATCTTTTTCTTTTTTGCAGGTTTTAAATGCTTTTTGTTTTCAGCACCTTGTTCTCCAACTGAATGCTATAATGTTGACCCTGTGTATGAGCTCAGCATTTCTGGAGTAAATATATGAGAAAGCTAATTGAAATATAACAAGAGTTTAGAGCACTTGTATGTCACTACATTATTAATTGAGGATTTTATGGATTGAGATTTACAACTTGTGTACCAGTTTTAGCACAGAGCAGCTTCTCTGCTTCTCTAGCTTCTCATGCATCACAACCTCTGCACATATGTCATATATAAATACATTTTGGAACTCACATACAGAGTGCACATGGAGGGTGAATAGGAAATCGGTTGCTGTTTTGACAATTGAAAATAAAAGAGCAGACTGAGTCCACCTTTTTATCTTGGCATCTCTTATCATGCGATGCGGAATAATTCCACTTGCAAGGAACATGGAATATGTTGAGTTGTCAGTGTGCACTGAAACTAGTGAAAGTGAAAGAAAAATCAGAGCTAGAAAAAGTGGTGGACCAGTGCTCGTAGAGGCTCTCTGCAGTGGAGCTGAAAGTGCTATAAAAATAGCGTTGTAACACTTAGATTTTTAGTTCTGCCTTTCTTCTCGATAACCATGGCTCCTTTCTGTAAATGTATGTAGTACAGAACAGAAATGACCATATACATGGTAAAATGAAGAACTTGTGATTACTTCTCAGATCTCTTATTTTAAGTCTTCAGTGGGGCTTGCTTGGCCTCTAGCCCTAACTGCTTCCTGCTTTGGAGAGAATATGGTATGAACTGTTCCAGTGCATAGTGAGTACATAGCACTGTACGTGTTTCCAGTGATAAGGAGGTACATATAACAATCTCAGTAGAGAAATATGCAAATATACAAATATTTAGGTTCTTATTTTCATCTTGATACATACATATCTATGTGCATATGCCTATAAACTCTACCTTCATGGGTATTTAAGTGAAGATTTTTACCCGTCACCTGCTGTAAGCAAACTCAGAGCCTCAAATTTTGCAGCATTCGACACGAGATATCTTTGAGATATTTTTTTCAGCGTTCTTGAACTCAGGATTAGTTGCCAAAACAAAATACAGATCACTGGGTATTCACTTTTATGTATACAACATATATTGGGCCCATACAGAAGTGAAACACTGGTTTAGAAATGAAACATCATCATCTTTTTTATTTTACTGCCTTGTAAACACCTGAAATTTGACCTTAACGGAAATAAATTCTATCAACCATTTATTAAAGTAGCATGTTGCCAGTCAGATTTTCCATCTTACGTTTCAGCACTGTACACATACTGAGTCAAATTGTATCCAGTTACTCTCAGGCAATTAAGTCATGCTTCAGAAAGAATTATTATTTAATCAAATAAACAATGAGGAATGTCAGAATCAGGATTTAAAGAATTTGCAGAAACCCCTGCAATTTTTCAAAGAAGCTTTCTGTGCTCATTGATTTCTATGAAGAATGGTGTATGTTTCGGTAACGCTGGTGTTTGGATCAGTGAACCATCAAGATCTTGCTGTCTTGATGAAAAGTAACAAAACTAAGGAAGCAAGAGAAAGGAAGCTTCTAGCATTTTTGGTTCCTGTAGAAGTTCAAAAGTGAGTATCTAAAATAGACCTAGAAGTATGGGCTCTCAGGAGAAGATGTAGACACAGGTTTGACCTCAGCTTGAAGCAGACATCAGGAAACTTGTAGAGCGTTGGAGGTTATTTTCCCATTTTCTGGAAGATGCGTATTTGCCAGCTGTGACTTGAGGCCAAAATCAAAACCTTGACAGTTCTCACAAATCCGTTTGAAATACTTTATTTCTCACAAATTTAGGGATCTGTCTTTGGACTTGAGCTTTTAAAATTTATGTTTGAAATGCCTGACACCTTAAGAAAACATTATTTTAATCTAATACATCTCTTGGCTTTGGCAGATTTATCTTACTAATGTCTTGCGGAATTCTCATTTTCAAGATTGGCGAGTTAATACAGGTGGTCAGCTGAGCTTTTCTATTGTGTATTTGTATCTACAAAATTTGTATGTTTCCAATCAAAATCCAGGCTTGTTTTCAATATGAGCATGGGAACGTGGTGAGGAAAATCACAAGAGAGGCAATTAACTTAAAGCAGACTAGTTTATCAGGTCTGGAATTTTTCTAGCCATTGTTTCTGCATGCCATCACTTTGCAAGGACCTGTTCCCTCTGGAAGTATCATATTCTGTATAACACGTGTATTCCTCTGGTGCTGCTGCCATTGAAATTCATTCTGTCATTCTCTAGCAGTGGTGCTACAAGTAAACGCATACATCAGGTGAAACAGCAATTACCAGGCTCCGTAAAACTTGAGTATACTTACTTTCAGAATATTGGACATGAAGCTCTGCAGTGATCAGTCCACTCCAGCCTAGGATCCAGAGGAGCATCTTTACAGAACAGGAATGCGTTACATTTTCAGTTTAAAACAGTTTCTTCTGTTTGCTGTATCACATCACATCTGTTACAATTCCTGTAATTATCAGCTTGAAATAACATACCTAAAAATAAATAACGTCATGCTGCTGAACTGCAGTAATGGCTTGCTAGTTAATTTGGTGCTTGTCAGCTCTTCTGTTGTGGTGCTGGTGACTCTCAGACATGCTGTGATTTATACCCAGGTCAGTGATACTGCTGTCCAAGCTCACACAGAATCACAGAATGGCCCGGGTTGGAAGGGACATCAAGGACCATGAATCTTCAACTCCCCTGCCACAGGCAGGGCCACCAACCTCCCCATTTAATACTAGACCAGCTCAGTGCAGTGAGGGCAGAACTCAACTGGGCTTCTCTGCATAAAACCAGGTGAATCTTGTAATAATTAGTGCAAAAATCAGCTTTGAGAGGTGGCTGCCCACTCGGCAGGGCAGGAGGCTCACTGCAGAGGGGACTGCAGGAGCCTGGGTTTCTGCCACAGGTGCCATGTCCCTGCTGGCCCTGGGGACAGCCAGCAAGCAGTGATAAGTGCATCAGGCTCTTCCCCACACTCTCCAGTTTCTGGCATTGAGACTTACCCCAGCTAACAAAGCAGGCTGTTAGCTCACGTTCCAGCATAATCTGTAGATGTTAGCAGGGCTTGTTTCAGAGGTGTTCAAACGGCTTTACAGGCTGCTTTGCTTTGTGTTATGTTTTGCCTTGGTGAATATTAGTTCTTCGAGCAGTTATCTCTGGAGATGTGCAGCTCACTCTATTGGAAACAGTTCTTCTCCCGTGATTACCTTTTAAATGAGTCCCAGTGCAATGATGGATGGTGTAGTTCTGAATTTAAAATCTTGCTGCTGAGCCGAAGGAAAGGTTGGAGCGATTCCCTGCATGAGGTGGAGATTGTTCTCTATGTCAAACCATCTCTGACTGAAGAGTCACTCATCTAAACGCTGGCAGAAGCACATCTGTTCTTGTGGGATGGAGCAGCCTGTGTTGAGTGGCAGACATAATCTTGAATACCTCGAAGGATATTCGGCCCCCAGCGTTGTTTCTGGCTATGCTGTTTCATGTTACCCTTCCATTTAGTGTCGGTGTTTTTTCTAAATGACTGACTTTTGGGTTAATAAGGGTGAGTTTACTACTTAGTTCTGTAGGGGCTAGAAGGACATTAAGTGGATGAATCCTTTAATTTGAAATACACAAGTGCATTGCTGCTCTTGTTCTGTGATGAATCGAGCGTTGGGTATATTAATACTAGTAATGGAACATAATGGCTACTCATCAAAAGTAAAGATAATTATTTCAGGAACACAAAACTAACCTTGCCAGATAATTGCTCATTGAAATCTGATGCTGTGCAACAAATGGAGGATTATTAGCAGCTGAGTCCCGTGTTCATCTGTTATATCATTATCTCCTATATGCTAGAATGACAGGACTATCATGGCATTGAAAACATGCACCTTTTCTTTGCATGTCAATTTTTGATGTGGGATTTTGAGAGGTCTGCTCTGTTTTTAAGAAGTTACCGTGTTATCCTTCCAAGTGCTGGGGGGAGCTCAACAAACTTAGCCACATGTGGATTGTACAGGTGTCTGTTAAATGCTGAATGAAAAACAAACATCATTCCATTTCCAGTTTCCTGTTTTGTTTTTTTTTTTTCCCTTAAACTTGTCTTTTTTTTTTTCTTTTTTTCTTTTTTTTTTGTAAATGCAAACTAGTGTTAGTGTTTTGAATGCTTGCTAATCCAGCAGACATTGTGAGACTGTGGAGGTTCTCATACAGGGGAAAAGAAGTGCAGCATATAACGTGAGTGGTGAAAGGAATGCAGAATGTAGCAGTCAGGTAGAGAGGCATTTTTCTGATGACATGACTAATTAAACCCAGAGCAACTTTGAAGAGAGATGCTACATTCCAGTCATTTGAACTTTTTAAATGAAGATGAGGCTTTTGATCAGTTGCAAGGTTAACTTTAACAAAATAGCAGCCATTTACGCTCTGAAGTTTCACTGTGAGCTGTTTAAAACACCTGCTTGTTTAGCCCAACCCTGTGCCTCAAATTCAGGCCTTGACTTTGAGCCAGTGTGCTGCTTTCACTCTCCCTGTGGCTTTAGCCGTGAGGTTGGAGCATCACCATACAGCATCAGCATCTCTTTGGTTAGGATGCTGTGGGCTGCTTGTTGCCTCCTGGCCCTGAGCAGTGGCCACAGCGTGTGGGCTGAGACTCTGCAGTGGTCCATGTGCACTTGGGATGCTTTTGCAGTTGTCTAAGCATATTCTTTCCCAGAGCAATGCTGGTGCCTAGGATAATTCACTTCAACTTATGCTGTTCAAAGGCTTACCCTGAAAGTTGCAGATGTCCTGGGAGACAGATTTTCATGCTGAACTTCTCCTATTTAGTAATAAAAAAGTTTAATGCCACTTCACTTTGTGACTGAAAAGGTGAATTATGTTTTTCCGCCTCATAGTTGATAGTAAGAACAGGTAACATTGCTATACTCAGTTTCCATAGTTTCCACCAAGAGCAGTCCACCCATGCTACTCAAGTATTCAGTGGCAAGCATGAAAAAGAAAAAACATGCAAACTTTCTACAACAAGTTTTGTTCAAAAAATCAATTTGTTTCAAAAAATGCATCATTCACCTAATAATTCACGTTTGAAAAAAGAAGAAAAAAAAGCCAGGTGAAAAATTGCCTTCTTTCAAAAGCTGTTTACATCAAGGCTTCGGAGTATGTATAATCTCATTTCTCCACTCTCATTTTTATCTGCTTTCTCTCCTTGAACTGGAAAAATGCTGTCCTAACTGTATCTATTTCCTGTAGGAGCTATTAGTCAGTAGCATTACATCCACTTCAACGTGATCACTTTTCCAATCTGTATGTTACTGATACGCTATTATCATGTTATATTGCTCATCCATCAGAGTTTGCAGTGTTTTCTGCGCTGATTGCAGAATCGAGGCGAGATGAAGCATTCTCTTTAATAAGAAAAAACTTCAGAGATGCCAAAATATTCCAATATTTCCCTCTCTCTTTGTCTCTTCATCTATCCATAGTAATGTGCTCAACTATGCTACAGAGCAAAAGGTTCTGATGGTGGATTTCAGGGTTATGACGTGAAATGTTTCTCTGCTTTTAACTCCTAAGCAAAAGCACTTTAACCATCAGTTTTGATTGTGACTATCTCAGCTCCCCTTTATTTAAGTGGCATATTCAATAAAAGCTCCATCTGGTTTCCATAGGAATCTTGCACAAATTCTTGGAAATCGATTTTTGTCAGGACATAAGGCACTTTGACCAGGATTAGAATCTCTTCTTCCTGCAGTGTACCTGCCAGATGGCAAGTTTATTGAATCTGGTTTTAACTTACTAGGGCTTAAAGGAATGAACACAATTCAGAGAAGTGGGTGCTACGTTTCTACTTCAAAGGTCTCCTTCAAAATCACACTCCAAAGATTGATGTGCAGAGTGTGGTTTCTACTTGGGCAGTCTGTTGCATACCTCTCATCTTTTCCAGTGCTTGAAATGGGATTAAAGAGTGGCACAAAGCACTTTACAAAATCCCGGTAGCAGCATGGGATGAATCTTGTTACAATAACATGGCTGAGTCAAATTTATCTATTTTTTTTAAAACCACCTAACTTTCTGCATTGCTGTAAGGAGTTTTGATTTGAAATACTTGTTTTCTGAGTGAAACATGAAAATATTTAATATCCACTTAAGCCGCAGGATGTGTCCCCTTCATCCTTCCTCACCCCGGTCTTAGAAATAAATATTCCTCCATCCTGTTACATAAACCTCACTTGCACGTATCAGTGAGTTCAATCTATTTATTTATTTATTCATTTATTTTCATTGAGCACTAAATATCCAGTGCTGAATTTCTTGTGAGGAAGATTTTACAATTCTAGAATCGCAATCTTATAGAAAATACCAGAAGGAAATCTATTCATTTGCTTTGGGACTGGGTCTTCTCTTTGGATATCACCTTATACTTTTCATTAATGGACCTGTTTGTTAGGAATCCTGGTGGTGTGGATTCCCCATCCTTTCCTGCACTTCCAAAAAGAGGCAGGCAGCAGGGCTGGAAAAAGATTTGAGATGCATTAAGAATGGTCAGGAATCTAATGCTAAAAAGATGGCAGTGGGGCCAGAGTCAGAAGTTTTCTTCTCGATAAGGGGCTGCAGGAGCCACTGCTTAAATTGCTTTTCTAAAACTCCAAGAAAGGATTTCGTCGGCTTGCTTTTGAATTAATGACTCTGGAGCAAATTCACCTATTGCATCTCTTTACTACTTTATTCATGCATTGCAAAGCATTTGTAGAACAAGTAATGGGGTCCTGTAAATCACATGGATGTAATTGCATCCAGGGATACTAATGATGTCATGAAGCATTGCAAGGTAGAGTGGTTTCTGTGGTGTTTCCAAAGGAAATGAGAGGTCTCTCATTTACAGTTTGTTTGTCATCCTCTCCATTCAGTAAAATAGTGTATGAGTGTAATAATAATAAACGACACATCCTGATGGTATTGTGAAGATGTTTTGCCTTTATATCCAAACTGTTACTGCTGTGCTACCATCATTTTCATTTCTGCCTGGCTTGCTTTTAGCTAAAATAGTCCCGTGTTCGTACCATATGGAAATTATTTTCATTTATTCAGCAGATGTATGAGCCTTTTATATGTCCTACTCCTTATCAAATCAGATTATACGATAAAAAAACCCTGCAAAATGTTCTGCAAGTGTTCTGTTGTATGGGAGCAACCACAGGCTGTCAGTGCAGATGGAGGACATGTGTGACAGTTCCAGTACTTCAGTGCACGCCAGCATTACTGTTTACATACGTTACAGGTGGGATGTCTTTGCAATTCATTCTAACATCAGTTTGCCTGCACACCCAAACAAGATGTTAGTCTCTTTCAGCCAGCTGCAGTGGATACAGATGTTGGCCTGACTCTCGTGATTCTGAAAATCCCACCCAAACCTTACTTATCTTCAAATGAAAAACACTTTTTTGAATTTGAAGGCGTTGTTCCGCTTAATGACCATATTGCAATCCAGAGCTCTGTCAGTCTGCTCAGTATTTCTGACAACTCAGTCAATCTGTTTACACCGTGATTTTCGTGCTTATTTTTTAATGGCCGTTATCTCCATGTATATCAACCTTTCTACTGTGATCAACTTTGCAAGAAGTAGAGTTGGAAGGGAGGCATAGGAAAAGGGCAGAAAGGTCACTGCAAAGTAATGGGTGAAATGAGATTGTCTGAAAAAAATGGACGTCAAGGTTCAGCTGAGACCTACTAAATGCAAATGTCTATAATGTGATAAGGAAAAAAACTGGAGAAGAGCCAGTCGGTCCTATTTATTGTTTTAAAAATAGTTGTATATTTCCTTCACCTCTTCAAATAAGTCAGTTCTGAGCATTTCGCTCTGATATTTACAGCATTTCTATTACTTTCATATAAGTTTTCTTTAAAAAACTCCCATTTTCTGTTCAGAAAGTATTATGTTGTCTTGCTCAGAAAGTTCTACGTAAGGAAGGTTTTATGATCCAAGGATAAGTTTGAGAAAACTGTGATAAATTTCTGTGTTTTCTCTCAGCAGAAAACATGTTTTTGTTTCTAAACTGTGTGGCTTCATCAAAAAGTTTTCCCCTATTGAATATTATCTGTGAAATAAAGAAGACCTGAGAGCTTCAGGTATGGACTTTGGTAAAACCTGGCAAGCAGAGGTTTGTTAAGTGTTCAGCCTGAACTGGGCTATGCTTATAGCAGAGCAGTTTTAGTTTCAAAAAGCAGATGATTGTGCAACTTCAGCATAAACTATGGGCCTGGTCTTTGGTGGCTATGTCCCTGGCTTGAGAGCAGCAAAACTATACTGATTTATGCCAGATGAAGATCTGCATTTTTCTCATCACTTTTAATGCTTCCTTAATCCTTACAAAACGAAGCCTTCAGTTCTTTGGAAGCGCGTCTCTTCAGAAAATGTCAATGCAAAAATTTTTTAACTGGGATGAACTCTCCTGCTGTGTGCCTTCTTTTGCAGCTTCCTTTGGTCTGTACTTCCCCAGAAAGGAGTACTCAGAGAACGTCTACATTGACCAACCAGCAGGTACGCCTCTCCTGCGCATCCACGCCTTGAGGGACTCACATGGGGAATCAGCCCACTTTCATCTGTGCCAGAATCTCATCATTTCTCGAGCAAGATCCCATGAAAATCACTGGTTTCAAATCAGAGAAAAAATGGGACTTCTCTACCTCAGCAAGAGCCTAGATAGAGAAGACTTCAACATGCTGTGTAAGTACAAGAAGCCTAGCTTTTCTAGTGGAAATTTCTGTTGTTAAAGTATCTTCAGGTCACGAGATCTATCCATCAGCAGTAAGCACTGAATTCGGGGAAAAAAACACCCGACACCTATTATTTTAAAATGAAGAACCAGACCCAACAAAACCTGCAGCAAATACAAGGAGATGCATGCTGAAGCAAATGTTAATCTGAGACAGATTCAATTACTCTCACTATGATACTGAGATTAGCAGTTTATTCATCAGCTGATGCCAACTGAGCCAATTGCGCTGTGTCACTGTTGGGTGCTTAGTGACTACACAGATGCAATTAGATTGCTTCAAACTCTCACATAAACAGGCCTCAAACTCTGGCAACGTGGATTCATATGGATTTGCAAATAACACCAGTGGTTCTTGGAAGAAGTGGTTGTGTACCTCTCTTTCCCTCTAGAGATATGGCTTTGTTAAGGAAGCTTACTTTTCAGCTACTGAGTTATCTCTATCAATAAATTGGTCTTGGTGATTTTGATCCATGAGGAAATTATCGTTTGATGATGGAGAAGGAAATGGATGAGATGCTAATGGCATACTGCTGTGATCGGTTGCAGAAATTCTGCTGTTGGAGAGCCTGTAGTAAGTGATGAGTTGAAGGGCCATATATCAGCACTGCTCTTTGACTGAGGTGCCTTGATGTTTAAATGCTCAACTTCAGGCACTTACTGCTTCATTTGTTTAGTGCTTAGTATCTCATCCTTATTCTCTGCATTTTTGATGCTCATAAATATCAGATACCCATTTGTAACTGGGCAAGGGAAGAACAGCTATCCACGACTTGAAAGTCTTGGGGCTTCTTGTTTTGTTCATATCACAGTGACCTATAGAGCCTTTCCAAGTGAATTAGATCTGTCACAGAGATGCTATCATTCTGTCTGTAGTCAAATGCTGCTAATCAAAATAATTGAGTCTTGAGGGTGTATTAGCAGATGCCACAAGTTGATTTAAATGTCTGTGTTGTCTTTTGGCCAGCTCTTTATATTTCAGAATGATGAAGCACATTGTGCTCCAAACAGTTTGGCCCATACCTTCAACTGGTATAAACTGTCACAGTGCTGTGATTTTAATGACAAAAGTTTTGAGTCTATTTGTTACTATTTTGCTCTCTTTCTTCCCACTGCAACCCTACTATGCTCTAGTCCCTTAAAACAACAAGAACAAAAAACAGTCAAAAAGCTGATTGCTAGCAGTGACTTGTTATATGTTAGTATCTTACATGCAAATCATTGGATCATTTTGTGAGGTTCTACAACTTAAAACTTGTGGTATGACACCTATCAGTTTTTAGCTTTCTGGGGTTACTAGATTTAAGATTTAAGGTCTTCCAACCAGTGAATGATATATTCAAGAATTGTTGTTATATAACAATTATATAGCAGAACTATACAGTTGTTTGTGAAATAATGGACTAGAGCACAAAAAGTGTATGAGAAATGGATTGTCTTCCATAAAACATTTTGTCTGGTGTGTTCTTTCTGAAGCTGTAGGAAACTGGATGCCATTATCAAAGGTGATGCTGTATGTCTTCCTCTCATCACACCCTTTTCAAGAGAAGGAATGTGACTCTGCTACTCGTACCACAGTTGTCCTCTCTTTGATCAATGCTACTGCACCGGCTTGTAGTTCACTGACAGCAAGGCAGCTTTGCTTCACAGAAATGGATCTCTCCTTTCACATCAAGGAGAATAAGCCCCCTGGTACATTTCATCAGCTCCAGCTACCCTCAATTCATCATCTGTGTCAGAATCTCAGCATTACCTACAAACTGTTGGCAGGTAAAACTGGAACTGAATCACTCGGGACCCAGAAATAGATGCAAACAGCTGCACCGTTAAGATCTCTCTTATAGTAGATCCTCTAGATTGATTCTCTAAAGGAAATTCCCTTTCAAATGTGATCTGAGCCTGAATATTTTGCCTTTGAATTATACAGAAAGGATGGGAAGGAGGACTGTCTCCTTCCTAAGGGAAAGATGGGTTTTAGAAGTTTGTACCTGGGAAGAGAAGATTGGGGATATTCTGAACTTTAAATTGTGCTTCATCTAGACAGCGGGAACTTCCACGTTTTCTGCCAACCCTAATACAGCTCCACAACTTGTTTTTCTGTTTCACTTCCTAGTCTGCCTTTTGTTATGCGGTCCTGATGTGTAAATGGATTTATTGCAAAAGAATATTAAAGAAGAAAACTATCAGAATTCTGTAATGAGAAGTGATTGTCCCTATTTACATTGTGACCATGTTTTCCAGCCGAAGGCCTGCCTTTTCGGTACAATGAGAACACCACTGGTGTGAGTGTAACACAGCGCCTAGATCGAGAGGAGAGAGAGAGATACGAGCTGATCGCCAAATGCACCGTGAGAGAAGGCTTCAGGGAAATGGAGGTTGAGGTGCCCTTCCTCATCAATGTGTTAGATGAAGATGACTCTCCTCCCTTCCTTCCCAACGGCACTGACACTGCAGATGCTGTCGTGGAGTTCAATAGAAAAGAGGTAATGTTCTCCTTTATTATTCCCTGAAATCAGGAGCACAGTGATTGTAGGGAGGGTTACTAACATCAAGGATCTTGCTTTAATGCCCTCCTACTATTTATCCTTAACTGTGCCAAGGTGATCATTCATGATGTCTGAACCCCTGAATGTCTTTCTGTGCGCCTCCTGCACATGTACACCCACTGCTTCAGTAGAGTAGTGTACAAGTGGGCTCTTTGGCTCTTCTTATCTAATTTGGCAGTGGTATACATAAGAAACTTCTTTATGGGCCTAAATGATGCATATTTCATGAGAGGATTTCTAATCCGCAACAGCAGCCTTGTTTTGCAGTGAAATTTCCATTCAAAGTATGTTTTCCTAATAGTGAAGTTTGAAAGAGAAAAGAATGATTTTAGGAGTTTGCTGCCATCTCCAGACTAGAACAAGCACTTACAAGATGCCCATGAAAGTATGACGTTTGTTTGGTCATAAAGCAACTCCTGCTTGCTTTTGAGAACGTTAGGATCTGTGAGTTTCACTCTTCTCTGGATGAGAAAAAGGGAAATCATCATTAAACTACTTTATAAAGTAGTATAATATAATTATGTGCCCGAAAAGTGTTCAGAATATACTGTTTCACTGTCAATTTGCAGTGGAAACAAAACATCATATTCAAAAACTTTCAGTGTTTTCTATTAACTAAATAAGCCTGAAACTACAGAATTGCTAATAAACGTATTAAAAGCTATGTGGATTCGATGTCCAGGTAGAAAATACGATCTAATAGATTAAACAGAAGACAGACAACTCACCCCATTTCTGTCATTTCAGGTAGTAAGTTTGATGAGTGTGACTTTATTTCCTTGTCTTTTAATTGCATGTATTATTTGCCTGCTCTGTAAGTAGTACTGTAGAATGACATTGATTAAATATTAAATGTAAAATATGATCTACTATTCTTGAAATTTATTTATAAATATAAACGTATATGTGCACTCACCTCCTACCTCAAATGTTTGGCATGGTATTTTAGATGCAGACTGAAATAATTATATGGCAATGTATTTTTCACCACTACCTTGGTGACTGCTGTCTTTCTTTTGAGCCATCCAACACTTTCTCACCTCTTTATAAGCAATTAAGGATTCTCTGGGACTGATGTCTGTAGCATGTGTACTCGTCAATTTTATTGCAACGTGCTTATAAGACTGGGAGCTCTGAAATACTGGAGTTGATGCCAGGCACAAACCAGAGCCCTTGCATTACCTGATACTCTCCCTAGCTTTAATGACCAAAGCAAAATCTAGTTGAAAAGAAGATTGCCAAGGTGTCATTTACAGTTATTTGTTTGTTGACTGTTGGTTGTTTTTTTTCTGTTTTTTCTTTTTTTTTTTTTTTTTTTTTTTCTTAACAGGAAGGTTGCCATTCTCTGCATCATTAAATATTTGTTTGGAAAGGTGTTTCATTAGTTAATAAAAAATATTTAAAAAATTAAAAAAAAAAAAAAGAGTAAGTGGATTGAGTACTCCTAGTTGCACAAACTGAAAACAGTGCATTTTGAAGCTTGCTTGTGGCTCCTCACTAATTCACCCAAGTGCCAACTGGATTAAGTGGTGATTGCTGTATCCAAAAAACTAACACTGAGGTGTCCCTCCTTGAGCTCTGGAAGTAGCTATGAATACTAACCTGCTGTAATAAAGTGTTCCTACACATTTCCTGGAAGAAGAACAACATAAAAGTTAGAAATAGTGGTATCCTGAAGCTTAAAATGGATTTGAATGTAGGAGTGAACCTGAGTGAAAGTTGTAAGGTTTTATATGACCAACATTTTAATCTCCTAAATGTATGTCAGAGGAAGAAAACTTCAAGATCTTTCAGCAATGTCATTTCTGATTTCCTTCCAGGGAACTGTCCTTGCAACGCTAACTGTGTATGATGCGGACACCACACCTATTTATCCCCTTGAAAGCAGCAGAAAGAAATACACTGGAACAATAATTACTGACGATCCATGGATAAGTGAAACATTTCGGGTGGAGCACATTTTTGATGAAATCCACTTCAGCCCAAATGGCAGCCAAGTGAGGGGAACTCAACATGAATATAGTAAGGTCTCTTTCTTCGAATAAAAAAGTTACTTGACAACTGCTATTTAACTCTTCCAAGCATTTTGTAAATACTAAGCCAAAGAAAACTGAGGGATTTTAAGTTAAGGAAAACATCGAGCTTTAAACCTGTACTGAAAAAAAATGATGCATCTCTGTGATAGAAAAATATGGGAAGAAGTTCATAGTACAGAGAAGCAAGAGGTTGTGATCATAGGCTTTTCAGCAAGGTCATTAGAAGGGAAGATCACCTCACCATACCTCTTCAAACCTCTTGAGTAGCACAGAGCATAAATCCATAGGAGCATATTTCTGCCTGCTTTTGTTTCCTGTTAGCAATAGCTTTGATGTTTTTAATTTGGGGAGGGAAGTGCAGTATCAAAAGCCACATTCTGAGATAATGTGGGTCTGTAACAGACTAATCCTTTCTCTTGCAGAACTGGTACTGAATAAAAGTATTTCAGTCACAGAGCACCGTTCCTTCCAGTTGGATGTTTTGGTGAACGACACAGAATTTAATGGCCCAGAAAGATCAGTGATGCTTCATTTCAATGTCTCCATCCTCCCTGTCAGCATTCAGTTTCCAAACACAACTTATCGCTTCGCAGTAAACCGAAACGCTCAACGTTTTGCACAAGTAAGATCTGAGTTAATTATACCTTCACTCTGTTAGAAACCGAGCCAGTATGTAGAGCATGGGAGTGAAATGTAGGTAATCTAAATTGTATTTCTTGATACTGACTCTAATTTGTATGCACGTGAAGTTTAGCTATCTGTGTTTCAAGGTACACTCTGAAATTGCATACGAGATATGAAATACGAATATTTCAGAACTGCTTCTTGTTTCTTCCTCAGTGATTTGGCTATACTGGCATAATTGTTGCTATTTCACTCCTAATTGTTTATTTTCAGCAACTACATGCTCATTTCTGTCTCCCTCTGTGGAACGCTTGAGCTTTTTTTTTTTCTTTTTCCTTACACAAAACTTTCAGGAATTCTTCCAGAATTGGCGCATAAACATGTTCTCCCAATGGCATGTGGTTAAAGCACTGACTGTAGCTATTTTAAGTAGAATCAATGAAAAACGTGACATCAGTATGACTGCTGCTGGATATTGACATGGTGGATATCGGGTAGACCGGACCATAGCTCTTGCATGGCATAATAGCAGAATAGAAACTATCTGTGGAAACATTAATAAGCAGAAATAGAAGTGTGTATTATATTCAGAGGAACTTGCAACCATTAATGGCTTACGCAGAAATAACTGGAAAAATATCAACAGCAAAAAAATGTTTGCCTTAGCTATTGGAGTCCCAGCTCTACATTTTCCAGTATGTTAATATCTTTTTCTCTTGGTAATGGCTAGTTCGTAATTAATGTGTTTCCTAATTTAACCCTCAATTTAGTTTAATCACTACCATTGCTATTAATATTGCCTTCCAGAAACACCTTCTAACAGGTTGACATTAATCATGAGAAAATTGCAATGTAATTGCTGTGGAACACGTACATTAATAAGGAAGCAGTTCAATACAGGTAGTGTTATGAAAGTGATTATTAAAAACATCAATGAGGGGCCATTTTGGGGGAGCTGCCGAAAAGCACCTCTCATAACTAAATAAAGCTGTAATGCTACTAGTGTATTTGCACAGAGAGAGGGACTGAAACTAAAATATGATCATCCCAAGTGCAGAGAAACCAGTTCATTAGGAGTCTTCTAAGGAAGAATTCAGTTTTACTCATCTTTAAGACTCTGACCGGTTGTAAAAATAAAGGAAAGCTGGGTATAATTCATCTTTATATATTTAATCTGATGAAATGCACTGTGATTTGATAGTTCTTGAGAGTATAGAACAGGCCTTACACAACCAATAAAAATGCTGCTGCTTAGTCATGGGGCATTTTACCCCTAGACTGCACAGCAGAGCCTAAATATAGAAAAGATTCCAAGTGTGTTCACATAGCAGGCTTCTTAGAAAAATGAATGCTGTAGGGTATTTTGTGGTTCCTTCCTTACTGCAGCTTTAAACTTTGTGGTCTGTTAGAAGCTTGAGAGCATATTCTGTGCTTTTTGAACTGTCACAATACTATTACTGTTAAATTTGGGGTATTTTTGGTAGCACTAGATTGTGAATGATTTATTCTCAGTAGTGTAGAAAAGTATTGCATGAAATCAGTGGTTTTCATCCTAGAAGTAACTATGAAGATGCTTAAGGTAGTCATAGTCTAGCCTTTAGCATCTAAAAGTGCTAGGACGCATTTGTATGTGTCTTTCAATATGACTGTAACTGTAAGAAGTGGGGAAACCTATTAGGTTTACATTAATCTATAAAAATTAACTGATTTTTTGTGTTCATGTAGAATCAGACATTACATACATGTATAGGTTTACACTATTATTAAGAATTACTGAATTCATTCTCTATTGTCCAAACTGAATTTGGTTAAACCATCTGTATCTGTGCATGCTCTGGATTGTCTGATGTATGTGTTTCAAATCTGAAAGTATATAGTTTGTTAGTTCCAGAATGGCATAACTAAAACAAATTAGCCTTTGAAAGCTATAATTTTTTGTGTTTTGGTATAGTCTATTTGAAATAGAATGTTAGGGTTTTTGGGAGCAATAACACATGACAGTAATGGTGCAGTTTCACTGGGTGGCAGTAGTAGCAGGGAAAAATCGTTTCTCACATGAACTCCAAGTCTGTGGGAAGACATCTCTTTTTGTGTTGCCTAAGTGTAAATTCATAAAGAGGTTTTGTTCTGATTCTAGACCTTTAAAATTCAAAACTCATCCTGGCTCTGGGGATGATTTTTTTGATCACTTAAACTATCTTCCACATATTTCTGAGACAGTATTTGAACTTCCAGTGTGGTCAGATTTGGAGCACAAGTCAGCATAAGCAGTTTAGTCCCCAGCGCTTCACATTATTAAAGTTGTCTGCATAATTAGCCAAGATGTGCCAGAGCAGTGAGGAAAAGTACTGAGCCAAATCAATATGAAGGCTGAACTGTCTTTTGCCCTAAGGAAAACACAAGAGCGTGAAGAAATGATTAACTGCTGGGCTGATGCCATTTGTCTATCTGAGCAGCTAAATGAATTGAATAACAGAAGCATGGCCTGATGGTACAGGCTTGCCCGGTGGCATTTAACTTATCAAAGAACTTAAAGCCCTATTGACATTTACTGAGATAAATGATGAATAATATAGGGTGAGATTTTTGAAGAGCTTATATGTCCAAATGTCCCTGGAATTCAGTGAAGAGGAACACTGTAATTATCCAGACTTTATTAAACTCTGGAGCTCAAAAGATGGATTTTTCTGTTGCTATTTCTGCTAATGATTTTTCTGCATTAACTATTGGGTGTCTTACAAAATGCACCTTTGTAGATACCTCCACAGTATTTTAATGGTAAACCTGATAATCAGGCTATTTTCTACCCTCCTCACAAAAAAGATGAGTTGTCTGTGTCTACTTTCTTTCCACAGGGTGGGAAGCCCTGCTGCATTTGAGATCCAGAACCTGCAGGGCTGAGCAATGTTATAAGCTTGAGCTTTCCCTAATGGAACGAGGCAAGAAGGGAAAGCCCGTATTTCCCATAGAAAATTGTTGACTGGGGCGTTTTTTGCTTCTTCTGAAGTGATAAAAAGAAAGCAATACTGGTTCGTGCTCTACAGTAAGGACATTCTGCTCTTCAGTACCCCCATCTTTATGTGATCTCTGATCAAAAGAGAGTGCCTGTACAAAGAGATGATGACAGCGAGAAAAGACAGTTTTAATGTGGTCAATATAAGGGCTAATACCATGGCACATGACTATATTCTGCTACTGCATCATGAAAGCGTCACAGCAGCAGTTGCAA
>JAOWBP010003659.1:1805479-1818005 GCA_028571105.1 Tragopan temminckii | reverse complement strand
AGCCAACACCCATTGTGTTAGGAGGAGGAGTGGATTACTTTAACATCATCCTTTGTTTAAATGTAAAAGCTCTTTACAGTTCCTCAGAACAGATTAATGAGAATTAAATACTATTATTTTAAAATTGATTTTATTATTGCAAATTATTTTATGTTTCTTATTAGCATTTATGTAACTAAACTGGTAAGAATATACCTCACTAAATACATTTTCTATAGGCATTAAAATAAAACAGGAAGCATAAATCTTGGGACCTTACGTTCACATTTATTCCCCTCCCAGTTGCAGAAAATGATTTGCTGTTCTCAGTTGTTTTGGAGGTACAGCTTCCAGACAACATTACTAAGTTATCTGTGTATCTGAGGTCAGAATCACCTGGTGAAAAGCAGTGTAAGGACAGTATGGTGCATCTCTGAGGTCTTGCATGAAACAGCTCCCTAGGAGCGATGTTGAGGGGCACGTAGGCTTAAAGAAATCCTACTTGCAAAGAAAGACAAAAGTGCTTCTGGATAAGAACAGGTAGTACACGTGGAGGAAATAATGCATATTACATATAAACAGGCAGCATAAGAGTATTTTCACAAAAAGTATTTTGTTAAATACAAAGCAGAAATATTCAGTCTCCTTCTTTAGAGTCTGAAAAGATGAAGTATTTTCTTATGTCCAACAAGTGACATAATAATGAATTAAAATTCACGTTTGAAGGTGATCTTATTTCGCTGAATAGTTCTAACATAAACTATTGTACACAAGCAAAATCCAATCACGTGCCTACAGGCACCTGAGTAGTGTCAGAAGCAGTATCTGGCAGGCTGGGTCTTAAAGAAGAGTCTTAACAGTAGTTGCATCTACAAAGACAAGGAATATTGGATCGAGCTAGCTATCCTGACATTTTACACAAGCAGTTAAGCATTCAGTTCCCTACTGGTATCCAAAGTAATAATAATAAAAAAAATGATAGGTGCAGTGGGTATATTTTCAAACTTCGTTGAGAAAAACCTATCAGATTTTCCTTCAGCTTTTCACATGATTTTGAGTTCTTTTTCTGTTGTACCTGTGTGTGCCACTTCATCTGCCAAATCAAAACTTGGAAGCAGCAAGCGAAGTTCTAATGAATTGTTCTTGGTCCACAGAGCAATTTTGTGATGAAGTGTGCAAGACTGTGATAGCAGGGGCAGTGCTGTTGTCCTTCATCATCTCTGTGCTGCTTTCTTCCTATTTCATCCATCGCTACCACAAGAATTCTCCAAAACCACCTATTGCTTCTGCAGAAATGACATTCCGGCGCCCAGCCCAATCATATCCCATCAGTTATTCTTCTACTAACGTCCGTCGGCCTTCTTTAGACTCCATGGAGAACCAGGTGTCTGTAGACACCTTTAAGATACCGGTAAGCCAGGTTTCATTTTACACACTTTTTCATATCTGCCTTGTCCACAAAGAATGGTGCTTATATGTGCAGAAATGCAGTCTGCTAAGAGAAACACTGAACTTAGATAACTGAAACAGAAGTGATGAGCACGTGGATGGAACTGAAGATAGTAATTGGATAAACCGTATAATTTACTGCACAAGGAGAGTCTTCTGTTTTTTATATGCTTTAATATAACATATCATTAGTTGCAATTTGAGCCACTTCTTAAAATAAACGTAATTTGACATTATTAAAGTAATATAATTGTTTAAATGGTTACATTTAACATAACATTGTTAAAATAATGCTCTAAATTTAAGCTAGTAATCAGTGGGTTTGTAAACTCTGTGATGAGCCATAGTGTCACAGCAAGGATAAGATGAGGGAGAAAAAAGAAAAAAGGTTGAGATCTGGTTTTGATTACCGTATATATACCTATATTCTGTAGGTATCAGTTGGCATACCCACACTTTAAGAATCTTTGTCCAGTCAAATTGTCACATCTTTACTCTGGCTTCTTCTGTGTTGGTAAATCACTTTCAGCTGGTGCATTTTCATGTACTAATGCAGTAGAGAAACACTGCCATATTATATGATACGACAACATCAGATCTGTTTGGAGGTTTATGCTGAGGTGTTCACAGCCTTTGTACTCTGTTTACTGTCTAATCTGGTGTGTACATCTGTCACCATTTTGCAAATGTAAAGCTCAGTAATACTCATTTCCTAAGAGGATGACTGTTGTGTCTAACCAACTCTTATTCTGCCTTATTCTGCAAGTAAAATTGATTAATTTCTCTCTGGAGTCTAAGATTACTTATTCATAGTTATTCTGAAAGCAAACATTTATTCTTCATCACTTTGTTTCATTTGTAACCAGTTTCCAAGCCTTTTAAATATAATCTATTATCCACAGGCTTTTTGAAGGATGTAATTTCAAGATAATGGTAAAACATTTGCAAAATGCTTAGAGGTTCAGAAGTCTTCAGAGCAACGCACTCATTAATAACAAAGACCAACCAAAATTGTACACCAAAGCACACCTACTCCCGAAGAAACATTTCCTGTTGAACATTCTGGTGTCCCTAGACGCTCCTGTTTTGATCCATTCTTATAGGGTTCCTTTTCTTTCCTGCAGGAAGATCCGAAGTGGGAATTCCCTCGGAAGAACCTGGTTCTAGGCAAGACTCTTGGAGAAGGAGAATTTGGAAAGGTTGTCAAGGCAACAGCTTTCAGGCTCAAGGGAAGAGCTGGCTATACTACTGTGGCAGTGAAAATGCTAAAAGGTACCTTCCCTCCTGCTTCTGAAAATTATTGGAAAACTGTCACAACTTCTGCATTGATTTTAAAATGGCCTAGTATGAAAGTAAAAGGTCAGCTATGAACAACCGGTGCCATAGCCTCCATCTCTTCCAGAAGATGTTTATTCTGACAGATTTCTGACTTTAGTGGATTTAGCATCACACTGATCCAAATAAGTGATATCCACAATCGGTTTTAATTCATGATGTTCAAGGGCTCTCTGTCTTAACGGAGCAAATGCATTTAATTTTGTTTTGCATTACTAGAAATTTTGCAAGGGTTTGCTAATGCTTTCTGATTTTCTTTTCCCTCTATACAGTTTTCTTTAGCAGAGTTTTTAAAATAAATCACCATATAATCGTGGCAAGAGACATAACAGGCCTGTTAAGTTACTTAGTTTTCTAATTGAGAATTCTCTCTACTTTCTGATCTACTTTTCAACTACCAGGTGAATCTCTCTACTCAGATTTAATAGCCCAGTGCTTTCTTCTGGTGTCTTCATAAAACTTTAAAGCTTGGAAAAAATGTATGCCCAGGTTATGCTGAGATAATAATGTGAGACACTGAGCTCTCGTCTCTGTCTCTTTGTAGCAGTTTTCAGCCCCACATATACCTATTTCTTTCCCACATTAAAAAAAGAAATTACATTGAAAGAAAAACATGAAGAATATATTTTGTTTGTTTGGTCTCTGAAGTGGGAAGTGTCCAGTATTACTGTGCTTTGCAGATAGAAGCTGAATCCATGGCATGTAAACCACAGCTTTTGCCACCCCTGAGCCTGTTTTCTAATGACAGCGTTGCTAGATTAGATAAGAAATGATGATGAAGGAGGTCATTGGAAATGCTTAAACTTATTCCCTTGTCATTTATTCATCAGAGACAAAGGGCTAAAATGGATACTAAAGCTGTGTCCTTTTCTGTAGTTTGGTGTACTAAAACATATAAATGCATGTAGTCCCTATACAACAGACACCTAGGAATATGTGGGACAAAGATGGAAAACAAGAACCTTCAGAAAGGCTTATGGATACAAGATAATTCCTCCAGCTGGGCAGCTAGCTCAAGCTGAATATACATACAAGTCTTTTTTAAAAAATTCATTTTCTGCTGCTTGAGAGCAAAGATGCTGCATAATTCCATCATTTTACCAAAAGAGTAAATGCATTATGAAGCACTTTCCTACATTCCAAGGGGTTCAGAGGAGATAGATCATATGTATAAAATATAGATAGAAGTCTTTTCAGAATTGAAGACCAGTCAAGCAGTTCTTGCAGTGTTCAGGTAACAACCTGTCTGTTGTTCTAAGTGGGTTTTTCTTAGGCATTATTTCATTTCATATTCATTTGTGCACTGAGTATCACTGATTTCCTAGCGCGTTGTCATCAGCAACGTGGGACTGAGTTAAGATTCCAAGACATAGTGGTAAAAATGTTGCTTTTACTTGCAGATGATTTAACATTCAGCTTTCCCTAGCTATTAAGTGCAGAACTGACAGTAGGAAGGAGTAGCCCTTTATTTTAAGCACTTATTTAAATAAACTGATCTGACATTTACAGTAATGCTTCAGGCTCTAATGAATCCCTTTGTAATGTAAATTACTTTGCACATAGTCACTTGAAATTTCGTTTTCCTACTTTATGGCGGAGAATATTTGGCACTGCTGGAAATATTTATCTTCTATAGTTTTAACTTTACTCAAGTATAAGAAAGATTGCATTTGTCCCAAGCACTCTATAAAATGCTGCCAGGAATAAAGAATGGATCAGGCCAACATCGTCCATCCTTTCCCTGTTATATACAACAGAATTAGCTTTATCCCCATATGCAGAGGGTTATTCAACCTAGCATTAGGGACTTTGTGTTGTTTGATCTTTAATCAGTAAGTTAGTAGAGAAGACCTCCTGCTTATTGCATTAAATATGTCTCCTTCCTGATCCATGTCGTTAGGGTAGAACTTTTCCTACTTTGTGAACTTTGTGCAACGCTCTGGGCAGGGAAAGGTGAACTGTAAGGAATTAGTTGAGTCAAAATAGACTTGGACCTATGGATGGAGGTTAAAAGGAACAGAGGAAGAACTTTTTCAGGCCATTTCTACCACTTTGTGCGTGTGAATCCTGTATGATATGAAAGTCCTCATCAAGATAAAATTCAGGTGGATAATGCCAACCAACAAGCAAATAGGTATCATTTGCTATTTTCTAAAAACGAGAGGCACAGAGCTTCAGAGCTCAATCTCAATTTGTGCACTCTAGAGGGTTGTTTTTCAGAAGACAGGCAAACAAGGGCCCCGGAGAAATTTGGTCTTTTCTTGCACGTTACACAAGACTAGACAAACCAAATATTTTCGTAGGCATTAAGTTCATATTATTCCGTTTTGGTTTAGATAAATGAGTGCTTTTTGTACTCCTTATTGGTAGTGAGCAACTATGGAATACTAACACTCCCTGACTAAGGTGCTTTGAAGTATGAGTGGAGGTTCTCTCTAAGTCCTTGGAGACATTCAGGGTCAGGCTGGACAGTACTCTGAGCAACCTGATGTAGCTGCAGGTAACCCTGTTCATTGCAGGGGAGTTGGACTAGATGACCTTGAAAAGTCCATTCCAATTCAGACAGTTCTGTGGTTCTGTGATATGACTGTATATATATATGTATAGTTGTATATATATATAGTTGTATGCAGACAATATATAGAGAGAATCTTATCTGCATACAGACAATGTGTAGCAGACTGATACTGACATACAGAAGAACAGAATCAAAAATTGTAATCAGGGAGAACTATTAGCACACATATTTTAAATGGATAAGTAAATGGGTCCTTTGGTACTTAATGACTCTGTGGTAAAAAAAAATACACTTTGGTAACAAAGATCATAAAGTGACTTTGGTATTTATTAACATTAAGCAAGTGTGAGTATGTAACTGTAAGCTGCCCAATAATGACACTCCGTAAGAGTGATACAGGGAGATTGAGTGTGACAACGGCATTAAAGATGAAGCAGACAAAAGCAAATCACTGACCTGTGGTGTCTTTATGAATAATATTTCCTTCAAAGCTCAGAGTGTTCGAAGAGAAAGACTGTATGAAGAATTCTGCAAAAATAAAATGCTTGAAAAGCTAAGAAAACATGCATGTTGTCACACTACTGCCACTGACATCAGCAAAGTCTGCATACATGATTCCCTCTAAAATCAATCTGAGCCATACATTCAGCTTCTGAACTCCAAAATCTGAATAGGTGCTGCAAGTGTAAGCCAGTAGATAGGTAGAGTTTTACTCCATCAGAAAATCTGTTTAGAAAGATAAGGGTTGTATATTATAGGGAGATAAGTGAGAAAGTCTTTTGTTCAGTCAGCACAAAATTTTGGCTTCTGTATTCTTCTGAATCTTCATTTGCTCTGATTCACTCTAGAAATTCGCTTTCGTTTGTAATAATTTTGTTGCATCTGCAAGATGTTAAAGACACTGGTCCTGACTGTGGGATGACCTTCTCTTGATGTAGTCGTTTGTATTAGATGGGGGTGGTGATGACTGCATGTCACCCAGTCAGCACAGCAGTGTCCTGTTCACTTGGTTCTAATATGAGCAACTGCAGGAGAATGAATTTTCTAAATTCTTAGCAATTCTAGGAGAAATGGCTGGGAAAAAACCTGACGCTCATGCTTCAGGTGGTATGTAGAGAACTTCTGGATAATGCTTTCCTAAACACAGCTGTGTTTTTGGACATCTTTTGCAGAAAATGCTTCCCAGAGCGAGCTGCGAGATCTGCTTTCAGAGTTCAACCTTTTGAAACAGGTGAACCATCCTCATGTCATCAAACTTTACGGAGCCTGCAGTCAAGATGGTAAATATTAGAAGTTCATTATTTGGATGAAAACTTCAGTATTCATTTTGAATCTGAAGCTATCTTGAAGTCAACAATTGTACTACCGGTTGTCTTCCTAACAATCTGTATTTTTCTATTACATTGATGCTCAGTACAGCTTTTCAAAAATGGATTATTTCTTAAAGTCTAATGGAGTTTTCATTACAGTTACTGTTATTCACTCTATAACTACTTTGATGCCTGAGTTCAGAGAGTGACATCTCCTTTTATTAACTACAGATCGCTCTGTAAAAATATAGCTTGATGGTTAGACTGACATCTGAGTTTTCCTGTTGTTTCACAAAACTCTTGTCTCCCTCTTAAGATAGATGTGTTAAAAGCCACAGCCATTGCAAAGTATATTTTAAGAGGGAGGAAATTTTCAGGTCTATTTATTATAACTTCTAATTTTCATTGCTGTGCATAGGAATTGATCTGAATAATTTCTGTTCACATCAAATGAATTTGCACAGCAATATTCTCCTCATTTTGTGTCTCTAATTGCGGTCCTTCTCCCTTCAAGACTTTGTGATTTTTGCAGCCTAAAATTGCAGTATGTACGTGGCAACTTCAGGCTAAGGCCTGCCTTTTTTGCCCACCCAGTTCTGTTGCAGATGGCACTATTAGTTATAGACAGAGAACATAATTCAGGATTGAGTCCTCTCTGAGTCTTAGCAAGGTAATGAACCAGCAGGGCAGGGTTTTTTTTTTCTTTTCAGTACAATGCATCTTTTCATCCCTCAGGAAGTGAACTGTTACTGAGTCACAGGCTTTTAAACAATATCAAGCTAATTCATTGGTGTATGGAGTGGGAGGGTTTTGATAGAGCAGGCAAATGTCTTTAGCATTAAAACTCGGAGTGGATATTATTCATGTGGGTAACGGGGAGGAGAAACTAATGGATTGAAATGTCAGACTGTTTTTAAGCACTCTGAAAAGGCTCCTTAAATACAAGATTGGAATTAGCTTTGTGAGCTCAGCATCATGCACCACAGAAAAGAATTTTGCTTTTTATTTATTTATCCATTTATTTTTATGAGTTTTTCTAAGGCTGTTTCACAGATGCTATTTTTATGAAGGTTGTCTTTATTCAACCTCAAATTATCCAGATGAGGGAATAGGTTACTGCCTGAATTATAGCTTGATTTAAGCTGAAATTTGCTCATAGAGAATATAAGCTAGAAATATTTCATGGCTCATTCAGTGCCTTTTGTGTTGAGCACAGAGGTGTCTGGATCCTCTGACTGTTAAAAATAATGTGTTGATTAGAAGAGGCCTTTCTGAAAAGGAAAAAAAAAAAAGAGAAAAAAAAAGACTACCTTCTTAAGCACTGGAATAGGCTCCCAGGGAGGTGGTTGAGTCACCACCCCTGGATGTGTTTAAAAACCATTTGGATGTGGTGTTCAGGGACATGATTTAGCAGAGGGTTGTTAGAGTTAGGGTAGTATGGTTGGGTTGTGGTTGGACTCGATGCCCTTTGAAGTCTTTTCCAACCTGAGGGAATCTATGATTCTATGATTCTGTGATTAATTGCTAACTTACCAGTGTGTGTGTTTATTCCAGGCCCGCTCTATTTAATTGTGGAGTATGCTAAATATGGCTCCTTGCGCAGTTTTCTCAGGGAAAGTCGCAAAGTGGGACCAAGCTACGTGGGTAGCGATGGCAACAGAAATTCAAGTTATTTGGATAACCCCGATGAGAGAGCCTTAACAATGGGAGATCTGATATCATTTGCATGGCAGATATCACGAGGAATGCAGTACCTGGCAGAAATGAAGGTAGAGCTGAGTGATAGTGATGTGAACACGTCCTTGTGACAAACAGATGTGTCAGTATGTTTCTTCAGAAGTATAAATACTGTTGTGGTTTTCTTTCAAAAGCTTGTCCATCGTGACTTAGCAGCCAGGAATGTACTGGTGGCAGAAGGGCGCAAAATGAAGATCTCTGATTTTGGCCTATCCCGTGATGTATATGAAGAAGATTCGTATGTCAAGAGGAGCAAGGTACAGTGCACATTAATAGCAGCAGTGAGAATTATTGCCTAATCAAGTGAAGGGATTTAAACTGCAGGACTTGAGCAGAGAAGAATCGCACAGAATCACAGAATGGCCCGGGTTGGGACCCCAAGGATCATGAATCTCCAACCCCCCTGCCACATGCAGGGCCACCAACCTCCACATTCAATACTGGACCAGGCTGCCCAGGGCCCCATCCAACCTGGCCTTGAGCACCTCCAGGGATGGACGGGGCATCCACAGCCTCTCTGGGCAGCCTGTTCCAGCACATCACCACTCTCATAGTAAAGAGAAGATAACAGCTAATTTTATGAATAATGACAATAATTAACTATGAATAATTCTCTATAGAAGATATAAAACTGAAGGTAGGGCAAAAAGATTAGCTTAACTAGTGGGACAGTAACAGTGTACTGTACTCAAGTCACTATCACCTTGTCCATTTCTTCATTCTCATTTGTAAATACGCTTTTTAACTTCCTCACTCACCAACAAAAATAATTGGTTTCTAATTTGGAAAAGTTAGTTACAGTAAACAAAAGGGCCATTATGATATTTAAGGCTTTGATCTGACATGCCAAGAAATGCTGCCAGAGCTGGAACTGTTCAGCCTGGAGAAAAGAGGGCTTAGTGGGATCTTTCTGACATGTACAAATACTGATAGGAGGCAGGAAGCAAGACAGAGCCATGCTCTCAGAGGTGACCACTGACAAGGATAAGAGACAACAGGCACAAGTTGAACTAACAGAAATTCTATTTCAATTTAAATTAAAAAAAAAAAAAAAAAAAAAAAAAGGAAGCCTTTTTAAGTCTGACAATGATGAAGCAGTGGAACAGGCTGCCCAGGGAGTCACAGTCCCTGGGCGTATTCAAAACCTAACTGGAAATGTTCTCAAGAAGCCTGCCATAGCACACCCTGCTCTGGGCATAGGGATTGGACTAGGTGACCACCAGAGGGAGGTCCCTGCCAACCCTGTCATCCTGTCTGTCATCCTGTCATCCTGTGAAAAGTTGCAAGTCAATACATAAATATTAGGATGAAATCTGCTGGGTTTTGCGGTCCCAAAAAATGTAAAACAGTGCCACCCTTTTTCATTGCAGGAGATGTGCTCATTAACCTATTTACAGATAGAGCACGGCCCATTTTTAAATGAGGTGGGCCTTCTCATTTATCCAGTTCCTCAGCACACTGCTTGAAAAGATGAAATTAACAAATCCGCCATTTTTCTCCCTCTTCCTAACTAAAAAGATGGACAAAGAAGCTCAAAGCAAAGCCACGGTTTTAAAAACTACATTCAATTTCTACTAAGTCTTATTTTTGGGAATTATCACATCCTTATGGATGACTTGAAGCAAAACTCCTGCTAGAAATTCTTTTATACATACGAAAGACACCAAATCTTAATCAGCATGGTAGATCACAGACTATGGGATCGACTAATGCTTCCTGTCAAAGATTATTCAAAGCAGTTTTATTTTGCCTGCCATTGCAAATGGTGATCAAGTGTCTAGATAAAGTTCTGTCTGCTTGCAGTGCACACAGAAGCATTCAGCATACCACATAGTGTGGTATCACAGAACTGTTTGAATTGGAAGGGACCCTTACAGGGCATCTAGACCAACTCCACTCCAATGAACAGGGACACCTATATCTCGATCAAGGTGCTCAGAGTCCTGTCCAGCCTGACCTAGAATGCCTCCGGGAACAGGGCATCCACCACATCATCATATCATTTAATCATATCATCACACTGCTTCCCCTGTAGGATTTTGGAAGATGAATTTGTTGGAAATCCCCTGTAAGACTTCGGAAAGGAAATTTGTTGGAAAGATAATGAGGTCCTCTTGTTGAATCACATCACTGCTTCTCAAAAAAAAAAAAAAAAAAAGTTGGGATTACTAGTTTTGAGATGAAGATGATTAATTAAAACTTGCCATTGTTTATTCTTAAAAAAATTTTAAAAATCAAAATACTGTCAAATACAGCAATCCAAATCGTGCTTTTTGCATGTCTGCGTATTCCCATTGACATCAGCAGAAGAGCATTTACATGTCACACCAAGGCCAGACCGCGATGTGAAATTTGCTAAAGCTGCTTTCTACTGACTGTTTATAAGATCAGTAGTGTTGGTTCAGTTCCCGCTATGACTCAGTATGGAAGAGTTGCCAACAGAAATTTTTGCTTGTGAAAGTTGTGTCATGTAATGAAAATACTTCTGTAAATACTGCACATTTTATATTTAGCTTTTCCTGTTATGTGGTTGGCTTTTTGTCTTTTTCAGTTAACGGTGCTGTTTGTGCGAATGTTTCGTTAAGTCAAAATAAGTTGTAAAGAAATTGAAGATGTGATCATGCATAGAAAGGGCTTTGCCACATGCAGTTAGCTGTTCTGATGCATGTGTTCTATGGACTGGTTGTTTGGTATTTTTCCAGTGATGCATTTACATAAATGCAGTTTATTTCTTGGGATGATCATTTTCTCTTTGCTTCAGAGATGCTCATCACTACAGAGCTTAACAGATCATCTGTCAGCTTGTGTGAAGGATGAAATGCAGTGATTTTACAAAATTCTTACAGTTATTCTCTTCACATTTTCTTATGCAGTGCTAAATCATTCTGTCCCTTGGAAATTTTTAGCACGTGAATAGAGTATGTTACAGTTTTGAAAAAAGTAGTTAATATGTTGGTGTTCCACTTAGAAGCATCAATCTCTGACCAGTAATATATACATATATATGGTTTTTTTTTAGGGTCGGATACCTGTGAAGTGGATGGCCATAGAATCCCTATTTGATCATATCTATACAACACAAAGTGACGTGTAAGTGTAAATTCTGTGATTCTTTATGGTTTATGCATTTGTTTAAGGAGACCGGGAGGAAGTAACAACAATGTACATAGTAGCCAAAGCTCTTAACGCTTAAACAGAGACAGAACACAGCCTGCATGGCCCCACATGCTGTCATTGATACGTTTTGCTTTTTATTTTTGCCATTTAATTAAATCTGAGGAAAAATTATGAAAGTTACTTAGATACTTAATTCCTGCCATATTCAGCAAGGGTTGCAGCTGTGCACGTGAGAAGATTGCCTGTGAAGATGTAGACAAAAATCACTAATCTTAATTGTCAGTGACAACAGTTGAACCCACCATGCCCAGTTCTCATTCATTGCTTGTCCTTAACACCAACCCCAGGAAAGGGTCGATAGGGAGAGGTGTTATATCTGACTTCACTCCTATTCAAATCAGTGACATCATTCCAATTAATTTTAATGGCAGCCAGCTTACACTTCAGGAGAGCAGTCTGGTTCCAGTGCCAAGATGCAAGCTCATTTGCATCACTAGGGAAACTAAATTCCTGAAGATGTGCTTCTTCTTCACTGCTGATGGCAAGGCTGCAGAACTACTACAGCTAAGCTGTTCTCAGTGTCTGATGAGGAAGGAGCCTAACAGAAGAGTGTTTGTACACATTTCACTTAGAATCACATCCTTTCATATTCCTTTCTCTCTGGGATGAATAGTGGTTGTGACCAGACTGCAGGCAGACACTGTAAAACAAAGTGTTACTTATTTAGGAGAAAAAATCTCTAAGGGATTGCAAAAGCAGCAGTAGTTGCTCCTGATTTTCTGCCAGGTAGCATTTTGGATATCTTCCAAATACCCCTTGAAAGACAATCTTGATTAATGTACTATTTTCATTGAACTCAAACAGCATAAAACATTCTGACCTCAATGACATTTCACTGTGGAGGAAAACACTTGGATGACAGCAGCATCTGCAAATAGGAACCTTTCAGTATTTACTTTTTATTCACCTTTTACTCATTTCTCTGCAGCTCAGAAAAGTTTCAGTGAAATAAAGTATTTTGCTCGACTGGAAAATTCCCTACAAAATGTATTTGCCAAGTATTTCTATTTTTTTTTTTTTT
>JAOWBP010003659.1:1750458-1765885 GCA_028571105.1 Tragopan temminckii | reverse complement strand
TGTTAGACTGTGATGTAGGTTGATCCTTTGATTAAACATAAGGTATTGACAACTGTGCATTTTAGCAACTTCACTTACCCATTTTAGCGTAATTTTCATCTTTATGTAGCTATTGGATGCTGGAGAAAAGGAATATAATATTCAGTACTGAATTCTAGTATATACAGGAGTGCTGCATATCATGAGAATACATGTGAAAACACTGGTGCATCAGCTGTTCCTGTAGCCAAGAAGCTCTTTGCAGGGTCCAGTGCTTGCTTAATCGTTAGAGGGATGGAGTGAAAAACAACTGTGAGGAATTTATGAGCTTTCTGCTTCTCACAGTCAACACTGGATCTTCACTGTTACGGTGAAACAGCCTTTTTGTTACTTCCAGCTAGGAAAAGCACAACTGTTTCAAACTAAGCATTAAAATGTGCCTCTTTCGTATAGCTCTGTGTTCGCAAAGGAAGTAATGTGGATTTGTTTGTCTTGAAGGTGCGTTGGGCAGATTTAAAACAGGGGCAACAAGAAGGAAAATGGGTGAGGGAAACTGGGGAGTCACGGGGGGAGGCTTAGGGAAAGTACTTTGGGCAAGTAAGTAGGAGAAACTGTCATTTCTTCTTAGTCTGAGGTTAGTGTGAGATAGTATCAGTACAGAATTGGCTATGCAGAGCGCAGCCAAGTCTTCTGATGAGTCTTTTCCATGGCTTAGAATTGGAGAGGCTGTTTGGTGTGCCCAAAATGTTGTTCCTTAAACGACAGCAGTCAGCTAACTGAAATACTTGTTCTGAGTGGGGTGAATTCTCTAATGTGCACGAGGGGTCTTATAGTGAAATAAATAATTAAAAATCTCAAGTAAGTAATCCTAGTTATAGAGGACTTGTATTGTTTTATCAAATAGTGCTGTTAGCTTTATAGGAAACTTCTGCCAATGTCCCTAGAAAACCATGGATATGATAAAACACTACTGTTCTAATTAATGGGATAGAAAACGCTGTAACTAATGGTCAGCAGTTAAAATTTTATAGCATTCCAGCATTTATTACATGTTTTTTTTTTAGATAGGACATTTTAGACTTAACGGGCTTTTTCAAGCAACTTACTGTCATTTGCGCTGCCCACGGTTTGTGTTGTGTTATTGCTGGCCAGGTGATGTCAGCTATAGCTGTGGGCTAGCTCAGGGTAAGATCGCTACCCAACAGTTAGAGAACAGGCAACATTGGATTTCAGCCTTCCTTTTTGATAGCGAATAGCTGAATTCCTTTTTGGTTGGGAAAACCCAACTCTAATTATGTTTGAGAAGTTTTTGGAACCATCAAACTTAGTTTGATCTCTAAGAAGCAGAGGGAGCTGGAGATAATTTGTGATAGTTTTTGAGATCTGTTATAAGAAGATGGGAGACTGAGCTTGACTTGTGGTGTTTTTTGTTGTTTTTTTTTTTGCTTGGATTAGTGAAAAAACCAAAACACTTAACAGCTTTACACTTTTTTTTAGTTCTCAGGGGAAAAGTGTTTCTGAAAATATCATTGCTGGGATCTTTGACTTTATAAATTACTTGTGTGACTTATTCTTCAGGTTACTATCGTACAGAAAGAGATAAAGGGACACAATATGAGCTGTTTTATAAGAAGATGGATGGCATGGAATACAGGCATGTCACATTGTTCCGACCGTTTGGACCCCTCATGAAAGTGAAGAGTGAGACTGTCGATATTTCTAGATCAGTCATTAACATTATTGTCCCTCTTGCTGGAAGAACTGAAGCATTTGCACAGTTTATGCAAAACTTCAGGTAGGTGCATGAGATTATGTAGTGAGCTATGCTGCTGACTTCATTTTCAGAATGAATTTCTATTCTGATAGATTTGTGACAAGACTAATGAATCCAGCATTGCGTGCAGCTGCCTGGGGATGTTTGTTAATTCATCCTATTGTATGGAGAAAATGTTCTTTCCAAAAGGAATTGAGAAATTCACAAGCAGCACCGAACCCCTCTTAGAGTTTATGACAGGGCTGTTGTGAGCCTGGGTACGTGTTGTTGAACGTCTTTGTGTTTACATCAACTTCTGAGCTCCTGTGTATTGGATCTTTCTGGTTCAAACATAAAAATGGGGAAACATGTGGAAAAAATTTGTTTTTTTCAGTCTGACCAGAATATGCATATATCTGGTAACACATCTAAACACAATAGTTTTAAAGCATCTGAGGCATCTGTAACAGTGCAAGCCGTAATTAACATCAGCTTATCTTCCTGCTTCTAGGGATGTGTGCATTCATCAGGATAAGCGTATCCACCTCACAGTGGTGTATTTTGGACAAGATGGTCTATCAGAAGTAAAAACCATTCTAGAGTCTGTATCTAGGTAAGTGTGTCAATACAAACATTTAAAATGTTTTCGCTGAAAATTGAAACAATACGAAGAAGAATCCTGCTGTCAGTTACAGACTAGTAGGAAAATAACTTCATTTCGGTTGACATTTTACAGCTTAAGTTGCAAAATTCTCCTGAAGACTACTAAAAATGAAGCTTAACAAATCAAGATTAGCAGCAGTGGCTTTGAAGTTTCAGTCTGACAGTCTGAAAAACTACAGGGCTGAATCTTGCTGTGAATATTCAGTCGTAACAACAGACTCATGTGAATTGAGACTTGTTTTGAAGTGGACCATATGTCTGGATAGTTGTTTCATTAGAAAATGGGTTTTTATTTAATAATAAGAAAGTAAAATGATTGGCATCAGTAGTCAGGGGAGGCTGGTCAGCTGCAGAGTCTGAGGAGTTGAGCTTTGCTCTCTGTCCTGCAGGTAATATGTAGTGAGTCCCTTTTCCTCTGCTGTAAAACAGCTCTAAATGAAGTATTTTTGTTGTGACTATCGGAGCAAATAGCTGTATTATAAAATCGCTAAATGTTGCTTTTTTTGGTTCCAAGAGTAAGTATAATCAGTGAAACAGCAGACCTTCCTCACCTTTGGGTTTTAGTGTCTGTAATGTCTAACTAAGGAGCTCCTGCTCTGGCCTGAGCTCTTGTTTTCTGTTCTGAGCCCATGACAAGTGTTATGAGCCCATAAAGTTTGTGATCTTAGAATGGGCATAGACAACATTGTTACTGGCTTAAAATGTCATGGTAAGTTGATCTGGCATGCATGGAAATCTTCTAGGAAGCAAGGAATGCTTCTGTCTTACTCCCATAAAGCCTGCGTGACACACAGCCTGCCGAGTGCTGGCTGCTTCTGTTTCTCGGGCACTTTCTGCCACCTGCTGTGTTCCCAATGAGACTTGCTGTTCCTCTGACAACAATCAGTCAGGCTCAGAGTGGCAAACTGACAAAGCAGGTCATTACGTGAAATCTTTTCAGTGGTATTACTGTTGAGTATTTTCACTCTGTTCTCTTCAGTAATTTTCCTCTGAATCAGACACACACTTTGCCTCAAAGTATTTGTTCCTCAGATGTATTTCCAACCCCTCATTGCTATTCCTTTGCTCTCATACGAAGAGCTCAAGCATGCACGCTACTGGTCTTGAAACAGCAATGAAAGGCAAATTGACTGGGTTGTGCTGGCATCGAGACATAGATGACCTGTTGTCACATGAGTTTGGTGGGAGGCTTTGTGTTTGTCCTCCTCCCAGACTTGGTGAGGATGTTAGAGGAACAGACAGAGCTGTTGCCTTATGAATTTAAGATAGTATCAGTTACCAGAAGGCTTTTTAAATCTGTTTGAATGATTGTTGTGAAGTTACGGAATATGATTTTTTGCACTGTCTGCAGTCTGCTACTTGAAACACACAACTAAGTGGAACTGATATTTTTTTCTCATCCTGGTGATATAATTGGATTTTTAAAACAACTTCCGGAGCGACGTTACTGTGAAATGCTGAAAAAGTATAAATAGGCCCTTCTGACCCACGTAAGGATTAATTTTGGGTTTGGCTTTATTTTCCTTCCAGAGAAACTAACTTCCACAATTACACGCTCGTCTCTTTGAATGAGGAATTTAACCGTGGCCGGGGACTGGACATGGGTGCCAGAGCCTGGGAAAAGGGCGAGGTCCTGATGTTCTTCTGTGATGTTGATGTTTACTTCACAGCCGAGTTCCTCAACAGTTGTCGCTTAAATGCTGAGCCCGGTAAGTTCTTGAAGTTGTCTTGGTTAGCTTCAGCTGATCTGAATTGCATGTACAGAAGACAAACTTGAATGATGGACCTTAATACCATGCACATAGGAAAATGGAAAGTACTCTGTGCACAAAAGAGAAAACAGTATTTGAGGGAGAACTTCTTTACATTGAGGGTGATGGAGCACTGAAACAGGCTGCCCAGAGAGGTTGTAGAGTCTCCTTCTCTGGAGGCTTTGAAGAGCTATCTGGACACCTTCCTTCTTGTGTGACCTCACACAGAGAAACTGCTTTAGCAGGGTGGCTTGCCCTTGTGTGACCTCACACAGAGAAACTGCTTTAGCAGGGTGGCTTGTCCTCAGTGGTCTTCAGAGGTTCCTTCCAACCCTTATGATTCTGTGTGTGTTGAGACTGAGAAATAACTTTTGCCCTAGGGTAGCTTGTCTTAAGAACACACTGTACTTTTTTGTACAATGAGTGCAGTTTTCACATTCTTGTAAGATTTGGCAATCTAAAAGAAAGCTGGACAATTGTTTTAACAATCAGACTGCATGTAAACTTGTGTGACAGAATGCAGTGCAGGGCTTATTGTGGAAAGTGATTTTTTTTGTTGAACCAAAGTCTCTAACAAGCTTTTCTTCTCGCACTTTCAGTTGTATTGCTGAGACACATCATGATTGGTTTACAGCAGAGCTAAGTAACGTGCTCCTTGCAGCAACTGACATAGGGTTCTGCATTTACTTCCTAAGTTTTGAATTCTTCTGACCACTTTACCCGACTTAGAGGCTTATTCTGTGAGCTTTTGCAAAGACGGATAAAGCTTTCTTGAGTTAACAAGCACGCTAGTTAAGGCCTTCTCGTGTCAAATATTGGTTTTGTTTCTTAATGCTTAATGTTGTTCCAGATTTCTTGTGGCCAGAAAACTTTCTCCAAATGTCAATTTGGAGTGAACTGATATCTTTTTCACATAATTCATAGACAACAGACTGCTTTAAGGCAGATGTTTAGGTTCTAATTGTTCTTTTCCTCCTGTTTCTGTACTTCATTAATTGAGTTGTATATGTAATTGGAAAAACTTGGGAATGCCTCGTGAGCTTTGTCATGGAAGGGATTTTGAAAGACTGTTTACCAATTTATGCTGACAGTTTGTCATCTCTGCTTCAAGTGAGATCCGAAAACGTTTTGTCCACATTCAGAGCTAATACTCAAATCAGGGTTCTGAGAATTCCCGTGGGCTGTCACTGTTAACCTTTAGATGACTGGCTTAGCAAGGGATTTTTGAAGAACTTTATCAGGCTTCGGGAAGAGGCACAGAACTGCTGTCACGGTGTAATCAAGATATTCAAAATAGTAAATATTCTTACAGAGAGCATCCTGCAAATATGTGCCTTTATTTGCATACTCTGCATTTTATGACCTTGCCTCTTTGCAAATGTTACATGCGATTTGGGCTTCAGTGCTTTTGTAGATTTACTGTTAACCGTAGTTGCAAGGATTTTTTTTTTACTGTCTTCTGATGTGTTGATGTATACATGCACGGTTATTATGTGGAGATTATATATTGTCGTATGTAAAGATGTACATCTAAGTATAGATGTGTACATGTTTTCCTCAGCCAACCCCCCTGCCTCTTGCTCACAAGATGCCAGATTTCCTGAATGGAAAATCCTAGCAGTTTGACCTTAGATTTATTTGTTTTCCTGTGATGGATAATAACTCATTTTCCCATTTCTTCTTGCCTTCAGAAAGGGTGCTCACAGCGAGTAACAGTTACCTTTTGACTTTTAGGAAAAAAGGTTTTTTATCCTGTGGTATTCAGCCTCTATAATCCTGCTATTGTCTATGCTAACCAAGATATACCACCCCCTGTGGAACAACAGTTGGTGAGTAGCATGATTTATTCTGAATGGGATCAATTGTGCTTTGTATTAAAACAGAATTAAATGGAACTTAATGGTCTGTTTGGAATATCTTGTAACTTTGAACAGAGTATATATCAGCATTGTTCTCCATTATGGGCAAAGCATTTTGGGAGATAAGCTTATCAAACAGTACAAAACTCATTCTTAAATGAGCTTGGAGTTCTGTTTAAGTCTTAAATGTATAATTAATGAAGTGAAGTTGGTAGCTCTTGACCTGCATCTTATTACTGGGTTTGAAAGTCAATACTTCAGGGGATGGGAGCATAACATGGCAGCAACTTTCATCCTGTGCTCCAGCGGATAGTTTAACTGAAAGGAGGATATTATAAATATTGCGTTATAAGCTTCTCTTGCTTCTTAACTGCAGCGTCAGGAAGTGTGCCGTGTAACTCAAGGTAGGAAAGGTGTCAGTGGCTTCTTCTCATGCTGTATGTATATTCACTACAAACTGTTTATTTTCTGTTGTTATCCAGTTCTACTGGAATGACTGGATGTTATACCACTAATTTCATCTTGCTTTTGGTATGAGGAAACCCTATTTCTAGGGAGCTTTTAGTGTAAATAATACACAAATAAAGCTCACAAATAATCAGTAGAATAGGTTTAAGAATAATGTGCACGAGTGTTCTGTGTCTGAATCTTTATTGCCTAACAGTGGAATGGCTGTAGAAAATGTCCGTGCTTACTCTATTTAAAGAGGATACACAAGAGGAAATGGGGGTTTAGCAGCTGGGACCTGTGAGGTTAAAAAAAAAAAAAAAAAGATTCAAAGAGGGAAAGCAAAGAGCAACACAGCTTTACTGAACTTAATTAGTCCTCCTCAGTGTCCTGGGAAGGTAAGAGTTTTCTGGAAGCCTTCCGAAAGTAGAAGGGAAGATTTTGGCCTCAAGTACTCACAGCTGTAAGTGAATTTCTTGCCTGAAAGCTGTTTTATTTGCCTACTCCAATCCAAAACTTTATGGTAACTGAATTCAGTAATCTTACTTGTCTTATCTGAAGGGGTAAATCCAGCATTAGAAACTGAATAGGAATTGGAGTCCCAGGAACAGATGATTTGGCTATGGACTATCAAAAATTTGCTGCTTGGTCTGACTAGATGCATGGAAAACAGGTGTGGTAACACTGAAAAGTACAAATGATAACTGCAAGGGGATAATTGCTTGAAATTGGATGGGAAGAGGTTAAGTAATTAGAAAAGACACGTGCTCTATGTGTGATAAGACAGAAGCACTAGAAGCATTATATGCTGTATCCTGCACCAAGCAAACAATCAGAAGAATTTAGGGTTCTGCTAAACCAGGTGTAGTGTACGTCCTTTGGTGTATGTTGCCTTTCAGAAAGCTGTTGTGTTAAAATTGTAGGTACACAAGAAGGATTCTGGTTTCTGGCGAGACTTTGGCTTTGGGATGACTTGTCAATACCGGACAGACTTCCTAACTGTTGGTAAGAAAAAATGGGGGGAGCTGTTCAAAAGCTGATTCTCTGTTCTTATCTAACTGCAGGAAATTAACGCAATCTTTCCCAAATCCAACATTCCGATCTGCTGACTATCAAGTTAGACAGAAATCAGATGTTTCTACATTTTCTGTTCCATCTGACTTGGGTGCTAGAAACTACAATATTTGTTATTATCAACAGTGTTTCACTCAAGTCTCACACGTATTTTGTACTGCATGTCTGTCTGAATCAAAATCACAGTTCAAGAAACACATCTCAAGTTAAGCTATAAGAGAAAAATATTGAAATTCTTTCTTTTAAATAAGCTTGATCGGTTGAATATTGTTCAAGACTTTACAAATGTGCTTTGGCACCCTCTTGTGGCACTCTATTAAAACTGAGAACAGCCTGACGATTAAATTTGGAAGGCTCTTGATAATCTGCTAGGAGGTATAATGATACAGACCTATTGGCTGTATGATGATTTGCATGCAGGCTAATTTCTAATAACAGGCACGCTGTGTGTAAGTTAAATGAAGACTTGATGATTTTAGATGATATGTATGCAAGTGTGAGCTGGTTTTCACTGTGGTCCTGGAAAGGCAAGAGAAATGTTAAAATGGTGGAGTAGATTGCTTTTCTTAAACGAACATTTTCTGTTGTGACCTATGGAATAATTGCTGGCTTTTTTAGAGAGGGCTTTTGCTATGGTGCATGACTGCCTCAATTTCCAGCTGCTGAAATCCATTATGATTGCTAAAAATAACAAAAAAAAAAAAAGAAGCATGTCCAGTGTGGTTTGCCTACGATTTTCTGCAGCTGTCACATGGGTGTCATGGTTAATGTGATTTAGCTACTCTCTTGTAAGGGATTCTTTGAAGCCAGCAGTGCATGATCTATGTCCGGGGCTGTACCACCACAAAGATGATGTACGTTTGAAGCTTTCTGCTCTCAATTTGGCATGCCTTGGCATGGAGTGGTTATAGTTAATTGCTCCAGAATGTCTGGCAAGTCATATAAGATTGCGTAATACGTTATGTGAGGAGTGTTGCTCTTTTTACCTTGGGAACAGTTTGTGTGCGAAAATAACATTTTCTGATACTGTTTTTATAGGGGGTTTTGACTTGGAAGTGAAAGGTTGGGGCGGTGAGGATGTTCACCTTTACAGAAAGTACTTGCATGGTGACCTTATTGTGATCAGGACACCGGTCCCTGGTCTCTTTCACCTCTGGCATGAGAAACATTGTGCAGATGAACTCACTCCAGAGCAGTATCGGATGTGTATCCAGTCCAAAGCCATGAACGAAGCCTCTCACTCGCACCTTGGGATGCTGGTCTTCAGGGAGGAGATTGAGACTCACCTCCGTAAGCAGGCTTACAGGACTAACAGCGAAGCAGTGGGTTAAATGGAGTCCTGTGACAGGGTGAAACCGATGACTTTGAATTTGCAATGAACCAGCATTGTTTTACAGCCTTAATTCAGCTTAAAAATGCAGTGCCTCTCTTTTTCAGTGAAGAAGAGTTTAGGGGTTTTTTTGGTTCTTATATTTGTTTTCTGAGCAATTGTTTGACTGATACTATTTCCCACATATCTTGCAAGTTCAAGCACCTCAAATAAGAAATGGGAAAGCATATGTAGTTCAAAGAAAGCATCTTCAGTATTGACTGGAGAAATCTGTGGAACGTACGACTCAACACTTCTCCACATGGTACATTTTGATTCTTACATTTGTGTTATTTCAAGAATTAAATTAAATCTTTTGTGTTATGAGTATTTTCAGTCTGTATGGCTCACTGCGCTTTGTCTTTGGAAGGATGTTATACTTAAACTCCATTGTAGAAACAAGAGGTGTGAAAAGGAATCTCATTAAGAAAGATACACAGCGTATGCTAATTGGTATGCTAATTGTTCCAGTTGTTGATTTGACAGCAATACCAGTATACTGCATTTGCTGTATTAACCAGTGTTCACACTGTTGAAGACAGACTACTCCATGTGAAAGGGCATGGAAACGCAAGCCTTTTAAAGTGGAGTTCTGGTGTTTAATGGAATTTCACACTGCTGAAGACACCACCACCTTATCTTGATGATGGATCAAAGAAGTTGGGAATGCTCCAGTCACGCGTTTCTGGCTCTAGTGTTTTCCCACAGTAGTTACTACATCATAAAATCCCTTCTGTTAACCAAGCTATGCTATGAAATGTGTTTTAAAGATTTTTTTGCTCCATTCCTTATTCGACAGCCTTACTTCGTCATCTCAGCCTTTAAGCTGAGGAACCATCATTTCATTGCCGTGTATGTTTATTAGAGACCTATTTGCTGTTATGCCAATATTGTCCCTTTCTTTCTCTTCACTCTGGCATTTTCCTGACACATTTTCAGAAGGCAGTCATATACTCTTAAGCTATTTTGACTGGAACAGCAAGTGCCGTTACACAGGATCCTTCCCATTCTGCTGATTATCTCACGTAGCCTTATTGTTTTTCAGTTGAAGGTGAGGGAGGGGGTTGTTTTCTCTTTAGTTAGGTTTTTTTTTTTTTTGGAGGGAATGGGAGGGGTCAAGCATGCATGAACAGAATTATGCCTCATGAGTATCTTGTACAATGGCGCTACTACTTTACTACTTCCCCTTCAGGTCTTCTGGGATGTATAATCAGTTTAAATGCAGGGAGGTCACTTTTCTCCATGTTGTCTTATATGCTACCATATGGCATGCCTCATTTTTAATATATTTCTTTTCAAAATTAGTGCTGAGAATGCTAATTCAGTGGTTAAACCATTCGCTTGGTCTCCACTGTGTTTAGAAATTAGGTGAAAACCCTTCTCAAACCAGGTATTTAAGTTCTGTTAATGAATTGGATTGAATTCAGTTTGCTTTAAGAATTCTGAAAGCAATTGAAGATCTAAACGGATTACTTTTCTGAATAGCAGATGCTGTGCAAATAGTTCCGGGCACTGATCCTTTTATATGTACATAACATTTGCCTTTATGTAACTTATTGTGGAGAACAGTGTACTGTATTGTACTTAGAGTGAAGAGAACGCATTGCAAGGCTTCTTGCAGTTGATATTCTCTGTATAATAAATGGAATATCTGCATTTTAGAAATGGTTTTAAGTTCTGTTAATGAATTGGATTGAATTCAGTTTGCTTTAAGAATTCTGAAAGCAATTGAAGATCTAAACGGATTACTTTTCTGAATAGCAGATGCTGTGCAAATAGTTCCGGGCACTGATCCTTTTATATGTACATAACATTTGCCTTTATGTAACTTATTGTGGAGAACAGTGTACTGTATTGTACTTAGAGTGAAGAGAACGCATTGCAAGGCTTCTTGCAGTTGATATTCTCTGTATAATAAATGGAATATCTGCATTTTAGAAATGGTTTTAAGCTGTTTATTTGAAATAAGGTGTTTTGCAATAGTATCTCACCGGGTAGATGATGCACCAAATTCAAGTAATAGTATGTTCATTGAGAAGTTCAACGAGCTCATTTTTGCATCTCAAGTGAGTATCTGTCCAGACAAGACATGAAACTTATATTTGAATTAGAAGCTGTTGTACTTCAAGATAACCTGGTGGTGGGTCCTAACAAAATAAGATAGCAGTGAGGAAAGGATCAAGTATTCAGATTTTTTAGGAAGGTCTATATGGGAACTTGTGTTGAGACTCTGGCCCTTAAAAGTTTGACTGCTACTGCTGTCCTAGCTCTACTGGCACAAGAGTAAGTATCAAAAATGCCTCTCACGTGGCACGCACTGGCATGATCACTGAGGTTGTATGGAGGTGTGTTAAGCATTGCTGCTGATCAGCAATGATTCTATGATCGGCATCCAGCTGAGTTCGCATATTTTGCCCACTGCAGGGTGTTGATGTTGATAGCCAGATCTGAGTGGTTGTACTTACTGTAAATGGCTGAAATGGGAAAGGAAGAACTAATAAATTGCTTATGGTAGAGCTGGGTGTAGACATGAGTAGTCCGAATGACTGAGGATTTGTGAACTTCCAGCAGACCTTTCAGGCCTGCACTTTTTCTTGTCTCTTCGACATCGTTACTTCTGCTCCGTGCAGTAACTGTTGGTGTGAAAATGTGCTACGGTGTATTAGCTCACAGAGAGCACTTTCGTGCTTAGTTACAAAAGCCAGAGATACTAGGATGGGCTGTGTGCTATGTAAAGTCACTGTGAGGTACTTAGGGTACAGCGGTAGCAGCGGGAGTAATTTTCAGCATGGAATCTTCTCAGGTTCTTTTTGTTACTGAGCAGTACTGGATTTGGTACGCGCATCTCATAGTCTGCTAATGCCTGCTCTTCTGCAAGGTGATGATCTTACTGCTCACAGTGTAGAACGTGTGCAGCAGGAAAACGTTTTATTTTAATGGTATTTTACAGTTTGTAGGATAGCTTATTAATAACTATGACAGCAGAAATTAAATCAGTTACTTAAATTAAAAGCTCATAAGATTTAAAATTTGCTCTTCCAGGGAGGGAGTCGTTACTAATCATGTGCACCTCACGTTCCCTAATGATTTATCACTTACTATTTTTTTCTTTATTAGTGGAATTAGATTAAAAATTATGAATTAACTACCATGGCCTTCCAGCTTTTCATTAAATCTTAAAGTAGGTCTTTATTTTATTCTCAAGAATTTTTGAATTTTGCTCTTGGGCTTGAGCGGGGTCTTGACTTAGAATAAATAAAACAATCCAAATCAAGACTGTACCTTAATGAATTAATGGGTGTTCTTTTCAAAATACAATGCAGTAGTTTCCTGTAAGCAAGGACTTCACTGAAGAGAGTCAATTGCGTATTGCACAGATGGCTTTGTTTGTTTTAACAGGGATTCTCCAGAAAAGGACAAGATGCTTTTTTTGTATCCCTAGTAACCCAAAACAGAAAGAGGAAAGGTTAAGACCTACAAGTTGCCGGGAGTCTGATTCACTGTGTTCCTGCAGAAGTTACTCAGATGTGTACAGTTATCATCAGAAAGTTGTCATGTGCCTGCTGCTTCCCTGGATCTGTTCTGCTTTTCACTGTTCTTTAGGAGTTTTTCTGTTTGCCCAGCAGCCTACTGACTACATGTTCTACATGTTCTTGGGAAGTGCTTAACTTCTTCTTCCTTCTCTACCTTAGTCTTGGGAAAAGGCATGGGCGGAGGACTGAGATTTCACAGTGCAGCGTTGTTCCAAACTAATAGGTCAAGCATCTTCTGTCTGGCTGTGGATGATAGTGATGAGTTATACACCTGTGCACTTAACACAGTCGGGTGTATGTGCAAATCTGGAGAGCAACTCCTTAGTAACATAAAGAAATAATTGTGTGCGGTATAAACATATCCTGGAACTTTGGATGACTTACTACTTGATCACTCATTGTTGCATTATGTTACCCTCTGTTTTTTCTTCCTTCACCAGGTTTTTGCTTATTTTTCATCTATACCTAGTTGTTGCCTTTCTTGTTGACCTATTCCATTTATTTTCCTTTTTATGCAGCTCCTGTAATTTTTTTCTGCCTCTCTGCCACGAAGACGATGGCTTTTCATCAGCTCCTGTGTTGGCTCTTCAGAAACACAGGAGCCACTGGGAGTTGGAGCCACTGAGCTACTGTGAGGAAGAATAGTGATGAGTGCTAGGAAAAGCAAAATGTTGGGATTCTGGGAGCAGGACAGGAACTCCAAGGGTGTACAGAAACTACTTGCTGATATTTACTGGCTTTGAGATAGGGCTTTAGTCCACTGATTTTTTTTTAAATTGTTCCTGTATTTGTCATAATATTTCACACTGAAATACAGTAAACTATTTCAACAACATGTGGTTGACAACAAAGAGCAGAAGTTGAGGACAATTACCTGTACCAGGTGTTTGCGCAGCATTCGTTCTGTTCTGTAATGAAACAAGAAAAGAAGTAGTAGAATATCCCTTGATCATGAAGTGATCTCCAGATTGTGTTCACTGACCTGAGCATGCTGAACTGGCCGCTTTCTGCACACACCAGTCTGTGATACAAGTGCATGTGTTTACATTCAGCTTGCAGCTGAGAGAGATTTGTTCTTTCCCAATAAAACTTGTGACTTTTTGAAGGTGTTTCCTAACCTCATCCAAGAAAAGGAGGAAATGAACCATGTTTTGAGCACAAAAGTCTCTCTGCATGTTGCTCTAGGCATACATTTGGTTAAAAGGCTGGAAAACATTAGCTAAGTGTTTAGCCTCAGCCTCCTGACTCTTACTAGGAGGCTTAAGAGACAGTGTTACACAGTGTTGAGCAGTTCCATTTTGAACCTGTGAAGTGTAGCAGCTGTGGTGCTACAGGGGCGTTTTCTTCCCTTTGCCCAGCCATGCCCCAGCTCTGCTCATCTCCACGTCCTCTCCCTCAGGAGGTAGCTGTAAGTAGGCTGTGCTGGTAGCAGGGCAGGACGTGGTCGTGAGGAGCATTGCAGTACTACTAGGTTAGTGAGCTGCCCATTCTGGCTCTCCAGCAGGTTCTGGCCACAAACACCCTCTGCTGATAGCCTGGGCCTGGCATTGGCTCATGGCTGTGGACCAAGTCTGCTGCATATGATGTGGATGAGGTGTGATGGTGAGTGGGGTGCTTTAACGCTGCTAGCCTGCAATTCTCATCTTCTCTATTGATAAGAAGCTGCCAGCTGCACTGCTATTTCCTCAGCCTGCTCTGGGGGAGCCTTGTTTTGGGCAACATTTGCTTTAACAGTGAAGGTGAACCTCAGGTGGGCTTTGTTCTACAGAGCAAGCTCACTACCTCGATTATCATAGCCTCAGTGTGGATAACGAGGTCGCATTACCATTAGCCCAATCCTGCACAAAAGCAGAAATCCTTCAGCAGTCAGGGCCGAGTGCCACAGGGAGTCTGAGGAGCAAAGCAGAGCAAGTGGGGCTGAGCTCATCTGTCACAAGCACAGGGAAGCCATGGTGTGTGGTTTGGTGCCAGCCCTGTGCCGTTGCAGGTGCTGTTTATGTGACGCACTGGTTCCCATTTCTAAGCTGCACGTGTGGAAAGCCAGCTGTGTTTTCCTGGAGGAGTCATTGTGTTTTAGTATCAGAGCTGTAAATATAGTAACGTTTGTTTAAATACGAACATGCTTCATGGAAATGAGAAGTAATGTTTGTTGGCTTTTCCAGCCGTTGCATGTTATATGCATTAATTGTCATATTTCCAAGAAACTAACATCTGTGGAAGGAAGGGGGAGCGTTCTTGATTAGGGATGTTCAATTGAGATTAGTGTGGGGTACACTTTCATGTTAGATGCTGTACAAAATGAAGTCAGGCTTTGCTTCTCAGCTCAGGCCTTGCTGCATGCTGCTGTATTGCTTTTATGAATGAAGTGGCCTTTTCCATACTTAGATTGGTAGATTAGGAAAAAAGAACTAGAAAATAGCTGCTGGAAAACCCTGCCGTGAGGGGGTGGTCCTTGCCACAGCTGTGGTGATTGCTTTAATGATGGCAGCTGTGTGCTTAATTAGGGCTGCGTGCAGTAACTGCCTGATCTCAGTAAGAATCTGAAGCTGGTAGAGGAGGTCTCCTGGATAATGTGGTTTATCTCTTGTATTAAAATAAGGTAAGTCTTAGTTTGTTTTACTGGGATGGATCGCTCTGAGATTGCAGTTAAGGATGGGACTGGTCCTGGTTAGAGCAGGGAGCCTGGTGTGCTTCTGTGCAGGATTTGTGCTGGGTTTGGAGAACAGCGACTGTAGCTGAGATCTGTAGGGTGTTGGTGCAAAGCAAATCGTACTTCTGAAGTTAAGACTGAGTGTTAAATAGAGCTATTCCATGTTTGAGTCTGATTGCATAGGATTGCCTTAGCACGCAGCCCTGTCTGGGGAGTGTAGCTGTGTTCTGTGGTAAGTAAAGCATGTTTGTCTTCACTTGGAGGAAAATGCTTAACTTGGAGTTCTCAGTGACCTGGTTGGTTTGTCCCCACCTTCATTATAGGCTTTGTGGAGGAGAATCGTTTTCTC
>JAOWBP010003659.1:1611450-1632291 GCA_028571105.1 Tragopan temminckii | reverse complement strand
CAAATAATTTATAAATATGTTAAGATTATATTTAATTAAATATCATAACATACCTAAAAGTGCGGGCTGTCCCAATGCACACTTACTTTGTGTGGTACCCAAATCTTAGTTGATTGTAGTTCACAGAATTAAATCTGTATTTTCTACTGATTTTGATTTGTAAAACTCCATCTTAATTGACAGCTGGTACTCCTTTGAAGAAAAGTACATAGCACTGTATTTCTCTTATGTCAAAACTCACTTATTGCTTTCTGGATAGCTGAAGCAGCTAATAATCTTAATGGGAATTTAAACCATGTAGCATATTTGGTCTTTAATCCATCTCAGCTCATGCATGCCATTGGTACTGACTACGGTGATTCTGTGGAGATGTGAAATCAGATGTTAAGTGGGGAAGCACTTGCCAATTAAGAGCATACTTGAGCAGACACACTGTAAGTCAGGGCAGAGTAACAGTCATCTGTCATCACTCTTGATCAAAGACATTTTTAAATAACAGTGCAGAGACATCTTCAGTTGTTAGTCAAGTTGCGTTTGATGTACTTGGCTGTGGAACAGGGATTTCGGGGATCTTTTTTCAGTAAGGGAAAATAAACATCTATATACTCTTACCCAGCCATCGCTGTTTGGGAGCCCATGATGTGCAAAGCAATGTTTGGTTGCAGGATGCAGGAAAATGGCAATGATTTGGGATGTTTTCTGGTGACTGAACTGGCATGAGCTACCAAAAGTGGTAGACTGCAGAAAAATGGGTCTGTATCTTCATTTTTTTCACCTAAGTTTAATTTAGATGGAAAAATCAATGAAAATCTGATTGAAAATATAAGAGACTAAACTTAACGGACAAAAGATGCCCTAAGGCATTAGATATATGTTTGTCTGAAAATATGAATTATTTTCAGAAACGTGATGGAATGCTTTGTTTGGCTTGTGGTGGGATGGCTGTTTGCTTCTCTCCTAACTTGTTCTGCTTTGCTGAATGTTGCTGCAGCACTCATTCTCGAAGCAGTTTTAAACTTGTATTTGGAGCATTGTTGAACTACCAGTGTAAGCCTGACAGTTAGCTCTGCTGAAATTCCCCCACTAATCAGAAGACGTGACTTGCTTTTATCATATTTCAACCTTGTATTCAACATCTAAATAGGCAAACCCAGCTGTGAATGCAAGATGTTGTTGCTCATGAAGTCATGTGGAAAACCTGTGGTACACTGGTGTTTGCATAAGCTCATTGTCTGTGGGTTGCCGTAGGAACCAGTTTATGCTGTATTATCATATGAGGCAATCCGTAAGTGTTTGGAGCCTATGAAACAGAGGAAATACCTAGACTGATTTTCTCACAAGATTTTCTATCAAGTTCTGCCAACTTTGGAAACTTAAAGAAACATGGGATTTTAATTCTTTTTTTATGCTTTTCCCAAACAACCCCAGACTGATGCTCTATATAAGGCACGCCCATCCTCAGTCTAAATTATTGTGATTAGCAAGCACACAAGCATCTAGTTTTTCTAACCAGAAATCCCACTAAATCGATAGATAACAAACTTAGTTTGTCATCTGACCTGATAGCTCACTTATTGCCATGTGCAGATGCAACACAAAGTCAAGACAAAACTCCAAAACTTGTCACGTAATGTGGTCTGTGTTAGAAAGTCCCAAAATTCTAATACTGAGGCTATACAGAGAAACAAACAAAATGTAAATGTAGCAGAGAGTACAAAGGAAAGCAAGAAGTTGAAACAGCAAAATTTCCAGTTGTTGAGAGAGCGAAGCTAGGGTTGTGGTCTAGTATGCTCAGTTTCTCAGGATAATCTATTTGTTCCAGTCTCGTGAAAAAATAACAAGTGATGCCTCATTGCAAATAGATGATGCTGACAGAATCTTGCTGTCTCTCTTCATGAAGTCATAATGGTATGGAGGAAGTGTGAGACCGAGATCAATCTTGTAAAGTCAAATATTCCTGTTTAGTGGATGAAACATGCAGCAGACAGCTTGCTATTGCTGTCAGGCTTTGTGCCCCTTCATATGCTGCCCTAAAATTGTGACCACTTGGGCAACAACAGCCTGTCTGTGCAGCGTTTCTTGAGCCGTTTTGTGCCAGAATCTTCTCATCTTTTTTGTTGTCATGCTGACGTTTGAGTTAAGCTTCACCCATGTGCTTGGGACCACTGGCAACAGCATCTTCCCATACACTTTTCTCCCTGCCCTGCAACATTTAGCACACCAAGCAGAAGAGAATCCATCACATGGCGAATAAGCTATTTAAGAATGAAAAGAAGGCAAACTCTCCAAGTGCATAACCCTAAAGAAATTTTAATTAATGTCAGCATAGAAATCTCTTGGGGGGGGAAAAATGGAACTGTGAAGTGTTTGTTCTAGTTTCATAGTCTTTCTGCCTTTCCTCTCCCCAGCTGGTTTTCTCCACAGATAAAAACCACAGTCTCCAAATGCAGAGAGATAAATATTGGCAGCTCTCAGGTTTGCTTTTCATCCTGTGCCTGATGGGAAAATGCCAGTTGGTTTTCAAGCTTTTCCAAGTGAGCCTTTAGGGGCTCGTTCACTGGACTTTGAATTTCTGGTAAACAGTTCCCTGCAGCTTTGGTCATAAGACACAAAATTCATTTGTATCTCATTTTCAGTTTTTGATTTGCTGCCTGAATTTATAATGTGTAGACTCTTGGAGTTGTTTGTTATGGGTTTTTTCTTTTTTTTCTTTTTTTTCTTTTTTTCTTTTTTTTTTTTGTTTGTTTGTTTACAGGGTGGGGGTGGGAGACAGGATTGGTTTATGTTTTGTTTTGATTTTCCTTCTCTCCTAGGTTTTACTTGCACTGTTCTAGGCCATATTTTTAAGGCATACCCTCTAACACGGTTTTAGTTACTGACAAACCTTATCTATTTGTTCATATAATGTTTCCGTAAAAATGAGTGTGAGGGTTTAAGATGTTGGCTAGTGAGAGATGATTTTTGCTATATTTTATGGACCATGCAAAATTACTTCAATAGACTACTGTTGCTGCCAGCCAAGGAAGTGCATTATTGCTACTGTGTCTAGATAGTCATATATGCGTGATACATCTCCATAGACAGTCTCTGGAAAGACAACTATTTCCATGATAGAACCAGTGAAAGCATTAGTAATAACACAAAATTCAGTATAAGAAAATTAAGTCTTATCTGTCTGATTTCACTAGACATCCACATTTAGATAAGTCTACGTTAGGAACCACTCAGTATTTTCACCGGATTAACCTTCATTTTTCCACCAAAGATGCTCTTTTGCTTCTATCATATTTACTTGTTTAGAGGTTTCCTAGTTATGTAATCCATGGGATAAATTGTAGCCATGCAAGTAAGTGACTGAAGTGATTTGGTGCCGACAGTTGGTCATGCTCTTAACACATGGTAAATGAAGTTAAATTCATTCTGTCATACTAATTATTCACCTCGTGGTTGGACTCTCTTTAGCTAAGAGAGCACACTGAGCTCATTGCTGTTCCTTGTTGTATGCAGTGTGACAATTTGTTCTTGTCACAGCACTTAGTTACACAGAATGCTGAAAAAGGTGTCAGTAGATCCTATACAATTCCTTGGATAATACATTATTTTAGTTTTAAATTATTTTCCCTTATCCTTGTACTTATCGCTTAGGCTGGTGGAGGCATGAATTGCTTGAGAAAGTTCCTATCTCACTGCCCTGCTAATTTGGCTTGAAGCCATGCCTCAGTTCCGTGTCTCCTATACGTCTTATCATAAAATGACCTACTGTACTTTACTGGGTCTTAGTGAGACGACGTTTTGCATTGGGTAGTAACTTCATCTAAGGAGAAAAGATGTACTCTGAAATAATTGAATGGGAACAGTCGGGGATTAACTGAATTGAATCTGATAAAGACAACTCAATACCTAATTAGTCTCTTGTCTTTGTTGCATGTTTTGAAGCTTGAAGTTCATCATTAATGAAAGTAATTAAATGAATAAGTATTTTATCACCAATAGTGTTCTCAGAGAGAATGACAGCTTGGCAGTGAAGGGATAGGACAAAGCCACGAGTAGATCAATAACATGCAAGTCTGCCTTTTCTAATGACAACTGTTGTGCTTCCAATTCACGTTCCTTTAATAGCACTAGGGAGTCTGAGTTGAAGTGTTACAGAGATCAGCTGAGATGCAAGATATACACAACAGTCTTGCGAAGGTGACCGCTGTGTAAATGTGACCACCGTACTTTGAACTGCCACTTGTTTGTTCTTTGGGGAACTTATTAATCAGCCATGTAACTTACTAGAGCTTGTCCAAAGGACAGAGTGAATAAATTATGCCTAGCAACTTATAATTTAAGTCTGATTTTCTCTTGATAACCAAGGTTAAGTTGTGAAGTTGTATTGCTACTCATTGCTATCTGCTAAGGAGATTAGCCTTCATACTGTCTTTCTTGCTTCGTTGTATTCAAAGTCATTTTCCAGTTGTCATTATTACAAAATTAAGAGAATCTACACCTTACTCAAAAATGAACAACGATCATGACAAGATGGTTTTCAGAGGCTGATAGTAAGATATTGTAGTGACCTCTGCTAGAAATTGCTTGTCGAAAGACTTAGTAGATAGGATTAATGTAAGCAAAGGAATTTTGTTTGTGTGTTATATTTTGAACATGTAACGTTGATTAGAAAGGTGAGATTTCATGGATTTGAAAAAGGAGGAGGATTCTCTTGGACAGGTCCATACAAGATGACTGAAATGTCATCTTTTGTGCCCACTGAGCTTGTGAATCACAGAAAGGTCTGTAAACTGGCAGTGTATTAGATAAGGAAATACAGTAAGTGTGCAGAAGTTTTGTGGAAGTTTACTTCATAAGATAAAAACAGATACAATACACAAATAGCACCTGGTAGCTTATGCTTTAACAAAAGGATTAACAGGCGTTGGAGGGCTGATGGAAATGAATAAATCTGTTGGTGTGTATGTTGAAAGCAGGTTATAATTTCTCGTGAAGGTCAGATTCTAAATGCCCATGAAAGAACAGAAGAGCTGGGAACGTTTCTGAAGAATTCTAATCTTTGTTTATATGCCTGTTAATATCAAAAGACACTTGGTTAAAGGGTTATTTTATTTTACAATCTGTTTTTGTAGACATGACTTTTCATCAGGTTTATTTAGACAATAAAACAAAAGCAAGATTAAGAATAAAGACAATAGTTTCATGGAGTGAGAGCTTTGAAGCCCAAATCAAGAGAAAAAGTCATGAGGAAAAGGATTACCTTCTGAATCCAGACATAATGGGTATATTATTTGCAACTGGGAGATAAACACTTCAGTCATTCCCAGCAAGCTGGAAACTCCCTGTGGTAGCATCAGTCAGAAGTGAGGGCATTCGTAACCATTTCCATGGCAATATGCTGCTCCTCACTTTTTATTTGCATCCTGCAGCAGTGCACAGCATTCCTCTGCAGGGCAGTAGCATAGGTAGCCTTGTCGGTCCTGTTACTGATGTCAACAATAAAAGAAGCAATTGGTGTCAAAGACCTGTTCTCTTTCCTAGGGTAGAACCTCTTAAGTTGTTATAAAGTCCTGGTTTTGGAAGAGTGATGATGCTTCAAGTATTAGCTACAGTGATGTGAAAAACAAAACAAAAACCTGGGAGAACAGCTAGGAAGGGATGAAAACAATTGGCCAACAGAAACAGAGAAGAGCAAATGATTATGAACTTCATATACTATAAGTGATATGCAGACTCCTGTCTGTTCCTGAATCATAAATGAGTGGCAGATTGGAGGGAAGCCTAGGATGGAAGGAAAGGTATTGGCCCAATGACAACAGAAAAACAAAGATTTTCCAGCAACGTTAGCAGTGCAACACTGCATCTCACTGAGCTTCAACCTGTTCTTGAACCCATGGCATACTGATTCAAAAGGTTAATATATGAGAGGGAAAAGTTATACAAAACAGAATATATGGTAAATTGTTGAATGAAATGATTATCATGGGTTTATGATGACTTACAGATAAGTTGTAAAATGATATTATTTTGCCAAGAAAATATTCTTAAAATTCTTGTTGCTTTACTCTCTTAGCAATTAGACATCTACTTAGTGGTGCTGGTAGATGACTATGGAACTGAACCATGGATATCCTAGATCTTCCAACACCTGCATGCTTGTGTTATCTAGCAGATAATGGGAATAAAGCAAAGATGTGCAAAGAGGTTTTGAAAGTAGAAAATGTTCCGAGTCATTCATTCTTTTTAGACTAATGATGCAATTTAGAAACCAGACATGCCTTTCTTTACCTTCCTTTTACTTCTCCCTTAGCAGACAGTTCATCACTAGGTGGAAAATATGCATGTTTCTTGCTCTGTCAAGGTCTGGTGTCTCTGATAACGGAAGAAAGCAAGAGGCTCTCTCAAGTCCCATAAGCCTTTAAGTGAATAGAGCTGAGGAGCAGAAATGCCTTTAGTGCTCAGATCTCTCTGGGAAGGGGAAATGGGTACCAACATCATGCTGTAGGGGTGAATGAGGCGAGCAAAACCCAGGCCTGTGAATCTGTGCAGTTCCTATGTCAAGCCCAGCCCAGACTGTCTTAAGATGGTCTCTTCAGAAGGCATTAAAAGAACTTCACATGTGAACGCTGTTAAGGTACAGAAAGAAATGTGCATGACAAAGAGGGGTGATTGACTGCTGAGGGTCACACACAGCAGGTGACTGCCTTCAGAGGGGCTTTATAGCTCCTTGGCACATTCTGTTCAATGCTTCAGATAAAAGACAAATATGGAACTTGGAGTAATTATAGTGATGAGAAAACCATTCATACTAACTGTAGTTAGGGCTACTAGGCAGTTGATTGGTATGGAAAAAGCCTGTGTTTAGCTAGTGCTGTGGAATTTAGTGGCAGTGAATTGGGTACAATGGAGCTAAAATAAGAAACTCAACTTAGTTCACCAGTTTCCAATTGAAGACTAGATAGAAGTAAGATCATTTACAACCTTTCATTTATAGTTGTTCATATATGCAGTCTGTTAGTAAATCATATTTTGAACTTTCACATAGAAAATACACTTGGGTGTCTCTAGGTTTTGAAGAATGAAAAGTTCACATAATGAGTCTAACGTTTCCTAAAACATGACTGACAGCATTCAGGTATGCATTTTTATATGAAGAATTTGAGCAGTAACAGAGGACAGAAAGCAGAAAAGGCCTGAAGTGTGCTGCTGAGTCAGCTTTGGCAGCAAGCAGAAGGACAGTTTGACAAACAGGTGTCTGATGCTTTGCTTTTAATGCAAGAAGATGATTGTGCTGATGATGTAATAAAAAGTATCTAACCTTGTTAGTTTTAAATGTTTGTAGTTTGAAAAATAGCTTGAGCATCCTTAAACAGTAGTGGAGACGAGAGTTAACCTATAGTTTCAGAGAATGGATGTAGCTTAGCAAATGCTGTCTGATTTAGGAATCTTTGAGAGAGCCACGTTGAAATGAGAGAAGGGAAGGAGCAGCTGTTCCATACTTGCATGGTGCATTACTCTTTGCACATGGAAGTAGGGAATGTTATGAACAAGCAAAAAGCCTCTACCTGAACCTCCAAAACATCTGAAGCTACACAGATGCTACTTTTCTTTTCATGGCAAGGACCTTTGAACATACATGAGAGGTGCTCTGTAAGTAATGCCTCCTGTTTTATGATGTTGGCCCACTGTATCAGAGGCAGACGTTGGTGGTACGGCAGTAGAGGTTGAACCTTCCTGACAATATCCCATTATGCTTTGTTGCTGTGTGACGGATGGCAGCAGTGAGGCAGTCTGACGGAACGACACCTGACATGGAAGTGTGTATGAAGCAAAGGTGTGTTCTCCCACGCAGAAAAAAAATAGCACCCACTGACTTTCATCGGCACTTACTGAATGTTTCTTGAAACCAAACAGTGGATGTAAGCACAGTGAAGTGATAAGTGGTGCATTTCAGCAGTGGCAGCAGTGACATGACAGACAAGTCATGCTCTGGATGGCCAAGCACAGCTGTCTATTTTAAGAGTTTGTTGCAGTTACCAACAAGTTGCCTATGTTTTTTTCACCCCTCTTATAGATTGCTTCATCAGTTTTATTTTCCTATACTGGTGATTGTGAGAGAGCCTGGGAGGCCACATCTGCCTGCTACCTGAACCTGTTTTATTAACATATCCTTCTCTGAGACAATATTACCTATTATTTTACACTTAACTTTTAAGATTTGATGATTTCTTCATATATTTCTCACATTTGATTCCATTCTTGTAGTCTTGCAGATGCTTACGTGTGTGATTCTCAAACTGTATGCATTCTGTGGAAAAGCTCAAAACTGTGTAATTTAACACAGTAATCTTTGCTAAGTGATTACGAGTGGGAAGCAGATGCTCTGTTAAAATATTTTAGGATGATTTTAAAGTTTATTACAAGTATTTTACAGATGTGAAAGTAGATACTGATTTGACCTTTTCTGAAATGTTTCCAACCATTCAAAACTAATGGGTATTTTACATTCAAATCTCTTTACAGAAACAATTTCCCTATAAAACTTTGCTGCATGCTGAGAAAGTCTTAGTCTGTTTTAATTCCCAGAACAAGCAATATGAGCCTGATAACTCGTTATATTTTGTCTGCCAGTTGGGCTTTTATTGCAATTGCAGCAGAATAATATGAGGGAAAAATGATAGAAGTGAATCCAAAAGCAGAAGGGTTTCCTGGAAAAATTACAGGCCAACTCAATTTTTATTTCAGCATCCAATTGACTCCTCTAATTGCTTGTGGGTAACTGGTATCTCTTTAAGTCCACTATTAGACTGTTCAAAATTTTCGTAATTGAATATATAGCAAGTTTTCAATGCACAGTACCCTAGATTTTTGGTTTAGAAGTTCATTAAATATGTAAATAAAAGGAGGCGAAAAGTACTGCCATATGGTTACAATGGCAGCATGCGTGTTTCCTCCACAAGACACTCTGTGCTTTTACAGTTAACTGTAGTGTTGCTTCTGCTTACCATCAAAAAATGGGGATAAGATTTCTTTGAAAAAAACCTACTGGACTAATACAGACCTTTCTGAGAAGTATGAGAATTTCCTTAAAAGAGATGTCAAAAAAGAATCGGGTATCTTAGATGTTACTCACATATAATAAAAAGAGTCTTGGGGAAAAAAAAAGTGCAGTTGTGAGATCCTGTAAAAAAAAAAATAATAATAATAATAATCAAGAGAAGGCAACAGATAATAATTGGATACTGATATAAACATTAATGCATGGCAAAATAAATTAGTTTTACATAAGAGATGGAGTTTTGTTATTTGCCCTTGCTGTTCACAGTGTCACAGAACTGGATGATGTGGAACCTGTAGTAAAAAGGACTGGGTCTCAAAATTATCATGACTTTGTAGTGCATATCTAGTAAAGTATTGGGGGGTGAGTTTTGTAGCCTTTGCGTTGAAATATGTTACCTGTAGTGACTCAAGAGCTTATTAAATAAGAAAGACTAACATCAGGTTTCGCTGTTGCTACTGTTTTTTTAAAGAAACTGAGATTGTCATGTTTATCCCAGATGGTACCTATGTTTTCAGGAGGGAAGAGTTAGCTTGCATTTGATAATGATTGGTGGCTAGGATAGACGAACACGTTTTACTGAATGTGGTATTTTCTTAGTATTAAGAACTGCAGCCTTGGAAAGCAGGGCTGATTTAATTGATGTTGGAAAGGACTGAAGAAAGGCTCCCTTAAGCCCTTAGGCTTCAGTAAGGTTTGGACTAAACCTGTGGGTAAGGGCAAAAAACCAAGACAGCCCATGATGAAGTAGGTAACGAGAGACCATCACACATCCAGATGACTGACATGTTATGGTGCTTAGCGAAAGAAGACACCTCTTTGAAGTGAACTTTCGTGACCTGGGAAATTTATTTATGAGGAGAACAAATGAATGTGAAGAATGAGGTCATTCTGATCCTGTCAGGAAAGCTGGAGCAGCCATGAACCTGAAAGTAATGATGAACATAACTCAGAAGGTTTTGTACAGATAAGCATTCAACTGACTAGAAAGCAGTAAGAGCAGAGATGCACTGAAATTTAATGGAACCTATTTCAAATTTCAGGAATGCATTCACATTGTGCTGAATTTGCTAGAGTTCAAGACTGGTTAATATGAAATAGTTGTTCTTTCATTTCCTATAAAAAAGGAATCCATTTTCAAATGCAGTGCTACTCTGTAGACTTGGAGCATTCAACTGTGTGTTTAGATCTAACAGAGGTACAGGGGAATGGGCAAGTACGTTGAAATGTGCATGCTGTTGAATATGGATGATAGAATGCAGTAGATCAGTATTGCCAGTAAGTCAACGTACTTATAGAGGCTCAGCCTTGTATGGGTATTCCTACACTGTCCAGTTTGCCACAGGAAACTTAAGATTTATGTTTGTTTTTTTTGTGGGATAACAGATTCTTTGGTTTCTTCCCTAATTTGAACCCCTGACAGTGCACCCGCTGACTTCAACTAAGATTGATAAATGCAAGAGTTAATGATAATTAGTTGAGACAAAGCTTTGGTCTTAACTAGATCCTAGGCTTATATAGATGACTGGGCTTTATATGGAGCAAAGAGTAGACTGGTATCTGTATTCTGTGTGCTCTAACAAATGAAATTTGCAGAAAGCATTTGTGCTGTTGTCTTGGTTACTGTCACGTTCTTGCCACAAATCATGAAGCTTGCATGATTTCTTCTGCATGTGTGGACTGTGACCAAAAAACTTTGAAAGGCCCTTCCTTATTCTTATTATTAAAGTTTTAGACTGTACTGTGAGCACTACTTGGCCAAATGTCAGTACTAACATTGGAAGTTTATGCTCTGTCATTTTATTCTCTCTCGGCAGACTTGTGCCCTTTAGAAGATGATTAAACTCTGTTTTTAGCTCAAAGGAAAATTAACTATTCTTCTATTTAGTCAATGTTCCCATTAGTGGTTCCTTTCCATCTTCTAGTCTGGATATTATTTTCTGTCCGGGCAAATTAATCTACCCAAGACAATTATCTGGTTTCTGTTATCACAGAGCAGCCCATATTATGATGAGTTATCTCCTGCATGCTTAGGTTTGCCTCCTCACTGAGTTACCGAAAGAAAGTGTAACCAATGGCACTGGCAGGGTGTTGGCTCCAAAGGCAGAGGATGCCAGGGTGTGACTCTACTGAAATGCTTCCTTCTTTTGAAAACTATTAATACAATGCTCACAGTCATCCTTGCACACACCCATTTCTGCTAGGAGATTGGTGTCATAGTGGGAGGAGTGGTATTTATTTCTGATTAATATTGCTTGAGTGCATCTGATTATTTTTTTTCTCTGCTGCATGAATAAAGGAGGCCTGCATGAAGGTAGTGATTATGCAACTAAGCTGGAGATGCCAAATGAAGAGCTAATTTTTTTTAATATTTTATTTAAGAAATACATTTTTGTCTTCTGTATCTTTACTGATGAATTGATTAGGTTATGCAGGCTCCAAATTCCTGTAACAGAAAAAGGAACTTCAAAACGAAAGTAACACTGAACTCAGTGATGATAAACCCTGCCTGCCCCTGACATTTTTCAGGCTTTACTGATCAGTTCCATCTATAATTAAAAAAAACACACTGGTTTAGTCAGGAGAAGACAAAGGTTTTTGGACAGCCCTTTCATCTGCTCCCAATTACAGCAAGTACTTGGAACAAGTGACCCTACCAAAACATGGAGGGAAAACCTGCGTATATGTCTTAAGCTCTCCTTTTTTTTTCTTTTTTGCCTGTCTCACATTTCCTTGAGCAAGTAACTTTTCATTTTGAAGACTTGCAGCACATTTCCATAGCAATCAATAAGAATGATCCAAGTCCAATCAATTACTCACTGAGATAACGTCAGTGATAATAAGGCTGGTGTGACCTAGGGGCTTCATTTATACACGAGGTCATGCATAGACATACTAGGTTGCATTATGATGAGTATATCTTATACACCAGAGGGGGCTTTTGGGAGTAAGCAATTATATATACATTTCCTGAGAAAATGCCCCAATACTCATCTTTACTAGTACTAAGATGTGTTAAATATGTGTTTATTGTCCTCTTGTCTGAATATTCCTCTTGCTTTTGATTTGCTACATGCTAATCTTTTTGTGCGATGAATACAGCTGAAATGAGCAATAAATCTGCAAATAAGTCATTATTAGTCCTTTGCTATACTTGCCAAAACGCGTAGCCCAGAAAGGTGTTAAAAGCATAGCTTTAAAGTATAGTGAAGGGTGTGTGTAGTTACATAACTAGGTGTTAACTGCAATTACTCTCAGTAGATGGACGGTATGTTTCATGTCTTTAGAGAGACAGAGATGATATTGCGCTTTTTTGTAAGCATATCCTTCTTGACATCTACTGAGGCTGTTTATTGTCTGCTGAAGATAAGGATATTCTATAATGAAGAAAAAACATTTAGTAATTTAATCTTCAAGTAGATGTACTGATAATCAATGGAGATAGTATTTTCTGTAGAGCGTGCAGAGAAAACATGCCTTGAGTTTTGTAAGGAAAAAGAAAAAATATCTGACTAGTGTATTGCACTTTTGGCAGATGTCTGTGCTGCGGTACAAAATCTTTTTCTAGTGTTTAATATCATGGTCATTAACACACATGACTGAGAGTTGTGGGTGATACGTCTTCTGCGTTCCCAGAGCTAAGGGAGAAATATTATAGAAGTAATTATTTGGAAGTGCATTTAAACATTCATTCATTGAAAAATTTCATTGAGGTTGCTTAGGTAGGGAACGTAACCCTTTAAGGTTTGTTTAGTACAAACTTTTGTGCAATTGAACTTTTTCTCATAGATGTTCATACTTCTGGTTGTAACTTTTTAGAGCGTTCTTATTGGCAGTGTCACAGAAATGAAATTGAAATTGAATACATAGAAGATGACTAAAAATAAACACACCTTCAAGAATATTCCATTGTACTATCTCTAGTTAAAGAAAATCTAAATATTGACCTAGCTGACAAGGATGGAGTCAGGAAGAAGATCCATGCTTACTTTTCTCTATGCATGTCCTGGGTTATATTTTTGCATGCTGTTGTCACTCTTGTTAAGTTTATTTTCCTAAAATTACTGGTAAAATTAGGGTCTCTCTAAATGCTGGGGAATTTTGGCAGTGTGCTATATATAGGGTATAGACCTTTGGAGGGTATCCAGCTTGGAATTACTATGATATCTGGGCTACTGGTGAGGTAGGTGACACGGCATGGTATTTAGGAACACCTCTGCAGCCATGTGATGTTCTTTGTAAGTCAGCATTCCTCACGTTGCCATTTCTGATGGTTGATGTGAGCGCTGGTAGGGAATTATAGGGCTTGAATTAGGTTAGGGAGCAATCGGTAGAAACGGGTGATCAAAGCCAGCTTAAAAAACAAACGTGGCTTTATATGGGGGAAGAATCTGATTTAGATAAAACTGAGTAAGAAGAAAGAGAGGTAAGCAAATTGCAGCCCAACTAGGACGCGGTCTGATTTAGGCTCTTGACCTCCACTTTTGAAAGTGTTATGGGACTTTGATAACCAGGAGACAACGTATTATGGATTTATTGTCTACTCAAGTTACAATTTCTTTGAATATGGGAATTGATTTTTCTACTTCTTCCTCAATGATGAGGCAATTTTTATCCTGCTTGCGTGGGTAGTGTGATGGGATGAGAGTGCAGTCTGGTTTAGTTGCAGGCAGAAAGGCAGTCAAACTGCATAAAAGTATAAATCTTTTGTAGGTTAGTTTTCTGGGATATCACACGTTGCTAGAAACTTGGCCCGTGATTGACTTTGTGAAATTTAGTAGAGTCTGTATTCAACTGCTACTGCTAGTTTTAAGGTCCTGGATTTATAGCCTCTTCTGACATCGTAAATAACTTTTTGCTCTTAGAGTTTTGAATGGAAAATTGGCAGGTGTGAAGCCCTGAGCATACAAAATCTATAGTGGGCCCCTTAGCTTTGGATTTGATAAAAGATTATCTGTAAGCGTATCTCATGCATGTATTTTTCCGTGAACAATTAACAATATGCAGATGCATATTTAATGAGGAGTTGTATGAATAAACACCTGAAAAAAATGCGTGGAAGAAAAATGTCTTTGTCAAATATATCTTATAGGAATACACTGCATATGCTGAAATATGGAGCTCAACATGTAGGAGCAAGATTTTCACTTACTTTCATAACACATTTGACAACTATAAAAAAGAAGATCATTTTTCCATGGGGGAAGAAAAAAAATAAATAGAAGTAATGAAAAGCCTGGCATTAAATTATTCTTTAATAGTCAGTACTGAAACATTTGGAGAAAAGCTGGGTATGACACCTCTCTGTCAAAGCAATGTTTGTGTCCCTTTATCTCTGGGATCTCTTCTTCCCAATGACAGTTGAGTACCTGCACGGAGATGTTGCCTATATTATCAGGCATTGCTGATGATAAACCCTGCCTGCCCCTGACATTTTTCAGGCTTTACTGATCAGTTTCATCTATAATTAAAAAAAAAAAAAAGTCTACTATAGGAATCAATATTCCGTCTTATTTAAGTGGAAAGATTAAAAGAGAGATTGCAGGCTGTGCTCTCCAAAGCCTTTTCTCAGGCTGCCATGTACATTTTTTCATTACAGCTTTTTCCGTCTATTATGTATTGCTGCTCTCAGGACCGCTGGCAAGATGGCCACAAATTGTGGATACAATAATACTATTGTATATTTATCATGCATAGTAAAAAGCATCTACACAGTGCAGTTACGCTGTGAGTTGAGTGTAATTTTTCCATGTTAATCTCTCTTGTTGGATGTGTTTAATGACACCATGCCTCTTTCTGGTTCTCCACAAGGACAGCGCATGGTGACATAGCAAAGCTAGCCAGATAAGTTCTTTTAAGCTGTTTTTCCTGTTTTTGAGTAACTTCATTTTGTGGAAAAAAATAATTATTATTAACTATTTAATTGATTTGCAAATAGATCTGGCTGAAGTTTTTACAGTAAGTTACACAGTGGTCAATAGGAAAATAAATACATGAATAATTTTTAAAACAGTACCAATACTTATTTGTCAAATGCTGTTCCCAGACATAGGTGAGTAATGAAACTATTTGAAAACAGTATTCTGAGGAGAAATTCAATTGCTTTCTCTGGGTAAGTCAATAGGCTTTGCTTGCTGACTGCAGAGGAATGTGCAGATAAGTTCTTCACCTGGGTTTAGTTCATGATAGACAATTCATCTTCTGTGGGCAGCGCTCTGAGAAACTGCATGCCTTGGTGGGTTTGGTTTCATAGCCCAAGTGATGCCTCTGATAGCAGACTGTCCTGTACTACACCAGTAAGGTCCCTGTCAGAGGTGAGACCACAGATGGGAACCATTAAAGAAATGTGTGTGCCTCTGCCAGGCTTTCAGGAAAAAGAATATAAATGGAAAAGTTTGTGCTCCTAGAAGCAGATTTAGTACTTTTGAACAGTGATTTTTGTATGTTTCAGTTTGAGTCTTTTCATTACACTTCCTTCCAAACATTAATTCAAGATGGTCTCTAGTTTTAGAAGGTACGTACAGAGCACAACTGAAAACAAAGGGTTAGTAAATACCACCTACTTTTTCAAAGAAAAAACACAGTTTATCACTAGAGAAGAACTAACGGTTGGAGCAAAATTCTACACAACAAATGAAAAATGCTTTTTGCAACACAGACTCATAAATTTTTCAAGTAATAGCAGGAAATAACCAAGGCAATGCCACCCACATGATTGGCACTTAAAAAGGCAAAGTAGTGGTTTACACTAAATTGCAATGCTAAAATGTTAATGGCTGAAATCAGGAACAGATTTCTAATCCCATTTCTGACTTTGCAAGCTTTTACGCTTCAGTCACTCATTTTTATTTCTTTGCCACAGAGCTTACTTGCATAGAATTGCTCTATGCTGTTCTCTGGTGCCATCTACTCAATCTGTCATTGCACCCCACGCATATACACACATGTATTCAGTATTTTCTTGTGACCTCAGTGCACAAATTATTCTTCAGGCTGAAACCAAAAAACATTGCTTGCAACTATTTTATTTCCTTAAATATTTTATTAAATGCTGAAGTGACTAATCAACTGTTTGTTAAAAGTTTGTTTCATTCATCTTTATTTCTTTAACATCGTTTAAGGTCCAACGATATTTTACTGGGATGTTACAGCATGCATTCAAGCATTTATATTTCTGGACCAGGAATATTTTTGTCATGGCTGTGGATTTTCTTTGGACGTTGTACATAAGCATTTTGACCTAAATTTTTGTTTGCTCTGTAGACTGGCTTTCTTGACTTGATTTGCTGAGTAAACTTAGTGTGAAAGCATTGGAGAAGTCCATATCCATTTTTTCTTTTTCTGAGGTTACTCTTCTGTTTTGATTCTTCTGTTGCTAAGATTAGAGGATATATTACTGGGAATCCTACTGTAAGAAATGATTGCTGCAGATTTGAAAAGTACTGTCTGCACAACCACACTGATTTCACTAGAGCTCTTTCACTAGAAGTTTGTTCTTGGGTAAGATCAACCGTGTGTGTTGTTTTTTTTAAAAATCCTATCGAAGTAATGCTCATATTTTGTATCATTCTGCTGTTGTTATGCCATACTCACAGTTATTCCCACCACAGATCCCCATCTCCTGATTATCAGTTAGTTTCATTCCTTCATTTTCAATGATATCCACGCTCTAAATTTCTTACATAAACTTATCTATAAGAGATAATTCTGTATTAGCTGGGATTTTTACCTCATCCTGATAGCGAATGTATCCTTTCGTATTGCATGTACTGCTAGACATTGAGGTGGAGAACGTATGCAGCAACATTTCTGCCCATTCTGTCCTGTGTTGAGTATAATTTTCACTTTTCCAGCTGGTATGTTCCACTCCGGGATACCTACTATATCTTTCTCTTTTGGGAGTTATATGAACTGATGAACATGTATGAACAGATGCAGAGGGAGCGGTGAACTAGGTGGTAGAGAAACTGCATAACTGAAGAATGAATGAAGCAGTTGCACACGCATAAAATCTAACTGCCTGTACTTCTAGAATCTGGCTTTTATTATAGAAGAATATTTATGAAGGAATAATAGATTTAGTACTGCCCCTTGATGATGCAGAGAGACTGAAATGTATTAGCTGAGAGACTGATATTTATTTCACTGACAGTTGTCCATGAACTAAACACCTTAGCTGGTAGTGATAATTTCCTTCACAAGTTCCTGACATTTCAGTTGCTTGTTGGCAGTTTTCGCAGCTCTCACTGAATTTGCTTCTTGATGAGAACCGAAAATTATTGCATGAGAAATTTGTGCTATTATCTGTCAAATCTTGGAGGTATAAAAGAACTTACTTAAAGAACCACTTGCAAATCCTAATGCTGCAAACTGAGCTAAACAAAATTTTTCTACTAGAATTAGCAAACAACATGAGCATGGATAAAGAATGAAATATTTAAACATATGACTTATCTCTAGAAACAAAGAAAACCTAACATACAAAGTTCTTTAATTCCACCAGTGATAAGTATTTAAGATTGGGGTGTAAAAGACAGCATCTGTTTAACACAGCTCAATACTGCCAAACTGTTGAGGATAAATAACTTCCTTGCTGTAGTCTGGAATATGCTGAACAGATTGAGCCAAGGAACAATCAGTTTGTTGGCAAGGGGTGGAAAAACGTGCTTGGCTTTTCCCTGTTGTAAATAAATGAGAAGGATACGGCAACATGAATTAAAAAAAAAAAGAAACAACTATTTAAAAAAATGCATTGATTTATAACCATCGGGATTGAAAGAAGTTAATATCTCTCTCATATCTAATACTGCCTGAAAATGAGACAGATGCTGAATATGTCTTAAAAAAAATCTCTTGGGGAAAAAAAGAGGTTAGTTTAGTTGCTGTTGCTACCCACTCCTGGGTGTAATGAAGAAATCAGAAGAGATGTACACATGGCCACTCAGTGAAGACATTAGAAAATTGCCAACTCTGACATCTGGTGAGAGGAAGATGGTGATTAGCAGGGTTTTTTTGCATTCAGGTCGGAAAAGTATAACTTGCCTTTTACCCACTGAGTGAGAGATGTGAAAGCAGCGAGAGAAAGTGGAGACAAGGACTGGTGAATATTGTAAGGACAAAGAATAAATTTCTGAGGAGTGGAAAGGATAGAATTTTCTTAGCTTCACTTCTTGTTGATAGAGAAGACAGCTGGCGTTCAGTCTTTTAACTTGTCAATTTTTCCTATGAATATTACTATTTCGAGGAAACATGAAAATAGTCTTTGCAATGGATTAATCATAAACGCTGTACTTTGTAAAGATGTTAATGTACTATGAGTGTTTTGATGAGAAGTACTTCTGGTATAATTCTCTTCATAAATATGGTAGCTTTTCTTCTCCAAACACAAAGTTCTGTGCATTGCAAAAGCTGTCTGCGTACACATCTGGAAGTTACATGTAAAACACTCTCCTTTTCATACGTTCCTCCTTCCCCTTGACTCAATTATTAATTGTTCTTTCCTGTGCATGTAATGTTTTTCTTCAAATATCTGGGTTACCTTTGGCAGTGGCTATTGTGGGATAAACCCAGTTAGAAGAGACCCTGGAAGGTCTCTAAGTACAACCTCCTGCCTAAGGTAGGATCAGCTGTGAGATCAGGTAAGGTTGCTGAGAGCTCTGCCTGGTCTTGTCTTGAACAACTTAAAACCTTTAAGGCTGGAGATAGCAAAATGTCTCTGGGCAACCTGTTTGACTTTTTGTTAAAGGAAGTTTTTCACCACAAAGTTTGTTTGCTCTGAACAGTTATTTTCCCCTGCGTAGACCCACTGTCTCTCTGTCCATCTGTTCTGTCATCCAAACTGACCTGAATGAGGACTAAAGTATCTTCCAGTTCCTGATCAATGGCTCAGGCTGCTTTTGCTTATGGTTGTGCAGTGGTGCCTGACTTCAGCTTAAAGGAATAAAAGCATTTGAGGGCCTCTCAGGCATATTTTTAAGTGGGTGGTTACTACTACTTACTTTTGTCCTACATGATGAACCTACAGTAAGCTTGTGATGAGCTTTATTTAATAGTAGTAAAATAAGTTTTCCTCCATAGATCGTTGCCGCTGTTTTTCTCCTCCTTCCTCCCTTCCCATTTTGTGGGGCCGGTGTGGGGGGGAAGGCAGGGGCCTACTGCCCCCTGTCACGGGCATAGATCGATCTAGTTAACTCCGTGACAGATGTTCTGGTTAAGAAGTGCATTAGCTGATAGTGAGGACATTAACGTTTTGTCACGTTTCTACAGGAATGAGGGGAATATCCTAAAAATATCCTGCCCAAGGTCATGAAGATGCCAACAGAACCTAGCTCTTCAGATTAAATCAAATACTGCAGCCATGCTGTCTTGTTTCAGTATCTTTTTTTCTCCCATTTTCAGGAAGCTTCTTACTATTACAGTGCATGTAATCTACAGCAGAGCTTTGGTTGCGTGAGAAAGTAGACTGAGACTACTGGCTGGCACTCCTGATGATTTCCATTTCTGAATTTTCCCAAGTTACTGCAGTCTTTGATGGCCTCTAGTAAGGGCCTTCAAATCACTGTTTAAAAAGCTCTGAAATGAACCATCAGAGAAATACCTGCTATTTGAAAGAGAGCTCTATCACAAGGAAGCTATTTCTTTTTTTCGCTCATTAATGTCCTATTGAGAAAGTCTTTTATTCTGTGTATGTTGAGATAGGTAAGAGTTGTACAATATTGTGCATGTTTGTGTTTTTGGTGTAGAAAGTAACCGTATAAATCAGTAATAACCAAGTTGGGTGATATCTTAAATATTGCCATCAGCAAGCATTAGCAGTAAAGATTAGGGCTGTGTGTGATTGCGTGAGTTTTGATTCACGCAAAGAATATTATCAAGGAAAGATGAAACTGAAGGCATCTGTTAACAGGGTGTGTCTGTTAAAACAATGAAACAAAAGGGTAGGTCATAAGATTAGCAGTGTTGTTAAGAATCTTTTTTCTCTGGTTAGGATGACAAAACTGTGTTACTCTGGAAGTTGTTTGGCTCTTGGTGTTCAGTAATCTGGTGGGTCCGGCTGCTGGCTGGTGGGCAGCTGTCCCCATCACGCAGCTGGCATTCCCTGGGAGTTGCTCAGGAAGGCTGTTTTGCATAGCTGTATATGTATAGCACTATGCTATGTTTAAGTCCGTCCCCTCCTGGCTGTGATGAATGTAATTTGGCTGTGAAAGCCGTGGAGGCAGCTTGCTGCGCTACTAACCATGCCACACTTGTCTCTATTTTAGTGGAGTGGTTCAATTTGCGTGGCTGTATTCATCTGGCACCTTTCTCAAACACAATAAAAATTCCTCAGAGATGCTTCATGTACACCTTTACCTAATTATTAAAATAGTGTTTCTCAGTTAAAAGAAAAAAAGATGACATTAACTGACTTCTTATATGTGTGTGATTTGATGGAGTGGTCAGGCAGATACTAGTTAGTCACAAAAGTCAGTCATGGTTTTTTTGTTGTCATTTTTTGTTTTTTTTTTTTTACTTGAAGTCTTCCAAGGCCTCCCACTCTTAATCTTTGCGACACAATGTCATGATGTGCAAGGGTGCCTGCACTTGTTTTGCCACCTTGGCAGAAGGGTTTTCAAAAGAGTGAAGGAGCTTGGGTAGAGGATGACATTAAAGCAGGTCTGTTATTTCATCAGGTGATGCGCTTCTGGTTGTTTGGGTACCTGCAGAGTACATTGGAACAGGTTGCCCAAGGAGACTGTGGATGCCCCATCCCTGCAGGCATTCAAGGCCAGGCTGGATGTGGCTCTGGG